>OY723400.1:40372948-40901581 GCA_963210345.1 Inga oerstediana
CTTGGGACCTGAAAGTGATTTTCCCTAAAAATTTCCTCTTAAAAGTTTTTTTTATGAGAATGTCTTAAATCAAAACATGTATTGGTACTCTCCATGTATAAAAATTTATTAGGCCTTTTTAATCAATCAAATTTTCAATTGCAACTTCAGCCAATTTTCCCAAACTAAAGCTGTCAGAGTATGTTAAGAGTGAGTGTGGAGTGATTTATTATCGCCGTTCCATTTGTTCGAATGAATGAGATTGTGCCAATCTGTATGTAAAAACCTTAGCTTAATTAACATGTATTGGTACTCTCCATGTATAAAAATTTATTAGGCCTTTTTAAGCAATCAAATTTTCAATTGCAACTTCACCCAATTTTCCCAAACTAAAGCTGTCAGAGTATGTTAAGAGTGAGTGTGGAGTGATTTATTATTGCCGTTCCATTTATTCGAATGAATGAGATTGTGCCAATCTGTATGTAAAAAGCTTAGCTTAATTAACACACAACACTAAGCACATAATAATGAAGTATAAGGGTACGAATGAAATCAATCAAACTCAAGTTTTCAATGTGAACCAATCAACCTCCCTTTCTGATGTATTTTCATGTCAGGATTACTATCAAATATATCAGTAACATGTATAGAACTAGACTAATTGGCATTTCTTGCAGTGGTTGAGTTAAACAACTTCAAAATTTTTATCCCATCTTCTGACACTTATCTTTAGCTAAATTACCTTCTGTACTACCATTTTTTTTTTCATATAAAAGTATTATTGTTGAATTTAGTCTTGGGCCTATTTAGGCAAACTAGAAAGAAAACGTTAGGGAAAATTTCAAAAAGAATATAATTAAAAATGAAAAAAGATAAATTGGTATTATGAATTTATCAAATCTTAAGTCAAAACTGAAGTAGGAATATGAGATTTCCAATTCTGACCAAAATGTCCTAAATTGAGTATACAAATTCAGGGGTCAATAATAACATCTATACATATATTAATAATATCATATTTTACATTAATAACTTTACTTTCATGTTTGACAACTTCATATCCCAAATCCCAAAAATCATGTATAATTTTGTGGCCACAAGTTTCAAGGGTCAATAACAACACATGTGTGTGTGTGTGTGTTAACAACATCAGATTTCACATTGACGACTTTACTTTCATGTTTGACGACTTCATATTCCAACAATCAGGGATAATTTGGACGGCACAAGTTTCAGGGGTCAATAAGAATATCTGCATCTATATTAATAACATCATATTTCACATTAACGACTTTACTTTCATGTTCCACAACTTTCTATTCTAAAAACCAAGGATAATTTTGAGAGCACAAATTTTGGGGGTCAATAACATTTGTATCGATACTAACAACATCAAATTTTACATTAACTACTTCACTTTCATGTTTCACAACTTAACTTAAGGCTATTTGATCATTTGATCATAATGGAAAATCTCATATTCCTACTTCAATTCTGACATAGGATTTGATACATTCACAACATCAACTTGCCTTTTCCTATTTTAATTGTATTTTTCTAGAATTTTCACAAAACATTATCCTTACTTCAATATATACGATGTCTAATATCATCAATGTATATGATTTCCATTAGAAGTATATTGAATGGACGAGACAAAAGAAGAAAGAAAATAACCAAATATCTAAATAACTAAAATATCCTTACTTTAATATATATGAACTATGAAGTCTCATGTCACTTTCTCTATCAAAAGTACGTTGTAATTAACATAATCAATTTTTTAAAATCAAAATATTTGGCAAGAAATATATTTAACGAGTTCTGGTTTTCGTCATGGTAATTTTAACAAATTTTGGTTTTGATTCCTATACTTAACAGTATTATTTAATATTTCTTTTTAATTTTCTTATTTCATGTAAAAATTTATTACTAATATTATATTTATTCAAAAAATTAAAAAAAATATTTATATTTTAATTTTGATTTGTATCTTTTGGGAAAAATTTTAAATAAATACTATTTGAACTTGAAAAACCCAAAAAAATATGTTAACACATAAAAAGGAAAAATAGGTCTCAAGGAACTAATATGAGATTTTGAAATGTTGTGTTTTTATCAAAATTCTCCTCAAGTTTTTTTTTTTTAAAAAAAGGAGAAAACCCTCACCACCACCGCTGTTAGAGCTCCGGCAGCCGACATCAACCTGCCGATGGGCCTTTGGCTACTGAAGCTCCGATGATAACTTGAATAATGGGATTGACAAGGATTGACTACTTTAGCTTCCTAAACTCTATCAAGCGTCTTTGACAAGTTGAATAAAGGCAATAACAACTTAAGTATTACCAATGATAACTTGGGTGTAGCTATTAAAAACCTCGAGAGCGCAATTTATCAATCGCTACATTCAAGTTGTCATTACCTTTATTCAATTTATTAATGACACCAGATGGGGTTTATAGAGCTCAAGTAGTCAATCTCATTATTAAAGTAGTCAGTCCCACCAACAGGGTGGTGCCAGCGGCAGCTACGGAGCTCCGACGCTGGTGAGGGTTCTTTCTTTTTTTTTAAAAAAATCTTGAGTGGCATTTTGATAAAAGCACAACATTTCAAAATTCCGGAATAGTCTCTTGAGACTTATTTGTCATTTTCATGTGTTAACAGACTTTTTGAAGTTTTTCAAGTTCAAATAGTATTTATTTGGAATATTTCCTATTTTTTATTCATATATAATATATTATTGAAAAGCTAGTGGACTTAATACTCATATGGATAACCAATTCATTGCATTAGAACCAAGGTAATTAAACCCGGACCGGTTAGTGAACCAGTCGGGGTACTGGGTCAAAGGTTAGATCAGTAAGTCAGACCGGAGTTAAATCAGTGAGAAATTGAATATTTTAGACTTATAGTATGAAATTCTAAATGAAAAATTAAAAAATAGATTTGAAAATAAAAAAAAAAACTTGATCCGGACCGGACCAGTTTAGTGGCCGGGTCACCAATTTCTGGTCAGGTTTGGCCGGTCCGGTCAGAGTTAGATAACTTGGATTAGAACGGACATTCCATTCATTCATTTAAAACTTCAAGAAATACAAAAAATAAGTAGTGGCCTAGTTGAATAGATTAAACCCTTTCTTACACTCATAGGTTAATTTGTTAATTACATGACGATTTATTTAAAAATGAACTAAATATAGGGTCTATGTACAAATTGACCTAGCTTAGTGTCCTATAGTACATTTATCATAGTTTTTATTTGGAAGGCGGCCCCGCAATATGGCTCGTACATTATATTGAAGAATTCTTACAATTTACGTTTTCCCAATAATAAGTGAATTTCTCAAAAATCATAAAGATGTAGACACACTCATTTATATACCAGCATACAAGCATGCGTGGATATTTGATATCACTACAAAAAAAATACTGAATTTCTAATGGATTTAGAGTTTTCGACGAAATTTTCGACGGAGTTCCGATGAAAATTGATTTCCGATAGAATTTCCGACTGAATAGTTTCCGTCAGTAATAATAGCGTGACAAACAAATTTCCAACAGAATTCAGATTTTGTCGGAAATTTCTGACTGAATTTATTTCCAGCGCAATTTTCGACGGAATTTAATTCTATCAGAAATTCCCTCGCAACTTCTAACGGAATTAATTCCGTTGGAAATTCCATTGCAAACATATTTTTTATTTTTTAAACTTTAAAGAGCCACATGGCAACTCCGGCGACCGGCCTCCCATCGCCAGCGGCGGTGCGTGCCAGCTTCAGTAGCGTCCACCTTGTCGCCGGCCCCCATATCCACCACGTGTCGCAACCTCCCTCGACCACATGTCGCAACCTCCTTTTTCCTAGAAATGCAACTCAACTTACCCCTCATTTGGTTCGAACCTATGACCTTGTCCGTATGCGCGTGATGTCTTACCAAATGAGCTCGACTGCTTTGGCAATCTATTATTACACACAATTAATTCCGTCAGAAATTTCGTCGCAAATATATTTTTTAATTTTTAAACCTTAAAAAGCCACGTGGAAATTCCGGTGACCAGCCCCTCATTGCCAGCAGTGGTGGCGTGTGGTAGCTCATCGCCGGCCCCCAAATCAGCCACGTTTTGCAACCTCCCTCCGCCACGTGTCACAACCTTCTTTTTCCTGAAAATACAACTCAACTTACCCTTCTTTTGGTTCGAACCCACGACCTCATCCGTACGAGGGAATTTTCGACGAAATTCAATTCCGTCAGAAATTGCGACGGAATTCAATTCCGCCGGAAATTCCCTTGAAATTTCCGACGGAATTAAATTCTATTAGAAATTTTTGCCGGAAATTCTGATGGAATTTTCCATCGGAAATTCCATGGCAAAAGTCAGAATTTCCGATGGAATATTTTTTGTAGCTATCCACGGAAAAAAATTCCTTCAGAAAATTTTCCGATAGAATTTTTGACGGTTTTCTGACGGAGGAAAATTCATGTTTTTTTGTAGTGTATAATTGTAAAAGCATATATCTAGTTGTACTTGGCATACATAAAATTTTAATTAAACAAAAAAGCATTAACTAAAGACTAATTAACGAAAAAACCAATTACAAAGCATCAAAAAATGAGCATCCTACGTAGGGGTGAGCATGGTGCCCAATAGCCCGGTGCGCCCACCATGCCCCTGTAAAAAATTGCCCAGCCTAGCCCTAAAAAAGTGGCCCAAAAAAATTTTGGGCAGCTTTGGGCAGGCTAATAACCGGGCAGGGCCGGGCATCGGGCAAGGGGTACTGCCCTGCCCATTTGACCCTGCCCTGAAAATTATTTTTATTTATTTAAAATATAAAATTTCATATCAATTAAATATTATTTCATACATATATTTTTATTTGAAATATATTTTATCTATTGTATAATACTCTTCTGATCCTCTCTTTTTTGCCTTAACCACTAAACACTATATACAAGTAGATTTCTTTCTTCTTTACTTTGTGATGTATTAAATTATAGTTGCTTTTTATTTTTTTTCCAGATGCTTCATCATTTGATCAACTTTTGAGACATTGAATTGATACAAACTACTTTGACTTCACGGCTTTAATTACAAACATATTTTTTTCTTATTTATAATGGATTATGGATGTTGTTTAATTTTTTAAAGTATGGATATTTATTAAGACATATGGTATTTTTTTAAATTTCAAGACTCAAGTTGTAGACTTATTTTGAAATATCCCAAGATGTGAAGTCATCGAATGCATTTGAAGTTTATATTACTTAGGGCGAAGTTAAGACATATGGTATTAGTAATTACAGAAATGTTTATGAAATTCACAAGGAATTATTTTTTTCATATGTGAACAAGATAATGTGTTATCACTTGGGCAGGGAAGCCTACCCTGCCCAGCCCACCCTTGCCTAGCCCAAAATAGTTAGGACTTTTAGTGGGCAGGGCCGGGCATTGGGCTGCATTTTGCAGCCCGTTCATCCTTCGGGGCAAGGCATCGGGCAGGGGTCTTGCCCTGCCCAACCCTGCCCATGCCCACCCCTAATCCTACGAATCTCAAGCGCTAGAAAATCAGGATGAGAAGTAAAGAATATGTAGAAATGCAGCCCGTTCATCCTTCGGGGTAAGGTATCGGGCAGGGGTCTTGCCCTGCCCAACCCTGCCCATACCCACCCCTAATCCTACGAATCTCAAGCGCTAGAAAATCAGGATGAGAAGTAAAGAATATGTAGACCACGTTACAGCCTCACTTTAATATTTTATTTGTACTTCTACAGTAACATTAAGTTCTTTATTATGGTAAAGCAAAAGAATAAAGCATGGGCACGCTAACGCATATGCATACTCACTTACACTACACCCATTTAAAAAGGGGGGAAAAACTTGTGAATCATTTCATGGATCACTTAACGAAGTTTCTTTGTAGACTAACTTTATCTTCTAAAATTACACATATCACAATAGTCCTAAGTTATATTTGAAGATAAATGTTGACACTTATCACCAAAGATTTTAACGAATACGTGAGAAACAAATATCACTAGTTGTTTGACAATATAATTAAGATGATAAAGAAAATAAGATAAAATAATACTAATACTAATAATAATAATGATAAATCATTACCTTATCACAAATGAAAATATCATAAATGTCCTCGTGTCTCCATGGTCGAACAGGTGTTTTAGGACTGCGAAATAACTGTTGTCTAGTGATTTCAAGGCCCATTTCCCTCATAAGATCGTGCATCATAATATGATTATTATGATTATTAAATGAAATGAGGGATTTCTTTTGAAGAACATAAATTTCAATATGTGCAGAATAGCCATATAATTGTCTTATTAGGTTTAAAGAAATATCAACTCTTTCCTTGATTAAGAATGCTATGTCAAGAAACATATTTTGCTGTTTTGTCATCAAGTCCATCCAAACTTAACTTCAAAACATTAACAAAGCCCTTAGGTGGAGCTTGATTTAACTTTTCCAAAGCACTTTCCCACTCTTCTTTTCCTCTCCCATAGAGAAAGCAACCCAGCACTACCAAGGCTAATGGATTTCCTTGACAATAATTCACTACTAATTTTGATAACTCTGTATAATCTTTAGAAGCCTCATATTGCTTGAATGTCTTCAAATTGAAGAGGTGAAAGGCATCATCAAAATCCAATCTTGGAACATGATATGTTGAAAATGCAGAAGCATTCTTAAATACTCGCATGTCTCTTGATGTAATGATAATTCTACTTCCTTTCCCAAACCAATCACACACTTTGATTAAATCTTCAACTATTATGGAATTTTCTACATCATCAAGTATAAAAAGAATTTTTCTGCATTGAAGCATTCTTTTCGCAAAAGCGGATTTTATGTCATAGATGTTAATGTTCTCATCTTTTAATAATTCTTTGGCAATTTTTCTATAACTCGTCCAAACTAATTCTTGCTAGTTGCTCTTTGACATTTTCAATAAAGGAGAAAGCATCAAATTGAGCTTTCAACTCTTGAAATATAGCTTTAGCAAGTGTGGTCTTCCTAACACCACCCATAATCCATATTCCAACAATAATTGCTTCCCTTATAAGTCTTTCCATATTTTCAATATGATGAGCAATGCCAATAAGTCTATTAGGATGAGATAATGAGTTATAGTTCAATTTGCTCAAAGTGTCTTTGACAATTTCTTCAATAAGTTTGAATTCAGGTTTGGCATAAAAATAAGAAAAAAGGCATATTTAATAAGTGGAAAATAAAAAACCAAAAACAGCTACAATAATTTGTTTAAAATTAATGCTATAGATTAATTAAATAAATCCCCAAAACCAACAACAGAGGGAACATTTTTGTAGCTACCTGATATCATGGGAATTCCATCCAGAGAGACTTGCTGATTGGATTAGAGCTTTTCTCCACTTACGCAATCGTTCTTGCACTACAAAAAAACATGAAATTTCCGACGGAATTTTTTCCGTCGTAAAATTAGCCACAGAAAATATTCCGTCAGAAATTCTGACTTTTGCTATGGAATTTCCGACAGAAATTTGCTACGGAATTTGATTCCATCAGAAATTCCCTCGCAATTTCCGACGGAATTCATTTCCATCAGAAATTTCGTGGAAAAATTTAAAAATTATTTTTTTAATAATTTAATATTTTAAAATTTAATTTAATTTTTAAAAATTATTTTTATAAAATTTATTATTTTTAATTTAATTTTTATTATTATTTTATAATTTCTAAAATATTTTTAATTTTCAATCATAGGTTTTGGTCCTTGTAGGGGCAAAATAGTCATATAAAAAATAAAATTTATTAGTTATTAATTAATGTTAACAAAAATTTAATTTTAGAAATTAAAAAATATATATACTCATATGATTATATATATAATTGTGTGTAATAATAGAACACCAAAGTAGTCGAGCTCATCCGATAAGGCATCGCGTGCGTACGGACGAGGTCGTGGGTTCGAACCAAAGGAGGGGCAAGTAGATTTGCATTTCCAGGAAATATGAAGTTGCAACACATGGCAAAGAGAGGTTGTGACACGTGGCTGATCTGGGGGCCGGCGACAAGGTGGATGCTGCCAGAGTTGCCACGCGCCGCCGCCGGTGATAAGGGGGCGGTTGCCAGAGTTGCCACGTGGATTTTTAAAATTATAAAAAAAAAATTTGTGATGGAATTCTCCCACGAAAATGAATTCCATCGAAAGTTGTAAGGGAATTTCTGACGGAATATTCCGTCAGAAATTGCGAGGGAAATTGCGATGAATTGAATTCTGTTGGAAATTGCGACGGAATTAAATTCCATCAGAACTTGCAACGGAAATAAATTCCATTGGAAATTTCCGTCGGAATTTGAATTTCGTCGGAAATTTGTTTGTGACGCTATTATTGCCGACGGAATCCATTCCGTCGCAAATTAATTCCGTCAGAAATTCTAATTCTGTCTCAAATTTTGTCGAAAATTCAGTGTTTTTTTGTAGTGTTGGTTGTCTTTAAATCTTTGCTTCAATACATTAAATCCATTTCCAAAACTACCATTTTGTTTGCATATGCTCGAAGGATCTATATCATAGAAAATAGGTATCACAACTCTTCCAAATTTTTTCTTGCATTCTAATATGTGAGCAAGTTCTTCCATGCACCATGTTGGAGAAGCATAATTCTTAGAGAGAATAATCACATATATTTTAGATTCCTCTATTGTTTTAAAAAGAACAAGTGAGATTTGTTCTCCTTTGCTGAGTTCATGATTCATAAAAGTGTGAATGCCTGCATCATAAAGCCCTTTATAAAGATAACTTGCAAAAGTATGGCGGGTGTCATCCCCTCTAAAACTAAGGAACACATTATACTTAGTTGCAAGAGGAGAAACTTTTCGAGTTAAAATCACATCATCTTTAGAACTGCAGAAGGAAACAAATCGTCATCAAATATTGGATTAGTATGTTATAGGAGCAAATCAAACAAGAAAATAAAGAGCGGGATGTTATTTGTAAGAAGCTAGCTACCTATCATCCACAGCAACAGGTTGGTGACCGTGAAGTGAAGAAGAGATGAATCTTATAGTTTTGGAAATTGGTAAAGCCAATAGGATCAAAATAACTTCTATGAGCATTAAAGCAATATAATGATTCCATCCATGTGGTAACAATCTCTAACTTGAAAGAGCAAGCAAAATTAAGTTGATGTTTCATATCAAAAGTTAAAATTGGTTGATTCCTTAATGGGCAAAATTCAAAAAATAAAAAAATAAAAAAGAGACTATAGGGCTGCTTTTTCTATTTTTTTAAAAATATTTTTTAGAAAAAATTATAAACCTTGCTTGCAAAACTGTTTTCATTAAGTGGTTTTCAAAAACAAAAATAAAAAGTTGTTTTTAAAAATTAAAAAAAAATCAAAACAGCTTTTAAGGGTTTTCACGTTTTAGTTTTTCTATTTTTTATATTTTAAGGCAACCACTTATCTACTATTAACACACCACACCACCATCATCAATCACCGCCACATCACCATTGGCGTTAGTCACCATAATCTCATAGCTGGTGATGGCCATCGGCAACATGTAACTTCATAAACAAATTTTTTTAAAAAAATAAAAATTCAAACAGTTTTTTTTTTTTTTTTCAAAACTTATTTTTAAAAATAATTTTATAAAACTAGTTTGGAAAAAACGGCAATCAGAAACAAACAGGCCCTATTATTGCTCCCCATAGAGATGCATATGCCAACGTTTAACTTGTTAAGAATGGCGCGCATCGCAATATGTATTGTCTATGTTTAAAATAATATATGGATGATCGCATCATAAGTAACAAGAATTACACACTCGTTTTTTTAAAAATAGTACGAGTAAAATTTTGTTCCAATTAAGATTTGTAAATGAGGAATCATTATAACTTCTTTTCATTTGTCACCCAATAAAAGATCAAACGCATATAAATTTGTAACAACATACATTCTAACATACTACCTCCGGTCCTAAATATAGGACTTAGTTTATAATATAAATTGCACTATAAACTATGTCCTATATTTAGGACCGGAGGGAGTATTAGAATGTTTCCTGAACATGAAATGCAATTTTTAATGTATGGGACTAGATGAACCTAACCAACAGCGTGAAAGATGAAGAAGCCGTTGCAAATTTTTTGCAGAAGAAAATCAAGCAAGATTTTTGCAGAATTTTTCTGAAAAAAAAAATCAGAATTCGGATTAAAATTCTCTCAAAACAGTAAATCGATAGGATAAATCAAGTGGAATAAAAAAGAGAAGACCGTAAGTATTAACCTGGACGTGGAGGGAAGATAGTGCTCAAAGATCGTAAAAATGTCAGCTTAGGGATCTGCAGACTTCCTTTAATTCTCTTCAAACGAGTATGACTTTTTTTAAGGTATTAAAATTCGGACCGGGTATTGAATAGATTGGGGTACTGTGTTAAGGGTCAGTGGGTCAAACCGGGATCAAACCAGTGAGAAATTGAAAATTTTATACTTATAGTATGATATTCTAAAAGAAAAATTTTAAAAAAAAATTTTAAAATGTGAATCCGGACTGGACCAATTTATTGACCGGTTCGCCGGTTTCCAGGCCGGACCGACTGGTCCGGCCTGGGTTCAGTAACATTGCTTTTTTTCCCCTTTGCCTACCCTATCGAGTTTATATACATACATGCATATAAAACACTCACCCATATATATATATATATGGGGATGTGTATGTTTGTATAATATTCGTATAACTACAGCTTGGTGGGACCCGCCTTTAGAATTAATCGATCTCAATCACATTTATTTCGACGTCCAAGGCCGGCTCTAGCCTGCGACTAAAATATATTAATAAGTATATAGAAAAAAAAAGGACATAAAAATACAATTTGGATTACGAGAACCTAAAATATTTATTAAATGAGTAAAATGATAAATAGTTAATCTAGTAGAAATATGAGATTTTGAAGTTTTGGTGTCGCCAACTTGAGTATAGAAATCAGCAACTTGATTATAAAGATTGAAAACTTGAGCTTCCCAAGTTGCATTGTCAATGTGAGTGTTTGGATGAGTGAAAATATGGCTTATAAGCTACTTTTTACGTAAATCGAGATAAAACTCCTTTTACATACTTACTTCGTATACGTAAATCACGATTAAAAAGCTTTTTTTAAGCATTCCTATCGCTGTTCCAAACACACAGAATGTATATACTCAATTTGCTAATTGTTATTTTTAAGTTGTCATTGTCTATACCTAAACTTCAAAATCCTAAATTCTGACCAGATTACCTATTTGTCCTTTTGACAATTTAGTAGACATTTTGGGGTTTTTTCTAATTCAAATGACATTTTTCTGTTATTTTCCCTAGTATCTATTGCTTTGGTTATTTATAAAATAAATGATGTTTCAAATTTTGACCATTTTTTCATTTTACTCTCATTAATGATTAATGATTAATTACAAGTTATATCACTGTATTAATTATCTCTAGGCAAAAGTATATGTTTAATCCTCTAAATTTACATTAAGGTTTTGTGGTTCCTTGGCGTTTTTTTAATGATTAAGGGTTTATCCTTTCGAGGCTTAAAGTGTAAAGGGTTTTTGCCTCTCCTAATAAGTGCACTTCCCAAAATTCAAACTTGTATTCTCTTCTTTATAGGGAAAGTTGCTTACCACCTCAATCAACATCTTATTAGTAGTATTTCCTTGACTTTTATAAAATAGATTGGGCTAATGTGCAAATATAGTCATAGATTTTTTCAAATTTGCGTCTCACACTATACACTTTTCTTTTGTATATAAATACACATCAAGTCTCCAAAAAGTTTAAAAACGCAACAGCCATTAATTACAGCAATGTTGACCGTTTGTTTAATTGAAGATGGTGACATGGACGCTAATGCGGCTTAGCATGTTTGGGATGGCTTTTAAACCTCCCAAAAGTACTTATTCACACAAATCAAAAGAAATATTTTCTTACATTCTTAACTCGTATATTATAAATCACGATTGAAAAGTTATTTTAAAGGCTTCAATCATTATTACAAACAACCACTTAGAGGAGGCAGAGAGGGAAAGGGTTAGTGAGAAAGTGGCATAGCATTAATGCATTACGTGGGGGGGTTTTTTGTTGTGTGTGTGTGTGTGTTTTTTTTTGGTGTTGGGGGAACGAGCTGATCCTTCCAGTGCGTTGCACGGGGTTTTTTATTTCGACTTGTTAAATCAATAAATATACTAACTACATTACGTGATTATTGAACAACAAAAATGACATAACTGATAAAGCCAATAAGCATGTTGTCAAAGCATTTCAAGCAAAATCAACATAGTGGTCATAAAAGCATATAGCAATAGAGATGATTAGTCATCCAAATTCAAATATGGCTAGACTTTAAAGTTTAAAGTTTAAATTGAATGACATAATGATATTGCTGGAAGATAAGGGAATGAGGAAATCCTACAGCACATACAATCACCAACAAAAAAATTTGGTGATTTTTTAGATTGGAAATTTGATTGTGGGAAGTGGGAAGTGAAATACGTGGCAAATCCAAACTTTGAAATTTAATCCACATCAGAGAAGATCATGCGGCCCGAGGCCACTAATCCTGCTGAACAAAGCCCAAAGCGGAGCTAGTTGTGGTTGTAAATAGTGAATTTTGTCATGTGAACTATGTTTTGTTGAGAGGAGCCGCTGTGGAGCCATGACTTGTAGATGGGCTTGCCAAAACAGTATTTATTTATATATTGATTACTAAAAAGAAATTATAAATTATTAAAAGAAACGTCTATCAAAAAATAGATTATTGAACAGTAAAAAACACTTGTCAATCTAATAAAACACATGGGAAATAACATGAACTAAACCACATTAGTTCAAGGCACAAAATACATATATATATTTTTAAGATGCAAATATGAGAAAATGAAGGAAAGAAGAAGAAGAAGAAGAAGAAGAAGCATCTTCCTAAAACCAAGACATTCAATGTCATAGCCTTCCATGGATTTTGAAAGACAGGAACAAGTACAAGGCTCTCTACCTTCTCTCTCAGAAGAGAGGGTAAGGCAACGAATGGAATGGAGTGTCCTAAAGTGAAAATATTTGCAGCTCTGACTTGTCTAGATCCTCAAAGTAGAAGCTAGTAGTACCATCCTCTTTATCCCAATATTTTAATGCGAAGAATTCAATGATTCTGTCAATGCAATATAAACTTGATGTGTACATCAGATTGTGAATGAATATTTTAATAAAGCAACTTGTTGGGAGAGAGAAGATAAGGATAATCCTTGTATAATGTGATGATGGTGGCATGACAGAGATGATCGGCGACTTAGCAGTAGAGAGAGATAGAGGGTGGTATCACCGAACTATCAGCTAATGAAATTTCAGAGATGGGAAAATCCTTATGGCCATTTTAACAAACAATTGCAATGCAGAGTTAGGGAAAATCCATTATTACCTCACGCGACACTGTTTTAAAGAAGTCCTTCACAGGGAAGCCCCTGAACTCGGTCAAACGAAGAGAGTCTACATGTCGGACAAAACCACAAACATCTGCCATAAAAAGACAGCTCATGAAACTTGAATAGACAAATGAAGATGCTAAGAGTAAAGGTCATGAACTTCTTTATCAAAAAACCTTCGCTCCTCCATCAGACCCCAAGCAATATCAGAGACATTCTTGAGCTTCAAACATCTTGGAGGTAAATCTTCTTCACATGCAATCACCACAGATTCAGGGATGAACTATAGATTTAACTGAGTTGTCTCTCACCCTACTCAATTTTAATATCCACGAAACTGTAAAATACAAAACCAAAAAATCTAGAAAGACAAACTCGAGTTGATCTACCTACAAAGGGCAAAAAGTCCTCATCGTTGCTTCTTGGCTGCCGCCGTGGTCAACAACAAAACTTCATCGGTGTTGTGATATGAAACAAAGAGGAGAAATGGGGTAAAGATGAGGACAAAAAAAAAAAGATAATGGATAGTCATTAAGAGTATGTGTTACCTAGCTGAAAATCCAAACAAAGTCCTCATCTCATTAATTCAATAAAGAATGGTTGCTCAGATCTACAATAAGCAATAAATTCAAGATTTGAGTATTCAAAGCTCATACTCGATCGGTTCACCTCATCTATACCTCCCCACTGCCCTCACCGTTGCTTCTCCGAGATTCTTGCTTCTCCACCGTTGTGGGCACTGAATCTCCCCACCAAATCATTCCTTCCTTCCACCTATGTGCTTGTCCATCCACTTCCACATAGAGGTGGTAATATGGTCCAACCCGGTGGGTTCGGGCCAACCCACCACAGGTTAGGACCATATGGGTTCGGTCCCAAAAAGACCGCATCAATATGGGTTAGCATTTAGCCAACCCAACCCATAACCGTTGGGTTTGAGGGTTGGGCAGGCCAACCCATATTTTTTTTTTCATATTTTTTTTTCAATTTTTTTAATAATATACTAAGATTGTTTTTTTTATATACAATAAGATTGTTTTCTCTACACACTTAAACATAACAAAATTAAAATACATTACAAATTAAATATTCATCACAAGTCCATACACAACAAAATAAATATAAATCCACAAGTCATCAGTATAACTTAATAATAATAAATAATTAGTTAATATTAAAAGTGTTTCAATTTGAAGCACCCTGAGGAGAAATGGGCTGGACTTTGGACTTTGGAGTTACAGTTTTGGAGATTTGGACTATTGGCTAATGGTTCTTCCTTTTCCCTCTTAGTTAAAAAAAATATGGGCCAACCCGCCACCCCGGTGGTCCAACCCGTGACGGGTTGGGACCATATGGGTTCGGACAAAAAAGGACCGCATCAATATAGTCCCAATTTTATAGAACTCAAACCGCCCATGTTATCGGGTTGGGCGGACTCGACCCACGGTCCCAACCCATATTACCACCTCTACTTCCACATACAGATGAAGATAAAGTAAGGGAGAGGAAACAGGGGGTTTTCGGGATATGAAATGAAATGATACGGGAAATAAGGAAAGATGGACAGGTTGTTAGACTTTTGAATTTCAAACTGGACGATTGGCATGTAAAGAGTCCCCATTCAAATGACAACATGGCGCATAAAGAGTCCCCTCTTCAAGTCGTACAGGGCATGACGGCAAATGCAAATAAGTTCACTCGGCTTTTATTTCTTGCAAACTATGTCAAAGGTTGGGACTGCATGGAGCCTGAGGTAGTCGACTTACATTGGGAAGCTCAAGAAGATTCGGCTTAGGAACAATACTTTCCCCTCTTTGTAGAAGGGACAGGAATTTTATTATATATTGATTTCTTGTTTATGTGAACTGACTTTTGAACTATGTGTATTTGGGATAGTTTATTTTTTTCTTATAAGTATTTTTTAATAATGATTTACGGTATATGAAGTAAGTATGTGAGAGGAGTTTTATCTCGACTTACGTAATAAATGCTTATTTTTTTTAAAAAAAAAAAGCTAAACCAAACATGTTTTATGTCCTTGGCTAGAGGATTCAATTAAGTAGTGGCTGAGGGTTTAACCAGGGAGTCCTGCATTACACTCTACCTATATGCTAAGGAAGTTAGACGCTTGTATACTAAGGGTCTGTTTGGGAAAACGTTGGAGGAGGAAAAAAGCTCATTTGCCTACTAGAAGCTCGGTTGAGGCATCTAGCTCTGTTTGGGTGTGCGTTGTTCAAAAAACGAAGCTTTTCACAGAAGCTCATGCAAGTAGCTTCCATGGAAGAAGAAGGAGCTTCTGCTGCATGGGTCAATGTTGGACAATTAAATTGATGTGGGTCCCACCAGCTTTATGCAAGCAAACTAATATCTCTTTTTCCCCTTCGTTTGGAATGATATCTACCTCTCTTTTTTTTTTAATCTAATAACGATATTTTTTTTTTTATAATTTCATATCTGGATCTCCAAAGAATTTAAATTAATTTTATAATACTTAATTAGTTAATTTTTTTATGTGACAAATTTACTTACATACATATATTCAGTTCTCCTTATCAAAATTTTTCTCTAAAACTTATTAATTATATTTTGATTAAATTCTACTTACACAAGTAATTACATTGTAAATTTGAATTACGATAAAATAATTTCATTAACTCAAATTAAATATCAATGAATATTGGCTGCATTCATCCAGATCAGGATTCCTCACTTCAATTTTCAACCATATTTCATTCTTATCACAATATATACAAATAATATATGTGTGTGTAGTATTCAATAAGATTCATGCCCTTTTCAGTTATTTTCCATCTAAACGGGTTTTTCAAACACTAATCCAAACATGTTTAAGTTTAGAAAAAAAGTCACTTCTATCACTACCAATCCAAACACAAATCACATCTATAATCTGATTTTTCTAAAAGCCTATCTATTAAAAAAAGCTCCTTCTCTGCCGCCAATCCAAACACGCACTAAGTCTGGACACTTGTTCATTGCGTTTTTATTCCCCGAGAGCTTGTTCAGTACTACCAGTACCATAAATGCTGGTTCTATTTGTTTTCAAAATAGTTTTATAAAATTATTTTTAAAAACTAGTTTTGAAAATGAAAAAACAAAAAAAAAATCCGTTTAGACTGTTGTTTTTTTTTTAAAAAAACAAAAACTATTTTTGAAGTGACGTGGTAGTGGCCGTTACTGATGCTAACATGACGGTGGTCGGCACAATGATTTTGTGTCGATAGTGTTAAGTAACGACATTAAAAAGTAAGAAATAGAAAAAAAAAAATAATTTGTTTAAATAAGTTTTGGTTTTTTTAAGAAATAGAAAAAAAATACCTAAAAACTGTTTTGGTTTTTTTATTTTTAAAAATAATTTTTTTATTTTTCACGTTTTTAGAACCATTTTATAGAAAGCAGTTTTCTAAATAAGTTTTTTTAAAACAAAAAAATTTTTTTTTGAAAGCATAATTAAACAAGCCCTTGGGTTTTTCAGCAGCCGCATACATTAGGATGATGACAAATATATGGGAATTAAACATGTCAAGATCACTTCGCACCACTTTTGGTTGAAAATCCGGAAACTGATTTTGAAAAGATGAATTTTTCCATCTCTCAATCGATTTTATCCTAATTAGAGCCAGGTAAACGGGCCAGCATGTCGGACTGGCCCGTTTAGGCCCTGAATTTATAAGGGTTAGATTTGAAATGTTTGCCTCAAAAGTGAAAGCGGGTCTAAAAGGGTCAGCCTTATATTGCTGTGTATATATATATATATTTTAAATTATTTATATAATAATAATATTATTGATTTTTTATACTTTGTTAATGATGTTGCAAATATTTAGTTTCTATTATCTCTTTTAGAACTAAGTTTCATAAGAATATCTTGTATTAAGAATCGTAAAAATTTAAAACTTATAAAAGATATTTCTTATTTCATAACTATTCTTATCAATTTTGTATTTTTTTATTTATTTTCTGGTGATTGTTTTGTTTATACGTTATGTTGTTTACTTTGTTGACTACTTACACTTTTCAAAACACATTTATAAGAAATATTTTTAATTTTTTTAAGTCTTCTCATTAATTATTTATAATTGTGTTATGTGGACAATAGTTTGCCTTTAATTATAACTTAGTATCGGTGTTTATTTATTGCATAATGCGTATCGTTTATACCCTAATTTTGACAACATTTATGTGTTAAATTAGAACTTTCATTGTTATAATTTAACAAAAAAACTGAAAAAATAATAAAAATTATTAAAATAACTTTAGTCCTATAAGGCCAGCCCTGACCTTTATGTTTACGAGCCGGGCATAACAAGTTAACTATTTTTCTTTAGCCAGTCATTAGCGACTCTAATCCTAAATGATTAATAAATACAGTTTAAAGGCAGTATAGTCATTCCCATAACTGTCCTACGGTCTTACCCAGGGTTCTGAAAACCGGACCGGACCGGCCGGTCCGGCCCGGTAACCGGCGAACCGGCCGGTTGGCCGGTCCGGTTTCCTTTTTTTTTAAAAAAATTTTTTTTTTTTTACTTTTTCCTTTAGAATTTCATACTATAAGTCTAAAATTTTCAATTTCTCACCGGTTTGGTCCCGGTTTAGCTCCGGTTTGGTCCCGGTCTGACCCACTGACCCTTAACCCAGTACCCCGACTGGTTCACTACCCGGTCCGGGTTTTAATACCTTGGTCTTACCTATCTTACCACCATTTTCAACCTCCCAAACAAAACTTTTCCCATCAAACAATTTTCCATTTGAATGCATACCAAACATGTCAGTCATAAGAAATTTTGAATTCTATTCCTTTGAGTTTCCTTCCCTTCCTTTCTATCACAATCAATTCTTCCTACCAAAGGGGCCCTGGAACACACATTTCTAAGAGAATTTATTATTTAAATAATAGTATGATTTAAAAGGAAACATGTAGGCTGATTGATAGGAGGAAATTATATGAGGTGCTACAATTTCATTGGTCAATGTATAAATAATGTCGAACCCATGAAGGATGCAAGAATCTCTCCAACTCGTAAAGCCCTTCAGTCAGTCCAAAAAAAAAAAAACAGAAAAGCCCTTCAGGCTGGCGTTTTTATGGGAAAACAATTAGACTGACTCTACGGTTTCCAAAATGACGACGACGACGATATTCATACTTCATAGTCGAACATTCTTTTTTTTTTTTTATAGACATACATTAAAGAAATAACAATAAATCAAAACGAAAAGAAAAGAACAAAACAAAACAGAAAACAAAAAAACTACGAGTCACCCATATCTAAAAGTATCGTAGAACGAATGTATTCTGGTGGTTCACGAAACCAGACAAGCCCTGTAGATATTCCCAGTGATTCCTTAGCTAAAGTATCCGCCACTTGATTAGATCTACGTCCACACCATTCCATTGATACATCCCAACTTCTATCTAGCATCTCATGAATCTGCCCGAGTAACTGAGCTTCCATGTGATCTTCCTCCCAGCCACCCATTATCAGCTCCAAAACCTCCAAGCAATCCGACTCTATCACTATTCGCCGCTTCCCCGAATCCCAAGCCATCTTAAGCCCTATCATTACTGCCCACACCTCAGCCTGAAAGCTAGATCCTCTACCCAAGCCATACATGAACCCAGTCAGCAATTTGCCTTCATGATCCCTCACAAGCCCTCCACACCCCGCACGATCCCCTCCTGAACTACATGCACCATCCACATTTACTTTGACCCAGCCAACATATGGAGGTTTCCATGATGTAGTCACTCCTGTCTCAAAAAACGACTTACATAGCGTCACATCAGCCCATCTTGTCTGAGCTCAGACTTGAGCTATCAATTGGTTGACTCCCGAGGTCTGACCTTGAAATACTCCAGATTTTCTATTTAGCCAAAGCTGCCTACAAACAATTGCAAACCATATCGGCCAACTCACCCCTTCATATTCTTTTCTCTGTAATAAATTCCATCTTATCCAAGAGCTTATATCCGTAAACTCATAAAACTTGGTACTCTATGACGGAGAATCTGAAATCTTCGCCCAACAACCACTTGCTAGCCGACAGTCTCGGAGTACATGTAACACACTCTCGGACACCCCTGCACACAGAAAATAATCCTACTGTACTTGCATTCCACACACTGCTCTCCATGAATTCATCATCAATCTCCCGCGAGCTGCCATCCATAAAAATGTTTTACACCTTTGTGGAGTGCGCAGTTTCCATATTCTTCGCCATAACCCACGATGAGGTGAAGGCTGCTCCCCCACCACTAGTCCATATGCTGACTTGATAGTAAACTCCCCACTATTCGAGACCCGCCATATGGGTATATCATCCTCATTTCCTCGAGCAGACGGTATGACCCTCCGTAAGGCATCAAGCACAGAGTAAGGTAAAAAAGAATCAAACTTCGCCCAGTCCCACCCACCTGACAAGGTTACATATGTACACACAGGATCCACTAACATGCTATCTGGAATATCTCTAACACAATAATTCACAAGACTGTCATAATGCGGAAGCCATGGGTCTGTCCAGAAGAGCACTCGGTCACCCTTTCCAATCCGCCATCCCACACCTTCCTGCATCCGTTCCCAAACATGCCTTATCCCCTTCCATGCCTGAGAACCACCCCTCGCATTCTTTATGACTGGCAAAATATCATCCCCACATTTATATTTTTCCCGCATAAACTTCACCCATAATGTATCCCACTGCTTCACAAGACCCCACCCTAGCTTCATCATGAAGGCTTCGTTCTGTTTACGTGCATGACGTAGTCTCAGGCCTCCTGCATCCTTCGGCTTACATACTTCATCCCATTTAACCATTGAAGGCTTCCTACTCATACCAGAACTTCCCCACAGAAAACCCCTACACTTCTTGTCAATTTATTCACAAGTAGCTGATGGTAACCATGCCGATTGCATGGCGTAGCTGGGGATTGTTGAAACTACTGAAGAGACAAGTGTATGACGGGCAGCCATTGACAATGTATTCACCTTCCAACCCTTCAAACGGTCTTCCATCTTAGTTACTAGGTACTGGTAAGTGTGCTTCGACACCCTGTCATGATGTACAGGGATACCCAGATATTTACCAAGATCCGCTGTCGGTGTAAAATCAAGAAAAGCGCTGATCTCCGACCTCCTGGTATGGCAAATGTTCCTTGAGAAGAAGATCCTGGACTTTGCTCCATTAACTCTTTCTCCTGATGCAGCACAGAAATCATCTAAGCATGCTTTAATAATTACTGCTTGATCAAGAGAAGCCTCAGCAAACGAGAAAAGATCATCAGCAAAGAACAAATAGGAAATTGCCACCCCATGCTTCTTTAACCTAAACGGAATCCAATTCATCGCATTCACCTCCGCTTGAATAAGATGGGCCAATTTTTCCATAACAAGTACAAACAGGTATGGAGAGATAAGGTCACCTTGCCGAACACCACGGGACAGGTTGAATGTTGGTCCAGGCTTGCCATTCCACATAACCTGTATTTCAGGGGTAGTAAGACATGCAATTATTAAATCTATAATTTGAGACGGGAATTGTAATTCATGTAATCGTGCCACCACAAAGTCCCAACGCACACGATCATACGCTTTCTCAAGATCAATTTTCAAAGCCATAAATCCCTGTTTCTTCTTCGTCTTCTTCATCGAGTGCGCAATTTCCTGATCGAGGATAATATTATCAGAACTCTGTCTCCCAGGCACAAAGCTACACTGATTTGGTGAAATAATTTGTGGCATAACCCGCTTCATCCTGGTGGCTAGGATTTTTGTAACCACCTTATAGATAACGTTACACAAGCTAATAGGTCAAAAATCCCGAATGCACTGTGGTATCTCAATCTTGGGGATCAAAACGATATAAGTCCCATTAACCCTCCTAAACTCATTAGGCCTACAAAATATATCTTGAACCATCTTCACCACCATCTCCCGTACAATACTCCATTGGTTCTGAAAAAACAGCTGATTCAAGCCATCTGGACCAGGGTCTTTAAGGGGGCCCATGCTGAATATTGCTTATTTCACTTCTTGTTCCGTAACCATTGCGCCCATCATTTGTAACAAATTTTCAGAAATCGATGGATATGTGCCACCAAAATTTACTTCTCCACTCTGATTCTGTTCCTCAGTGTAGAGATTCTGGAAAAAAGTAGTTCCTTCTTGTTTAAGTTCTTCCTCACTGTATATCCATACCCCATCATCATTTTTAAGCGCTTCCACTTGCTTTCTCCTTCGACGACTATTCGTAACTGTATGAAAATACTTCGTATTTTTATCCCCATGAGTATACCAATTACATCTGGAACGCTGCAACCACATTAATTCCTCCTGAACCAAACACTGTTCTAGCTCTTCCCACACCAACTTCCTTTTACTGTCCCCTTCTGGTCCTTCATTTAACTTTTCCAATTTATGAAGCAATCGAGCTTTCCTGTGATTAATATTCCCAAAACTCTTCTCGTTCCATTCTGTGACCTCCTCTTTGAACCCAGCAATATTTTCCTCCCAAGATCTAGATAACCTCCACGTATTCTCCACCACAGAAGAAAAGGAATCATCTGTAACCCATGGCGCGAAGAACCGGAACAGCTTCCGTTGCCTACATCTAGGTCCTCTCACCCATCTCATTAGAAGCGGGCAATGATCCGACTTGTATTGTGGAAGATGCAACAAAGATACATTGGGAAACATATCGAACCATTGCTTCGTTGCTATAACCCTATCAATTCTGCTTGCCGATCCATTCCTCCTCCAGGTAAATTCAGGTCCTTGAAAACCCATTTCTTCCATCCTACTTTCCCACAACCATTTAGCAAATAAATTGTCATGGCGACTTGGTACTCGTGATACGAACCTTCTATCCGCGTCCCATAAAGTTGCATTGAAATCGCCTCCCACACACCATTTCGTCACACCACTCACCCGGATTAAACTAAGCTGCTTCCATATATCTCTACGCTTTAAGTAGTTTGGATGTCCATACACCACCGATAAATCGCATCTCGAATCCTTTCCTTCATTGAAGACCCCATGAATAACCTGTGAATCTTTAAAAGTAACCTTAAAATCAACATTATTTTTCCAAAAACACCATATTCCACCATTGAACCCATTCACCTCGACTACCTCCATATTCTCCATTCCCAAGCGTCTACCAAGCACTCTTGCCTTCTCTCCCTTCTGCCTTGGTTCAAGGAGAGCTAAAAAATCAAATTGATAAAGCCGCTTTAACTCAGAGATCAACCCTGCAAAAAACTTGCGCCCAGTACCCCGAGAATTCCAAATTAATATATTATAATCCATAAAAAAATTGATAAGAATATTAAGCCCCAAGCTACTGCTTCTTAGCACTGGACTTCACCACGTCACTCATCTTTGTATCACCCAACTCATCCAAGATAGGATTCTGGCTTACACAGAACTGTGCGTCACTGCCTTCTCCAGGATCCCATTGATTAGTAGCCCCCACATTAACTTCATTCTTCCCTTTCTTTGTGTTCATATTCCCTTGCTCCTTTTCTTGAGTCTTCATTGCTGTATCAACAACTTGCAGCATACTTCTATTATGTATTATAGGCTTAGTGGACACAGACCCAAGTTTAACTTGCTCATCGGTCTTGGCCCCACCCATACTCAACTCCATATTGTTGCTCTTCACCAATCCCAGCTGCTTTTTAGCCTCCAAGATAAGACCCATATTAGCTGGCCCCTCCACTTTATTTGCATTTGTCTTTATAGTAATCGATGATGTACTCACAGTCGCCTACTTGGTCCCACTCATACGTTGAATCTGCACTTCTTTGGTATGAACCGATGATGTCGGCTGTTTCTCCACAATTCTCGCCTTATTTTCCTCCGTAACTACACCTTTGTTTGTTATCTCATTTAACGGCTCTCTTTCCCCCAAAGTCCTTGACCTCCGATAATCACTCACCATCTCTTCCTTAATCAATGCATCAAACCGTGAACCTCTCCTGTCCGAAACAGAGTATCTCCGGTCACCCGAAACAGAGCGTGGTCGATCTTCACGCTGTCCAGCTATACCAGCAGAAACGATAGCCCGACGCTGTCTTCTTGGTCGCTGGACTAAGGTCCAGTTATCAAAACCTACCCCTTCCATGGCCTTAGTCCCACTACTCTCTCCATTCCCAGTTGCAGTCCTGCCTCCAACCCTGACCATAGACTCCTGGCGCGCTTCAGTATTACCAGCTTTCTCACTCGACGTACATCCCACAACCGACTCAGCAGGATAAGAATCGGCCTCTTTGTGTGGACAATGATCTGCGTCATGACCATACAGCCCGCATTTAAAACAAATAGATGTATACCTTCGTACTGAACACGGGTGACTCTGCCATTGATCAATATGAAAGGCCTCAAGGGTGCAGATAGATTCAATTCCACGCAAAGATGAGCAAACCTGCCCTTCTTCCTCTTTAGCGTGGCCACATCAACTTCTAACAACGGGAAATGACACTAAAATATTATTCACTACTAATTTGCACTATGCAACAAGACCAGTGTGAATGAAGACATAAACCAAAAGGAAGACAAGTAGCGTTAAGCCAGAGAACAATGCGCGCCAAAATTACAATGTATAAGCAAGATCCTTCTTTTCCTTTCAAGGTTTTACCCAGAGATAATACTTAACACATAACACTCTGTACATAATAACAAAGTATAAGGGTATGAATGAAATGAATCAAACTCAAGTTTCAAAGTGAACTAATCGTTTTTTTTTTAAAAAAAATGATCAATTATATCTAAAACGCAACACAGCTAAAGTTAATATGAAAGGATCAGGGGAATGGGGATTAAGAAGTACATCAATCTTGTAGAGAGAATAACTGGAAAAAACGTAGAAGCAAGGAAATAGTATCCTTTTTCAACATGCCACTATGATCAAATTGAAGGAGGTCATTGTGCAAATTCTTCTTGTATGTGATAACAGTAATGTGACTCAATGAGGCAGCAAACGTTGAGGCAGCTTGAATAAGCAAATGAAGCATTAATCTTAGGTAGGAAATGCAAAAGAGAGAAGGATCAATGGGTTGTGATTTTTCCCATTTGAAAACTCGGATTTCATTATGATCCAAAAAGAATCAATGTGAACTAATCAACCTCCCTTTCTGATGTATTGTCAAGCCTGGATTACTATCACATATATTAGAACATGTATAGGTATAAAATAATTGACATTTCTAGTAGAGAAATTGAGTCAAACTTGTTATGTGTGAAATATTAAAGTAAGAATGAATTGTATGTCTTTCATTGATCGATTAAAGGCATATATATATATATATATAGATATAATGTTAGTACATGAGTGTTCTAATGGAGAATATCATAATAATCATATCTCCATACTAATATTTCTAATATTAGTTAATAGTAAATCATAATATTTTCACAATATTCTAATATGAAATCTCGTGATATTCTTTAAGATATATTGCCTTTACTCCCATTCAAGTTTGGCGCATGGAGATTACGAGTGCCCAACTTGTTGGAAAGCTCTTGAAATCTGTTAGCACCAAGTGCCTTTGTGAAGATGTCAATAGCTTGATGCTTCGTCCAAATCTTTAATGGAGAGATATCCTGAGATTGGACTCATTCACAAATAAAATAGCAATACATTTCAACATGCTTAGTCCTCTTATGAAAAACCGGGTTCTTGGCAATATGAATGGCAGCTTGAGTATTAAAACATAATAGAGTTGAACACTGTTGAGTCACCCCAAGGTCATGAAAGAGCCATTGCAACCATATGACTTCTTTAACCATACTAGCCATTACTTGATATTTAGCTTCTGCTAAAGAAAGTGGAACCACGTGTTGCCTTTTGCTAAGCCATTAGATGGGAGACCCACCTAAGTTGTTAAAATAACCAATGCAAGAATGCCGAGTCATGAGGGAGCTATAGTCGGGAATACGGGCAGGCCCGGCCCTACAGGAAACCAAACTTGTCAACAAGCTAGTAAACTTTTCATTCCAATTTTGTAAGGCCTGACAAATCCCATATAGAAACTTCCTCAGTCTGCAAACCAATGTTTCTCCTTTTTTAGCAACCCTTTCAGGTATTTTTATGTAAACCTCCTCATAAAGATCACTATAGAGGAACGCATTATCGACATCCAATTGGTGAACTGTAAGTCCTCGTTAGACTTCTACAACCGGTAAGGTTTGAACAGTAGCAAGTTTTGCAACTGAGGCAAAAGTTTCATAAAAATTTATAGCTTCTCGCTAAATAAAACCTCGCTTCACTAATCGTGCTTTACGATAATGCAACTCTCCAGTTGGTTTGAATTTGTTTTTGTAAACACATTTAGAGTCAATGAGATGTTTCCCCAGTAGAAGATGTTTAAGTGTCCAAGTCCTATTGGCTTCAAGTGCCTGTATTTCCCTTTGCATAGCCTCACACCAATAAGTATGTTTACAGGCCTATCAAAAGGTCTTAGGCTCATCATATGGCTCGATGGCCAAAAGAGAAGTTTTATGTGAGGTAGAAAATCTTTTATTTGAATTATAGTGCGATAAAAGAAACATGATCGAGCTGCTTGATGAAGGAGGTGGATCCATATGGGCTAATGACTGTGGTAAATTGACTTCATAACTATGCAAGTACTAGGATAAGTACCTCCCGCACGTACTTCGTCAAGGCTATTGTAGATCCTCTGCAATAGGCACTTGTGTTTCTTCTTGGCTGATCTCATTATCATGTGGCCGATTAGACTCCCTTGAGTTAAGGGAACATTATTGGCATTACACTTAGTATGGCCTGATCAAATAGCTTCATCATCATCAATGACTGGGCAATAATGAGGTTTGCTTGGTAATGATTCACTATAGTGCTTTGTGTAGTAATGATTCATCAATGTCATATATATAATATCCTTTATGACCGGTGGAGTATCCTAAGAAAATACAAGTTGAACTCTCTCATCAAATTTATCTTTCCTATTTTTGTCATGAGCATAGATCAAACAACCAAAAACCTTCAAGTGATGATATTCATGGTGTTTAGCAGGTAATATTTCATATGGTGTCTTGAATCTTAGAGTGTGAAATAGTAGTCGATTGATTAGATTCACTGTTATGAGTATGCATTCACCCCAAAACTTAATCAGTAACTCGCTTGAAAATGTAGTACTCAAGTGACTTCGAGTATGTGTCTATATTTCCACTCCATGACCCCATTTTGTGTGGCGTGTAGAGGCAACTATTCTGTAACAAAATTTCTTTATTAGAATAATATTGCATCATGCGCTCATATTTGAATTCAAGGCCATTATTTGCTCTAATCCGTTGGACTCGCTTGTGGGATTGTGTTTCGACTATATTTAAAAAATCGATCAAATACTTTGTTGCATCTTATTTGTGTCTTATCTGACAGACCCACGTTTCCCTGCTATAATCATCTACAATAGTTAAAAAAAAGCTTACACCACTCGAAGAGGCAGTATGAAAAATCCCCAAATGTCACAATGTATTAGTTCAAAAGACGAGAAAGTTTTTACTGAACTAATTGGAAAACTAAGTCTAGTTTCTTTTGCTCTTACTCAAGAATCATAGTGAATTGATTTAAAAGAATTGCAAGGCAAGTTAATGCTTTTAAGCTTCTCCTTATAGGGGTTTTCAAGTCTCTAGTGCCTAATTTTTGTTGTCTGGCTTTACCATACATGAAAGGTCTCATGCAATTGGTCCTCTTCCAGCAGATAGAGTCCACCATGTGTTCTACTTACTCCAATCATGTTCCTCCAGTGCAAGTTTTGTATCACACACATCTCTAACAAATGTTACGAAGCACAAATAATCTCTGGTTAACTTGCTAACAAAAATCAAATTGCACTTAAATTCTGGTAAGTGAAGAACATTTATAAGTATCATCTCATTTGACAAATGAACATCTCTTATGCTTTCAACCGATAAAATTTGCTCATTTTTCATTTTAACGAGAAGTTGATGCCTTGCTAAAGTCACAATCCGCAAGAGACTCTCATCAAATGTTATATGTACTATTACTCCTGTATCAATTATCCAAGGCTCATTAGGAATTGATTTACTTATCATATTTACCATAGGTGCTTTGTCTCTTCCAAGATTTAAGAGGTTGTCTTCCTTGTTGAGATATTGAACCAAATGGTCATACTATTTAGGCATGAGACTAGGAATGGGGCTTTCATTAAAGCTCACCTGTGTCGCTCTCGAACCTTGCCGCCATTTTCTTTTTTCACATCCTCCCTTCTTGAAATCTTGTGGATAACCTAGAATCTCATAACATCGATCTTTGGTGTATCCAAGCTTCCCACAATAATTGCACCTTAATGGTTTCCTCTTGCCATCTCACTTATCTCCATTCTCTTGAAAAGTGCCGATGTTATGGGATGTGCATGAGCTCTTCATCATCTCATCTGACACAGTTAGGAAATTAAGGATGCCTAGCTCTAATACCATGTGAAATATTGAAATGAAAATGAATTGTATGTCTTTTATTAATTGAGTACCCTACTGAAGAATATCATAATAAACATATCTTTATACTAATATTTACAATATTAGTTAATAGTAAATCATAACAATATAATGTGAAATCCCGTGATATTCTCTAAGATATATCACCTTCAATATGTAACAAAAGTGTAAGCTCTCAACATTAAGTTATCATTAATATAATGTACAAGTACATATTTATATACAATCAGTTCAATGTGAAACTGTTTATACATTTTCTAATCCTATACATTTCAAAGATACTCCTGACGATAGCAGACATTGTCTTTGACTTCTGACACTCCCCTTCAAGTTGAAGCATATATATTGATCATACCCAACTTGTTACAAAGATATTTAACCCGTGTCCCATGTAAGGCTTTTGTCAGAAGATCTGCCAGTTAGTCGTTAGACCACACATGCTCTGTAGATACAATATTTTCTTTGATCTTGTCACGAATAATATGATAATCAATTTCAATATGTTTGGTATGTTCATGGAACATAGAGTTCGATGCTATATGAAGTGTTGCCTTATTGTCACACCATAGTTTTACAGGTAATATTGTGACGATGCCAATTTCCTTTAAAAGCTGAAATACCCACACAATTTCTTGTACCGACTGTGACATGGCTCTGTATTCCGCTTCTGCACTTGATTTTGACACAACCCCTTGCTTCTTACTTCTCCAAGATACCAAATTTCCACCAATAAATACACAGTAACTCGTAGTGGATCTTCTTGTGGCCTTTGATTCTGCATGATCTGCATTATAAAAGCACTCGACTTTAGTATGCCTATAATCTGTATAAATAATACCAAGACCTGGAGAGCCTTTCAAATAATGCAAGATATGTTCTAAAGCTTCCTATTGTACCACTATTGGTGATGTCATGAATTGGCTAAACCTACTAACTGAGAAGGTTATATCGGGATAAGTTACTGTTAGATAATTCAGCTTTTCAATGAACATTCTATATCTCTCAGGAAATGGAAACGGCTTTAATTTCTCTGGATCAATCTTCTTCTTCAATTCATCAGGAAGTTCATCAAACATACTAGCATCAAGATCCAGAAAGGGATTAGGAATCATAGGGATATTGCTTGGTGCAGCTCCAAGCTTTCCAGTCTCCTTTAAGAGATCGAGAACATACTTTCTCTGAGTCAAAAGAATACCTTTCTTGCTTCTCAAAACCTCAATACCAAGGAAGTAGTTTAATGATCCCAAATTTTTTGTCTGAAAGTGAGAGTTCAGGAAGATTTTAAGTTCTGAGATTCTAGAATAGTTACTTCCTGTAATCACAATATCATCAATATATATTACTAGAAGAATCATACCTGCATCAGATTGTTGGTAGAACATAAAGTGATCACACTTGCTTTGATTTAACCCAAACTTCTTGACCACATTATAAAATTTATCAAACCAGGCTCAAGGACTTTACTTTAGACTATACAGTGACTTCCGAAGATAACACACTTTCCTATTCTCCCCCTGAGCAATGAACCTAGGCGGTTACTCCAGATAAACTTCTTCAAGAATGTTGCCATTCAAAAGAAAATTCTTAACATCTAATTGATACAAATCCCAATGAGATGTTGCCGCCAAAGAAACAAGAATACGAACAGAAGTGATTTAGCAACAAGAGAGAAAGTCTCGGAATAATCAAGGCCATCAGTTTGGGCATACCCTTTTGCAACAAGGCGAGCTTTTAGTCATTCCAAAGAATCATCAGCTTTAGTCTTAACAACAAAAACCCATTTACATCCAATGGCTTTCTTCTTAGGCGGTAGATCAACAAGAGTCCAGGTATCAGCTTTTTTAAGGGCCATAAGTTCTTCTTCTATTACTATACGCCAACCAGGATGAGTCAAGGCTTGGTGAAGGGTAGTAAGGGTGGATATGGAATCAAGGGTGACCATAAGCGAAGAGGAAGCAATGGACAAATTTTGGTAAGACACAAAGGAGGATATAGGATAGGTACAATCAGCATATCTTTTGGGAGGACAACGAGGACGGGTACCTTTCCGGAGGGCAATAGGTAGGTCAAAAGAGGGATCAACAGCAGAATCAAGGACAACTGGGTCAAGGACAACAATGGGGGGATTTGGGAAATCAGGAACAGAAACCAAGGAGTCATGACCAGAATCCGTCAGTGAAGCAATGACTGGTGACGGCAAAACATTAGTAGCATCAGCATCATTGATGATATCAGGTTCTAGAACAGCAGCCTGTACTGATGAGAAAAGGACATGATAAACAGGACATCATCAGACTCAGCAATGACAGATGGTGACTCAGAGGAGGTCGAAGATGTAAAGAAAGGAGAAGACTCATGAAAGATCACATAAGTGGACACAAGGTAATGACGGAGATCAGGAGAGTAACATCGATAACCTTTCTGAATTCTAGAATAACCAAGGAAGACACATCATAAGGACTCGGGATCAAGTTTACTGGCACTTGAACGAACATCCCAAACAAAACAAACACAACCAAAGATTTTAGGATCAATAGGAAACAACTTAGTGGTGGGAAACAGAATGGAATATGGAAAATCCCCACCAAGAACAGCCGAAGGCATACGATTTATGAAAAACAGGCTGTAGAAACGGCATCGGCCCAAAAAATTTTAGGGACAGAGGAATGAAACATGAGAGCTCAAGCAGTTTCTAAGAGATGTCGATTCTTTCTTTCAGCAACACCGTTTTGAGAGTAGGGGTATCAACACAAGAGGATTGGTGAAGAATACTATGACTTTGCATGTACTCGGTGAAATAGGGTGGAAAAATATTCTTTTGCATTATCACTTCATAAGATTTTTCACAGGAGTGTTAAACTGGGTTTGAATTTCAGCACAAAAATAACAAAAGTGAGTAAATAATTCATAATGATGTTTCATTAAGTAAAGCCAAGTGGTTCGGGAAAAATCATCAACAAAAGTGACAAAATAATGATAACCAGTTTGAGATAGGATTAAACAAGGACCCCAAACATTTGAATGTACTGACTCAAATGGGGACGCATCCCGTTTATTGATGAGAGGTGCCAAATGAACACGATGGTGTTTGGCAAACTGACAGGACTCACAATTTAGAGCAGACACAGAAGAGAATTGAGGGTATAATTTTAAGAGAGATGACAAACACATATGACTTAAACGACAATGAATTTCAAATAGAGACGACCCACCAGAACAAGCAACAGAACATGGCACTTGATCATCAAGGATGTAATGGGCCACCAAATTCATAGCCCTTACTAATAACCTACTTCATCGTGAGATCCTGAATCAAACAAGGGTCAGGAAAGAGTGTAATAAAACAATTTAATTGTCAAGTAAGTTTGCTAGTAGACAAAGAATTAAAAGCAAGGTCAAGAACATGAAGGACAGAGGGTAAAGAAATAGACGAGGTAGATCTGACAATGCCAGATCTAAGAACACGAGAATAAGAACCATTGACAATGGTTATACTAAAGGGGTTGGTATAAGGTGCATACGAAGAGAACAAATTTTTGTTACTTATCATATTATCAGTGGCACCGGAATCGATAATCCACTTTGAGGAAGAAGTGACAAGACTAGAAGTAATATTACCTGTAGCAAGAGCACTTGAAGATCTAGACTTATATTCAGCCATCGATGCTCACCAGAAGCAAGTTGAGCGCCGCAACAAATAGTACAAAAAGTTTTGCTAGAAAATAAACACGGATGCAACCACAACAAACTCTCCAAGCAATAATAGGAGAACCACACAAGATTACCAACCACCGAAAAGATCAATAAATTTTTAATTTCCAGTAGTGAGCAGAAAACCTCACCAAGAAGAGTCCAAATAACTAGTAGAGTTGCCCAAAGAAAATAGTCACAGCAAAGAAAATGACAGAATGGTCCTCCATATTTTCAAAATGACAAATGGTCCTCCGATTTTGAAAAATGACAGAATGGTCTTCTGAATTAGTAAAATGACAAAATGTTCCTCCGAATTGCAAAAATAACAAATTAATCCTCAACTTCAATTATTGAGCAATAGTTGTCGGCATCACTTATGTCTCAACAAACAAACACAGGGACCCACACCAAAAAAGAAGATGAGGACAGAAAATGTGGAAATGCAAGGCACGCCTCAGAAACATAAAAAAAATATAAGGACCCCACACTTGGCAATAACACAACACTATGAACAGGACCCACACTTGGCAGCAACCATGAATGGGCAAGAAAACAAAATTATAAAGACTTCTGCCCAGAAAAGAAATAAAGGAAACAAGAACTCAAGTGTTGCCGGAAAACGGAATAGAGAAATACAAAAATTACCAAATGTGGTTGGAAAAGTACAAAACTTTAGGGATATGCCGGATTCTACCTGCTGATATCAGGAAAAGAAATTCGCTGGAGAACTGTCGCCACACGCTCACTCGCTTTCCCTCTATGTTATGCCACCATAAATTGTGGCAAAATAACTGGACTTAAATGGAATCTTTGTAGCTCTGATACCATGTAAGCTCTCAACATTTAGTTCTCATTAATGTAATATACAAGTACATATTTATATACAATTAGTTTAATATGAAACTGCTTATACATTTTCTAATCTTATACATTTCAAAAATACTGACGGTGGGAGATATTGTCTTTAACTTCTAACAAAAAGAATGTTCTTGTTAAATGATCTCAAATTCTCATTGATTAATAGAGTAAGAGTCTAAGAAATTTGATTCAATCCCATATGTTTGGAAAATTATGCTTCAGATCATAGCTGAATTACTGCCTAGCCATGAAAATCTTCTATCTAAAATTTGAGATTGAAATCATGTCCAGTGGTTATTCTAGCTAATAGGAAACTAATCATCCTCTCTGTTTCTGAAAAGCTAATGACCTGTATTTACCAAAATTGATATCATAAACTCCTCTGCAACATCAGAAGATCCCCCAGACTATGAATGTAAATAGGAAACAGAGAATCCTCTGGGGACACGGCAGGAGCAAGAACCAATGTTTCAGAAAAATTCAAAGTGCAAACAAAGAAAGAAGGAAACAAAATTCATCTGGGACAAATTTTACGCATAACAGGTGATACAATTCATGAACCATAAATGATACGACTCATTCAGACTCTCCCACACTATGTAATGCAGATAACGAGATCGAACTAAGAAGCCCTGTGGGAAACATACATTTAACGATAATTTATACCATTTCATCCAACACGAGAGCAGAACTTGTTTGGCCTGAGAATGAGAAGTAATACTTTCAATTTCCACCATGTCAATTTTTTTCTCAATTTCCTGAGATATTCATTCTCCTTTTTCTCTCAGCTCAGACAAAAATGGCGCGCGGGGATGGGACAGGCGAAATTGAGAGAAACTTTTCTATGGCAGAGAGTTTACGAGCTTCAAAAGACCAAAGTCCCAATAAATTAAGCTTAAAGTTCAGTTAAGGTATATGGTTCCTCGTCAATTTTGATTGTCAACTCTGTTTTACAAAACACTTTTGGATCCCCTGCATTTAGTAATTAAATGAAACGATCCAATTTGTTTTCATGAGGAGAGTTATCAGCAATCCAAAATTTCTTTAGGAGAAGGAAAGAAATTTATATTTAAAATTTACAGAAATGTCTCGAAGGTTTATTTTACAGGGAGAGCATCTCGAAGCCTCTGACAATCTACCAAATAAGCAAATCCATAAGCCATGTTCTTCAAAGTAGCCTCATGGAGCTCCGAATTCAACGTCGCCGTGGCATCCGCAGAGAAGAAAACCCTAAACCCTCGCACGAAAGCGTCACGCGCCGTCGTTTCGCAGCACAGGTTCGTCATCACCCCCGTCACAATCACCTCTTTTATCCCCATCTCCACAAGCTTCTCCTCCAAAAGGGTGTTCCTAAACGCGCTGTAAGTGTTCTTCTCCACCACCATATCCTCCCGCTTCCGATCGAGCGTCGGTATAAGCTCCGCCTCGGGTGTGCCATCGAAGATTAGGTCACCGTTCCAATACTCATAGAGCATGCCGTAGTCAGCGGGGGACTTGTGGCAGTGACGAGTGAAGATGACGGGGATGGAGGCGTTCCGGCAGAGATGAATTGTGGTGGAGAGATTGGAGAGGACGGGCTTGGCCATGGAAGAAAAGTAGTTTTGCACATCAATGACCAAAAGAGCACAAGATTTAGGATCTGGATTCCTCTTCCTTATCTCATATTTATTGTATGGAGATGATTTGTTCAGAGAAGACGCCATTGATGAAGGCTCTCCTGCTTCTAGTTCCGTGTAGTCTCCCTCCTCTGTCCTTTTCACTCTGCTTCGCTATGCTGGTTCAATCTCCATTGAAATTTTGGGATGTCGGGTTAACAGATTTTAACCTTATAAATTAATTTTTGGCAAAAAATTAGTAATTTATAATTTTGGGATGTCGTCTCGGAACGTTCTCGTTACTAGCAGGTTCTGGTAACGACTAACCGCCTTAAAGAATATAATTATATTATTGGGAAAATTAAAACGAAAGATCTAGTGGCCATAAAAATTATAATTATCTAAAAGGGTTAAATAAAAAAATATAAAATTAGAAATATTAAAATGACTATAAGGAAATCTTCTGCACTTCCCTACATTCACTCCCACATCTTATTAATATTTTAAGAAGGGCGAAGGGGCAAAAATACACATGTGATTTGTCATAAAGTGCGCCCAACAACAAAAGTTTTTTTTAGATTCAAAAGTAACAATGTGGTTACATAAATGGTGCAAAAGTCACATTCTCAGTGAGTAGGATAACTTTCAACGGTTAACTAGAAATAAGTTGACTAGAGATGCTGACTGGATGCTGACATGGCAGGTTGAAATGCTAGAGATAAAAGGAAAAAAATTAAATTAAAAAAACGCTCAAAACGCTCGGTTTTGTGAAGGAGTGTTGAGAAAGAACGAGTCCGACGAAATTTACAGAGCAATCAAAAAGAGTGAAGGAGCGTGGGCGAGAAATGCTTCCGACCTTGAGCGAGAGGTTAATCGAAGAGTTGAGAAAGAACAAACGCTTTCGAAGACCTTGAGCAAGCACTTCCGACCTTGAGCAACTACGCTTCCGACGATAGAAACGGAGCAATCGAAAAGAGCGAAGAAGAGCGAAAAAGGGGGAACTCCATCGAACGAAGGCAGGTCGACGGAACTACAGCGTATTTCCATCCAAGTTATCAGCCGATTTGAAATATCTAGGGTTTTCAAAATTTGGGGAAAAAACGAGTAGCAGAGGGAAATACGAGTGGCAAAGGGAAATAGGAAGCACATGTTCTTTTAGATTGTTGTTGGCAACGTTTCAGACAAAAGGAATCTAGGTAAGCATCAATTGGGACCCAGAAATATTTGTTTTTTGTTGTGGCTACAGTGAAAAGTGATGAACCTTTTTGTTAAAGTGATGAACCTTTGGTTAACCTTTTCGTTTTGTTATTGTAGTGTCGATGGCATCTAATGGTGGGGACAAGGACATAATCCGTGTGGAAGAGACAGACACAGAGACAGTAAAAAAACCTGAGAGGTCAGTCAAGAAATTTCGTTTGCGAGATAGACATAGGTCTGTTGTAGAGAGTAATATAACTATTGGAGGGAATGGAGGAAGTCAAAATCAGAGAGGGGGAGAGGAAATTGACGTTGTTAATCAAGTCGAAAATGATGAGGATGAGATTGAATACCTTGGAGAGTGGGGAGAGTTAGACATTGAGTTTAGTGATAGTGAGGAGGAAGTGGAGAGTGAGGAAGCTGGATATGATTACAGTCATGGTGATGTAAACAGGAAAGAAGGAATGACAAATTTAGCCGGACATGAGAGTAAGGAAGATATACATGGTTTAAGTGAGGATGAAAGTGATGGTGGGAGTTATTTGGGCCTCAGTGGGAGCTGTGATACAGAGGAGAGTATGGATGACGAATTTAATGTAAGGGAGGTAGGTGCAGAAAATGGAAGTGATGACGAAGATGATGAAATGGGCTTGCAAGGCAATGATGGGCCTTATGAACAGGTGTCAGCCTTAGATGAGGTTGAAAGGTTGGGTAAAAGGCCTTTTTTTACTGCTGGAATGACTTTTGCAGACAAAAAAGAGCTGAAAAGGGCTATAGACAAATATGCTATTAGTCGTGGAGTTAACCTTAGAATAGTGAGGAGTGATAAGAAGACATTTCAGGTAGTGTGTGAAGAGGGATGTCCATTTAACCTTTATGCTTCTACATACGGGGTAGATGTAGGCTTCCAAGTCAAGACTTTGTATTATGAGCATAAATGTGCTCGTGTGTATAAGAACCCTAGAGCTTCGGTGAATTGGCTGGCTGAACAGTTTAAAGATAAAGTGCAAGAAATGCCTAATTTTAAAATAAGTGAGATGAAGAAAGAGGTCCAAAGAGAATTTATGGTCCATGTGAGCTTACACAAGTGTAAGAGGGCCAAGCGAAAGATAATGCAACAAATGGAAGGCAGCTTTAAAGATGAATTTAGAAAGTTAGAGGCATATTGTAATGAATTAAGAGTATCAAACCCCGGTTCAGACGTGAGTGTTGAGTTGAGCAATGAGGCTTTGGAACAAGGGAGAAGAGTTTTCAAAAGAATGTACCTGTGCTTTAATGCTTCAAAGGTATATGTACATCTTTCTCATGCATTTAAATCTGAAAATATACATGTCATTAACTTATGGTGTAAATGTTTAATTTGTGTGTAGGTTGGCTGGAAAGAAGGTTGTAGGCCTTTAATTGGGTTAGATGGAACTTTCTTAAAAGGAAACTCTAGAGGCATTTTACTAACTGCAGTGGGTCTAGATAGTAATGATTCCTTGTACCCACTTGCTTATGGGTTGGTTGACAAAGAGAATGGGTTTCATTGGACTTGGTTCCTTAGATGGTTTCAACATTCACTAGATCTAGGTGTGGGTGAAAGTGTAACCCTCATGTCGGACATGCAAAAGGTCGAAAGGCAACTCTCTCTTGATCATTGTGTTTGCCTTTAGTGACTATATTATACATGATGCAATTTAACGTGTTTTTTTTTGTGATAAATGGGCTAAGCCCAGAGTTTACGTTAGTACATGCCTTGGAAAGGCCATCCCAACTAAATCTTCCTGAAGAATCTCGCAGACTTCAGCAGGTGGTTCTTTCCAGAATATGTCTTTGCAATGGGGATTTATACACATGGACGCCAGTTTATCTGCACATCTGTTTCCTTCCCTGTACACATGCGTAACTGTGATCTGCCATTCTCTTCCTATTAGATCTGTAATCTGTCTTGACAAAAGAAAGCATCCCTGCAGTCTGCCGTGATTCTTGAGCTCCAGGATCACTTGTTCTGCATCACTCTCCACTTCTATCTTGCTGAAACCTAGCTTCCAGCATAGCTTAAGACCTTCCAGAATACCTGTTGCTTCGGCTCTATAGCTATCGCACCTGCTGATCCGTTTTGTAAATCCCCCAAGCCACTCTCCACAGTCCCCCTTGATCACTCCTCCACATCCAGAGAAATTGGATGATGTTTCTGTTCCGTCCACATTCAGCTTACACCAGCCATGTTGTGGCAGTTTCCAATTCACCCAGGTGATTTTATATTCATTGCCCTGTTTCTCATCACCTTTCCATATGCTTTTATAGCTTTCCCTATGTCGCCTGATGATTGATTTAGTGTCGCACGGTATATGGAAATCCTCTTCATGAATCTGTTGGTTTATCCATTTCCATATATGCCAGCATGTGGTCGCAAAAATTTCTAACCAAGACTCTTCTTGATCTTCCTTCCTCAGAGGCATTAAATTAACTCGGATCCAGTCCTGCCATTCCAGTGTAAAAAAATCGTCCTGTCTATCCAATGGTACCATGTTACCCCACACCGTTCTTGCTTGCGTGCAGTCCCTGAGTGCATGTAGTTGATCTTCCCAATCCTCTTGGCATATCTCACAGACCCCTTCCCCATGTCCCCACCCACTTGTTCTTTTTTTTGTTGCTAATCTATTGTGGAGTGTCTGCCATAGGAACATACGAATACGTTCTGGTACTTGTAGCTTCCATATTATCTTCCATACCCCATCTTGGCCTCGTCTTCTCTCTTCATCTAGGCTTTTGTACGCACTCGCAGTGGAAAATTTACCATTTCCATTTCCTGTCGAGAGGAATCTGTCCTCTTCTTCCCCTTCTTCTGCTATCGGGCAACACATAATTTCCTCCAACACATTTTGTGGAATGTATGGGGCTAGGGGTTGCAGATTCCATTGCCCACTTGCACTCACCAGATCCCTAACTGTCAGTCTATTATCTGCTATCACATTCTCAGGTACAAGGTCTATGAGTGGGGGATTATTTGCTACCCATTTGTCATACCATGCGCTAGTACTTCTGCCATTTCTGATATCTTTGCGTATGCTGTGATGAGCTTTCTTCCACAGTTGAACTAGTTTCCTCCACAGGCTAGAGTCACCCTTTTTGGTGATTGGGTGTTCCCATCTTTCCTTCCCTCTTCCATATTTGCCTTTAAGTACTTTGACCCACAGCTCACTTGGTTCCGTGACCATTTTCCAGACAAGTTTCATACACAAGGCCTCATTCATCTGTTGTAGTGATTTTATACCTAGCCCTCCTTCCAGCTTCGGTTTGCATAAGATATCCCATGAAATTGCATGCCATTTTCTTTTTTCTCCTTGTTCCCCCATATAAATTTCCTTTGCTCTCTTTCTACAGCTTCAATTATACTTCTGGGCAGAGCATCATGCTGCATATTGTACAAAGTCATAGAACTCGTAACTGACTTCACAAGTGTTACTCGTCCCGCCAGTGATAAACTAGCCGCCTTCCATCCACTTAGGCGTTTCTTCACTTTCTCCACGATGGTCCCGAACTTCTCCTTCCTTTTTCTTGGAAAAGTAATATTCGCCTCGAGATATCTTCCCAGTTCCTCCACTTGCTTGAATTGGCTCAGGTGACAAATACTCCTTCTCTTATGCTAAGGTACATTCGGTGAAAAAACAATTTGTGTTTTCTCGCTATTCAATTTGTGGCCTGACATTTCTCCAAAATCCTGAAAGCATTTCAAGATTGTTTCCATTTGAGATATTTCAGCTTCTGCAAAAAGAATAAGATCGTCAGCAAACGTCATATGAGTAATATAGGGCCCTTGACGTCCCGCTCTCATGCCTCTCCATTTCTTCTCTCTCACTTTATCTAAAATGATGTGTGTGAGTTTTTCCATGCCAAGTACAAACAAATAAGGAGAGAGGGGGTCTCCTTGTCTAAGGCCTCTAGTAGGTTTAAATTCTTCTAATTTTTCCCCATGCCACAGTATACTCGTTGTTGTTGAAGAAACACACTCCATTATTCTTTCCACCATAGCTACAGGACATTGCAATGAGATTAGCACCTCCTTCATATATTCCCAGTTGATTCTATCATAGGCTTTTTCCAAGTCTATCTTGATTGCCATGGAAAATCAAGTAGATAAGGCACAGGAGGGTGTTGTTGAGACGAAAGTGGGCCGACAAGTGAAGCAAAACAGTATACTGGAAACATCTCTAATTAGAGAAGCAAGAAAAACGGGAGGGGAAACAGAGAAGGAAGAAATAGAGAAGCACCAGAAAAAAGAAGACGAGTGTGTAAATCCGGTAAACAAATTGAAAATCGGAAGTGAAGACCGATACGAAGAAATGGAGGAAGAGAATATAGAAGATCTTCCAACACAAGAGAGTGTGGAAATGGAGGAGACTGAACCTCCAGACCCATAACTCTCAAGGTGGATAGGACTTTCGGAGGTGGAGAAATTCCTTGATGACACAGAAGAAGAGCTGACTGGAGAACGCCTGGAGAGACGCCGAAGCATGGCAATATCGAGGAGAACACAGTAAGTGTTGTGTCCTCTTATACTTCTTATTGTTTCCATGATTTTAGTTTGGAATGCTCGTGGGGCAGCCGGAAAAGATTTCGGGACTGCCATGAAAGAAATTAAACAAAAATTCAGGCCAAAGATTGTAGTATTAGTGGAAACTAGATGTAGTGGAAAAAACGCACAGAGAGCAATAAAGAGAATGGGATTTCGGTATCATATCATAGAGGAGGCCAGGGGAATGTCTGGAGGTATATGGATCCTATGGCAAGAGGAGGAGATCAAAATCAATGTCCTGGAAATGCACACACAATATATTCACTGTGAAATAGAAGGTTTAAGCAAAGGAAACTGGAACTTCACAGCAATATATGCCAGTCCCCGAGAACAAGAAAGACAGGATTTATGGAGAAAATTGTTGAGAATTGCAGCAGGATGCTCTAAACCGTGGCTCTTGGCAGGAGATTTTAATGACATTAAGGAAGCTGCAGAACAACGTGGGGGCCTTAATGTGAACTACAAAAAGTGTCAACGGTTCATGGAAAACATTAATAACTGCAGCCTAATAGACCTAGAGTCAGAAGGCCCACCTTACACATGGAGGGGACCCATTGTTCGGACCGCTCGAAGATTGTACAAGAGACTTGATAGAGCATTATGCAACATAGAATGGAGAAATACATTTGGGGAAGCCTTTGTAAGAGTGGGACCAAGGATACAATCAGACCATCACCCTCTGTTTGTGCACTTAGAGGCTGAAATAGGGGACAAGTCATGCAGACCATTTAGGTTTGAAGCGGCGTGGCTTACACACCAGGATTTTGAGCCCATGCTAAGCAAAACGTGGAACGGGAAAGCACAAATTCAAAATGAGTTGAAAAAGCTAGAACAGCAGCTAATTAAATGGAACAAGGGAACATTTGGCCACATAGCACAGAAGAAAAAAATATTGCTAAGAAGAATAGGTGGAATCCAAAGAAAATTGCAAGATGGTGGAGATACAAAGCTGGAAGAAATAGAAAGGCAACTGCAGCAAGAAATAAATAAGGTGCTCTCACAGGAGGAAATTTTATGGTTCCAAAAATCAAGAGCCCAATGGCTGAATGATGGAGACCGGAATACAGCCTACTATCACACAAAGACAAAAGTAAGGAGAAGAAGGAACAGAGTATTCACTCTGAAGAATGATAAAAATGAATGGGTGGAAGGGAAAAAAGAAGTAGGACAGCTGGTTAACAATTTCTTCCAGAATTTGTTCAGTGAGGAGAGGAGCCAGCGGCGGTGGATCACAACAAAACACAATTGGCCGACAATTACAGAGCAGGAATGGGAGGAGGTGAGTCAAGACATCACAGATGAAGAAATCAAGAAATCCATATTTTCAATAGGAGGCACGAAGGCTCCAGGAGAAGATGGTTATCCAGCTATTTTCTTCCAAAAAAGCTGGGGGACTGTAAAGGAAAGTATGACGAAGGCTATACATAGTATGTGGGAGGAACCAGGAAACATCAGGAGTGCTAACAAAACACTAGTATCGCTGATCCCAAAGGTGGAGAAACCTGAAAGAGTCAATCAGCTAAGACCAATATCACTATGCAATGTCATATATAAAGGTCTTGCAAAAATAATGGTGGCCCGGCTGAAAAGGATTATGTTGAAGGTTGTGTCTCCATACCAAGTTAGCTTCGTTCCAGGAAGAAACATTCATGATAACATTATCATCACAAATGAATTGATACACTCAATGAAAAAGAAGAAAGGAAGAAAAATAACGTGTTTTTTTTTGTTATGTTAGGGATTGACTCACGCAGTAGAAGAGGTTCTTCCATCAGCGGAACATAAACTTTGTGCACGCCATATTTATGCTAATTGGAGCAAGAAATGGAGAGGCAACGAGTTTAAGAAAAAGTTCTTCGCATGTGCATGGAGTACATTTCAGCAAGAGTTCAAAGACAATTTATCCGCTCTTGGCTCGTTGAAGGAAGAGGCAGCTCAAGATGCCTTGAGTTATCCTCACAATGCATGGGTAAGAGCGTTTTTCAGTGGTAGGTGTAAATCTTGGGTTGTTGATAACAACATGAGTGAGTCTCTAAATGCATAGATACATGAGTGTCGGTACCTTCCGATGATTAGGATGTTTGATGGGATACGACTAAAAATGATGGCAAAATGGGCTGAGAGTATGATAAATGTGAGGAATTGGAAGTCCGAGTACAGTCCAAAATGTGTAGATTTGTTTGAGGCTAATAGGTTTCTTGCTGCTAAATGTATTGTGCATTTCAATGGGGATGAGGGATATGAGGTTGTGGAGGGTCAAGATAGGCATTCTGTTCACATATCTAGTGCAATGTGTACATGCAGGGCATGGGATATAACGGGAATCCCATGCCAACATGCGATTTGTTCTATGTACCATGGCAAAATAGATCCTAAATCACAAATCTCACATTATTATCACAAGGACACCTATCTAGCTAGTTATAGGGCAAAGTTACAACCTGTACGAGGGAAGCAATTTTGGGACACTGAATCATTCCCCCCAATGCAACCTCCGGTTGTTACCAACTTACCTGGAAGACCACGGAAAAAACGTGTTCGCACTGAGGAAGCAGAAAGAAGGAGAAAAAAATCTGTCCAGAATGCACAAGCAACAACTCAGCCACAACCTCAAGTGGAAAGATTTACTAGGAGAGGAAAGAGGCACAAGTGTACTGTGTGCAAGCAAGAGGGACATAACAAAAGTACTTGTAAGGAGGTGAGTGTGAACATATGAATTTTATTTCTTGCTGTGAAACCAAAAATAATATGCATTTCTTGTTGTGTATAGAACACTAGAGCTGATCAATGGTAGCTTTCGTTATCATAGATGTCTAATTTCATGATCAAACATATTTGGTGTTCTGGTTTTCTTTTGTCTTTGGGGAACAAAGTTAAAGACAGGTTGATATAGCACCTTCTGGTTTTCTAGTTTTCTTTTAGTGTTCTGGTTTCTGGTTTTCTGGTTAAAGACAAAGTTAAACATATTTGGTGTTCTGGTTGGCAATTCGAGGCTGGAATCTGACTTGTTTACTGCCTCCCTGCAGTTTATTGTTATAAACAATTGAAAAGTGACTTCCTGCTATTATGGCGGGAAATAAAGTTGCCTAAACAGATGAAAGAAATCTGAAATTCTTCAGAGAGAATTTCACAATGTTCAGGCACTATTTTACTGTTTAAGTCCATGCTTAATGCCATGATCATTTATTAAAATTGCTCAGAAGCCAGAATATTTCGAGACATGATTTGATGTGAAAAGTAGGCCACATAAATAGGGATCTAATGATGTCTGTGGCTTTTGCAATCAAAACAGGAGGAAAATATAGCTCATCTATTCTTTGATTGTTGCTTTTATCAAGATATTTAGAAAGATTTTCTCATGAGGCGTAGAATTTATAGTAGCCCTTCTTGTTGAACTAGAGAAGTTAGCTGGTTCTATAGGAGAGGGAACAGGAAGAGTCTTCTAGCAAGGGTTAGAAGAGTAGTACTTGGTACTAACAGCAACTATCTACTGGATTTGGCAAGAGAGAAATGCTGCTACTTTTCATAACTGCAACGTAAATAACTGGAGATTGATAAGAAGAATGATTTATAGTCTGAGACTCATGCATATATTTGCTAGTAGCCATTCACAAAATTCTAGTTCTAATTGTATTTTAAATTAGAATTTGCCATTGCTCTCTTAGGTTGTTTGTAGGAGAGTTTGTGCATACACTTTTATCTCTTTGGCAATGAAATCTTATTAACCAAACATTTTATTAAAATTGTAATAGAATTTAAAGTGTGAATTCTTCATTAAATTCTGTTTGTCATAAAAAAAATAAAAGATCATGTGGTTGGAGGTTTAATTGTTTAGTGTTTGCACATAGAAAAAAGATCATCTAATTCAAAGACGTTTATCATTTACACTCAATACTTCAAAAGATATCAGTCTCTGTCGTGGGTAAAGTGTTTCTTTTTATCTGAGAAAAAGAATAATTATTGTTTCTTTTTAAAGATATCATTCTGTTTTGCTTTTATTGGTGTGCTCCAACTTGCTTTATTGTCTTTCTGTTTTGCTCGTTCAGGCTCCTACAGGCAGCAAACCTCAACAGAGAAAGAAAAACATGACCCAACCATCCCAACAAGCATCAATTGACTCGCAACCAACCCAAGAGGCCCAACATGTATCCCAACCAACCCAAGAGGCCCAACATCCATCCCAACCAACCCAAGAGTCACGAAACCTTTCTTGTACTGCACCTAACCCCACTCCTTCATCCCAACAAATAATTGCAGCAAAAAGGGGCTCTAATAAGTCAAGGGATCATTATGGGTTTGGTATACATTATAATGAAACCACTGGTCGCACTGTTTACAATGTAAGACTGTATAAATGATGTTGTGTTCTTAATAAAACATTCTTTAAACATGCATAGAAGTCTATATTCATATCTTTATCATTATCATTTTGCAGCCAGGACTCTCGTCTGAGTTAGTGCTTCAAGAAGGGACTGCACAAGAATATATGCGTCATCATGCAGACCCTTCAACAAAATTCCCCTTACCGAATGAGAAGGAGTTGAGAATGTCTAAGGCTGCAAGTTCTATTGGACCAGGTGCTGCGAGGGTTATTCAGTTCAGCCCCCAACCAATCAATGTAGCCGATCCGTCTCACTTACCGTTTCAGCCAAGAGGTCTTCAATGGCTAGGCCAACCATGTGTCACAACAAGGCAGCTGTTGGCACAGACACAGAGTCAAGTTCACAAGCCCAAAGAGAAATCAAATACCACATCTATATAGTTTCTTATGTATTCCTGGCACTTTTGTGTATTCCTGGCACTTTTGTACATATATGTTGATGCAATACTTTTTTTTCTTAACTTTTACATGTCTGTGTGAAACTGAAACACACAAGCTCTATTATATGTAGCTTTTGTTAACATGTAATTTGCACTGGACCAGGTTTATGCTAGGTTATTATATATGCTTTAACTCTTCAAATTTGTTGGCTTACATGTAGCTTTTGGATATTGCTATGTTAACCATGTTGCTTTAACTCTTCAAATTTGTTGGTTATTATATATGCTTTTGAAGTACAGCATCTATACCTTCATGCTTAGAGAAACCCACGGGAAGGAATGTTGGGATCAAAATCAAAAACATAAACAGAAATACATACATTAAAACGTACAAAAAAACATACATTAACAATATAACCATTGTTAAAATACATACATTAAAACATTGTTCAAATGAGCATTGCAACTCTTCTGCTCACTACATATCACTACAACCATTACTAATTAACATCCTTTCTTTCATCACATTCAAACATACAAAAAAACCAACCATACACACGTCATGATCAATATAACCATTGCAAATTTTAACTTCATCCCCATGTTTCGTACTTCACTTTCTCTGTTCCTATATGCTGCTTTCAACTTCTTCACCTCACCATGGATTCTAACAAGCTCTTCATATAACTTTTCAGCATCATTCCCTCTTTTAAGTTGTGCTCTTTCATCGTACAGTTTATCTATATCATTGAGTAAATCTTTTATTACTTCATTTGCCCTTTCTCCAAATTCACCATCGTGCCAGGCAAAAAAACCACAGCCCCCATCCTGTAAACACAAATAACAGTCATAATGTATGAGTTTCATGACAAAGACAATTCACACAGATCAAGAATTAATCACAGAAATATGCGTCAATACAGAAAGCATCCACGACACCTTTCAAGAACTTCCAATTTCACAACAACAAATGGATTGCTTTCACAGACACCTTTCAAGAACGACACAAGAATCGAAAACACCTTTCAAGAATGACGCAAGAATCGGATCAAGATAAACGCAAGTTAAAAGAATTAATATAACCACAAAAAATCATTCAAAACACAAATAAGAACTCTGAAAGCTCCAATTTTTATTCCCTATTTTCACCTTGTAGTAATTCCGACAGCCGTAGAACCTCCTACCTGGGTTGCCTTCTGTCCACGACGTCCACCGAGGAGCAACGTAGCCGTGATGGCACCGTCTCGTCGGACCCTCATACTCATCCTCGCGACTGGCCTGTCTCATGTAAACAACCCTTCTTCTGCATCTCCCAGTAGTCGAAGTCGAAGATGCCGCCATCCACCTCCCCTTCGATATTGTCCTCCTTTCCCCTTCGATTTGGTTTCTGATCTGCTTGCTCAAGGTCTTCGAAAGGGTGCTTGCTCAAGGTCTTCGAAAGCGTTTGTTCTTTCTCAACTCTTCGATTAACCTCTCGCTCAAGGTCGGAAGCATTTCTCGCCCACGCTCCTTCACTCTTTTTGATTGCTCTGTAAATTTCGTCGGACTCGTTCTTTCTCAACACTCCTTCACAAAACCGAGCGTTTTGAGCGTTTTTTTAATTTAATTTTTTTCCTTTTATCTCTAGCATTTCAACCTGCCATGTCAGCATCCAGTCAACATCTCTAGTCAACTTATTTCTAGTTAACCGTTGAAAGTTATCCTACTCACTGAGAATGTGACTTTTGCACCATTTATGTAACCACATTGTTACTTTTGAACCTAAAAAAAACTTTTGTTATTGGGCGCACTTTATGACAAATCACATGTGTATTTTTGCCCCTTTGCCCTTTTAAGAAAGTTAAATAAATTAGAAGGACATCTTGGATACAGATAGCCTGTCATCAACCGATATTTTGGAGTCTGTTAGGAATGGTTGAGATTGCATTAATTTTAATACTTTTGGGATGTATTTAGTGTGCTAATTACACCTCCAAAAAACTGTTTAGAGTGCTAACTACACCTTTGCCCTAAAATTAATCATACAAAATATTTTTTATATATCTTCAAAATGACAAAATCCAAGTTAAAAAGATTATTTATGTATTAGGAAAATACTTATGTAAAATTCCTTATATCATTTTATCAAGTTCTTGAATCACAGATAACTGTCTATCATATTTTTTAATTATTTTCATTTAACTTTAAACTCACATAGAAAAAAGAGAATACATGATTTAGTATGATTGAAGAACTTGATAAAATGGATATAAGGAACTTGATATAAGTGTGGTCCTATGTATTATATAAAATTAATCCTAAATAATTATAAACCCCATATATATATATATATAAAAGTTTAAGGGTTCCACAATAGGCAAAACTTTATGAATTTGGTATCGTAAACCTCTCTAATAATTAAATTACTTATTTAATTTAATAAAAAAACACATGCATAAAGCATGGTTGCAAAAACTAATTTTCATATATTTTATGAAAAAAATCTAGAAACGGTATAAAAGGAGCATTCCCATTGACCATCGACATCCATATTTTATGGAAAAACTCTTTCTTTTCGGCTTGAAGGCTTATATTTTTGTAAAGACTTATTAATAGTTTAGTTATTAAATCAGGATATGAATCATGAATCAGAAAATTTATTTTTAGAATTGCAAATCGAAACATAAGATTCACGTTCATTTACCGAGGATGACATAAATATAATTTTCATATAAGAGAGTATTAAAAATATTTATATTTTAAAGACAAATAACACTTCATATAATTAACATTCGAAAAGTAAATATCAAAGCATGTTATGATTTAAGTTATACACAAAATGATAGTGACTTCTAGAGCTGGGAATCAGGGCCGGCCCTTGATAGGCTAGGGCCTAACAGAGCCGGCCTTAAAGGGCTCGGGGTCAGAAAAATTGCAGTTTTTCAAGGTCCGGCCCGAGAGCATTAGGGCCAGGGCTGGCCGCAGGGCCGGGAAATCCTTTTCACAATATTTAACTATTTTTCTTGCATATTTTCCCCAGAGAGATATAATTAGTAAATAACAACGATTAAAGTTCTAATTTAATACATAAATGTTGTCAACATTAAGGTTTAAATAACATGTCTCTTGCAACAAACAAACATAGTTACTAATGTATAATTAAAGGTAAAATCATGTTCATAAATAACTCACACAAAGGCCAAAGTATAAGAAGGTAAGAAGCTAAATACTTTAACATCTAAACAACATGAGTATGACGACTATCATTTTCACCTTCTTCGCCACTATCATCAACTTCAAAGACATTTGATTGTGTTTCACTTTAAGCAGTAGGTTCAAGTAGTCAAATAATCACAACCTTCATCAAAAATCATACTCTATCAGGCAGAATAGTATATAATATGATTTTAGTCTAAATAGGCAGGACAATATACTCAAAAATCATAATATGATTCAATTAGACAAAACAATATACTCAAAAATCATACTCTATACAATATAAGGACAGGGTGACATATATCTTCAATAAGGTAATTCAAAAATGTAATATGGTTCCTTTCCAAGTAAATAAAATAAAAAATAGACGGGCCTAAATGGCCGGCCCGAGGCCCTATAGGGCCGGCCCTTTTAAGCCCGACCTCCTTTTGAGGCTATAATTTATAAGCCCAGCCCTTGAAGGGTCAGGGCTTAAAAGGGCCAGCCTGACGGGCTCGGCCCGTTTTCCCAGCTCTAGTGACTTCCTAGGTTCTATACACCTCCCAAAAAATCAAAAGGAAACCCTAAACCCAAAAAAAAAATTTAAAAAAAGGGTTTATTTAAGTTACCACAAGAGGAAAAAATAAAAAAGAGCGTAGAGATGTTAAAAAATTAAGACAATAAAGTTTTTATAGTTTTTTTCAGTTCTGGTGGTATTTATTATTTTCCCCCTAATATTTTAATCCTCTTTAATATTTACTCGTCCCTTATATTGCGGCTGTTCCCCCACAAAATCAGAAAGAAAAAAACGATAAAAAAAAAAAAAACATGCTAGGTGGGCTCGTTTTTCTAGTTGAGGTCATCCAAAATCGCGGGAAGAGATTAACATATACCGTATTAAACAAATTGTTATGAGAATGTGGCTTCTTATTAATGAATGTCACCTCCCTTGTTTCTTTTATTCTGTTCGTATTAATAAATGTTACCTCTCTTATTAAATACTCCTTCCGGTCTTAATTATAAGATAAAGTTGACTTTTTTAGAGAAATTAAGGAAGCCAATTAAATTACTTTAGAGTGTTTATACTTTTAGTATTATTGGATTATATATTAGTTTATTAGTCAAATTAATTAGTTTAGAGAAAAAATAAAAATATAAATACTCTAAAGTAATTTAATTGGCTTCCTTAATTTCTCTAAAAAAAGTTAACTTTATCTTATAATTAAAACAAGAGAGAGTACTTTATTAGCGGGGCACGCTTTGAGGCGAGAATTCGCTCTAGGGAAAGGTATGAACAGATTAACTTTTTCGTCTGATTTTATATTCAAATCAAAACACAACAGCTTACTATTTTGCAAAGTGATAATGGGTGTTTTTGGATTAGTGATAGGATAAGTGGCTTATTTTTATTTTGACTTATGAAATCTTAAGATTGGAAAAAAATAAGATTGGGTAAAATGATTAATGTTTGGATTGGTGATTGGATAAGTATTTTTGTAAAAGTAAAAGATGATTAGTTTTGCTTTTACATAAGTGGCTTTTGTGATTTTTTCATTTTTAAGAGAAAAAATTTTAAAAATTATGAAAAATAAAAAAATTAACTTTGAAAATTTGGTAATGGTAAAATATGTAATAAAATAACAATTAAAATGCGAATAAATTAGAAATTATTCAAACTGAAAGTTTTTTATAAAATAAAATATAACATAACTAATCAAATCAAAAGTCCCGTACAATTTAGTCTCTGATGGTGTAACGAACACAATTCATTTGGGTTGAAGATGTTCGAGCATCATTTGTTGACGATGGCTCTTGATCTTGACTATTATCTATATGAACTATATTATTCTCATTTTCTACTTCCCTAAAATCTACATTAGTTTGAGAATTTCTTTTAATGAAATTATGTATAGTTATTGCGGTACAGACAATGCAGACTTGCGTGTCCCTAAATCTCTATAGCTCCTTTTAAACTTGACATGTATTCTCAAAATCTACATTATTGCTATTTGTCTATATTTACCACATAACTTTTAATGTATCCGATTTCTCTCAACTCTTAGGGTTTGTTTGGTATGAGGGGAAGGGAGGGAAAATAGGCGGAGGCAAAAAATTTTTGAGTTAAATTTAAAAAAATTAGAGAAGTGGATTTAAAAATTTTTAATTAATTTTTCTTACTCTTCTTATATATTCTCTTTATTAAAAATTTATTACCCCACTTCTTCAATCTTTTAAAATTCAATTCATAAAACCACCCCCCAATCCCTCACACTAAACAAACCTTACTTTACAATTTACATTATTAAAAATAGATCAATTATCACCCTCAAGCAAATAGAACCTTAACCTATATTAATTTATTATTCATCATTTTCATCACACCAAAGATCAGAGGGATGATGCCGCAGAAATTTCCACCCACCCATATCTCGAATGGCTCTCCCACCCCCTTCCGAGTTTGGGAGGCAACTCAGGGTACGACACTGCTAGCGATGTAAATAAAGCAAATCGGCCAAGTGGAGTAGCCATTACTCATCCATGTGATCAGATGGAATTTTTTAATTGGTGGGGCTTTTCCTCTTTGTATGAGTGAGTCGATTTTTTTTAAAAAAAAAATAAAAAATTTAACTTTGGATTTTTATAAAAAGTTGCAAACGAATTTGGATTTGAGCAAAGTGGTGGACTCACTATCCCTGAGAGCATGAATTGCATATGGAGAACAATAAAAAGATCAACAAGATAAAAGCTCCTGAAAGTTTCCAATCATTTTAAATAATGCGTTTGGTTTATATCTGCCTCTACTAATTTTGAAGGTAGTTTCCAAAGGCAGCGACTCAACCAGTTCGTTCATTAGTTCTAATTAATCAGTTTCATCATACCATGAAACAGAGCAACCACAGTAGCAGGACAAATAAAACACAAAGCAGAGGGAAAAAAAGCACGAACCAAGAGCAACACAAATGTGACAAGAAAAACAAAATTATAGGCACACAAGCAAACCAGAAAAATCGGACAGCACACCACCAGAGACCGGATCACCGGCTGTTGACAAGCAGAGAGGAGCCGACGGCAGAGGACGACACACTCACGCTTCACCGACCAAACTCACCCAAACTACGTTGCACTCACAGATCGGCCACCATCAGCGTACGAAGCTTACCACCCGACTCTATATGACTCTGTCGGACTCCAACACCAGCAGACTGACCTCAAGAGCAACGGCTGCTGACACCGACAACCGCAATCACCACTACCGCCTATGACTATAGGACCCAGCTAACACACCGGTGGAGCGAAGCATAAGAGCTAGCTGCAAGTCAATTCAGGTGGTTGCCGAGAGAAGGAAGATCAGAACAAGTTGTCGGCCTGAAAGACGCACAAAGAAGTCGGAGAGAAGAAGAGAGAGAAATAAAAACTGGCAAGGCATTTAATGCAATATAACGTACAATCCCAAAGGCTATGAATATAATTGTTTGTTCGAAATAATTTATTTTTGATTTATAAGTGGTTATAAATTGTGATTTATGGTACTCCCTCCGGTCTTAAATATAGGATATAAACTTTGTTCTATATTTAGGATAAGAGGTAGTATATAAGATAAGTATGTAAGAAAAGTTTTATCTCGACTTTTATAATAAAGATTTACTATTAAAAATAAATGATATCAAAGTTAAACAGTAGGGCTTTTAAAAAGTCACTTATTTTCAACGGAATGTCATGAAATTGACGCCCAACCAAGACAAATATTTTTTACAAGTCCCAATCGGACTTAACCCTCTCCAATCAGACTTAGACTGTGTTTGGAAACACGTTTTGGGGGTAAATAAATCCTTATTACGCAAGTCGAGATAAAACTCCTCTCACATACTTACCTCGTATACCGTGAATCACGATTTATAAGCACTTATTGCCTAAAAATAAGCTATTCCAAACGAGCACTTAAAGACCCCAAACGCCCAAACAAACAAACACAATATTGATTAGGGAATTTGGATTGCTGAAACAAGACTTCTATCTTAGAAATTAAAAAACTTGTGTCGAGAAAAGCCATTATTAACAGCATTATTATGAATGCTATACGAGATTTTATGTGCATCCTGAGTTCAAAGATCTCTCTCTATATTTGCGAAGTCTGGCAATAAGACACATAACAATAACCGACAACGTAAGAGAGAAGGAAATAGGGCGAGATAAGCAAAGAATTAGAGAAAAGAATGCCTCGAATTTTTCCATTGTGAATATAGTCATAATATATAGAATAGAAAACAAAGTGTAAAACTTATTCCAAAATAGTCAGATAGCAAGGATAATTGTATGATAATTTAGATACTATTTTATTATAAGATATTGTAAAATAAATCTAATAAAATCATATTCTGATAAATAAACATCTTTATTTAATATCTATTGCGAATAGATGACCTAAATATCTAAATTAACCCTAATTAATAATATTAAACATCCAAAAATATCTTAATTCAATTTTTTTAAAAGGAATTTGTTGAGGTTTCTTCAAAAAAAAAAGAATTTGTTGAGGGTGGATGCTATTTCAAATTTTATCTTTTTTTTTTTAATTTAAATATTTGTAAGTTATCTTTATCTTGTTTGTTTGTTTTTTTTTTTTTTTGCCTGTATAAGTTATCCTTACCATTGTTAAACTCTTTCAAATTATTATTATAAATAGGGGAGGCAACCCAAGGCAACGGTGTATAATTCAGAATTCTCGTTTTATATATAAATTGTTCCCCACAACACCTTATGTTTAAAATCTATTCTACTCATAATCTATTATCTAAAAGTTATTCTGCTCAAAATCTATTCTTCAGAAGTTATTCTCCATTTTTTCTCCAAAATCTATTCTCCAAACACTACTACAAAAAGGGGTTTTAACGTCCCTATTTTGGCACTTTTAACGTCCAAAAATTGGGGGGCGTAATATATTTTAAGAAAAGACGTCCGAAAAAAATGGGACGTCTAAAGGGAGGACTTTAGACGTCCCAAATCTCAATTTGGGACGTCTAAAGTCCTCCACTTTAGACGTCCAAAATCTAAAATTGGGACGACTAAAGTCCCCTGTGTTGGACTTTGGACCTCCTAAATCTCAATTTGGGAGGTCTAAAGTCATTTGAATTTCAGACGAGAATCCTCTGTAATAGTTTTGTTGAACATAAATGCTAGCTTTCTCCATTCTCTTTTTGGCTCCGGAATTTCCTTTTTTAGCATCACCACACTTCCACCACTTTGCTAGCTTTGTTCAAACTTCTTTTAGTCAAACTTTAAAATTCAAAAAATCCATTTTTTACCCAGATGCACTGTACCAGATCTGATTGTGAAAAAAGAGAGGAACTTATATAATAATAATAATAATAAATATACAAGCATGTAAGATTTGAGAAGTGATAAAGAGAGAGTTACCGTTGCAAATAGAGGCATCGAAGGGCATGATAAGAGGGGGGACGATGGCGAAAACACCGAAGGAAAAAGCTATGCACAGAAGGGCATGATGAGAGGGGGGACGATGGCGAAAACACTGAAGGAAAAAGCTATTTGAATCTATAGAATGTGGGTCTTTCTCTGCAACTCTTATCAAAGAAATTGAAAACTGCTGTGGGAGCGAGAGAGAGAGAGAGAGAGAGAAAGGAAGGAAAGCATTCCTTTATTTAATATAAGGCACGAGCGTCCCTTCTATTTAATACAGGTCGCGGGAATATTTTTGAATTACTTTAGACGTCTCAAATTCCATTTGGGACGTCTAAAGTCCCCACTTTAGACGTCCCAAATGGAATTTGGGACGTCTAAACTGTAAAAAAAAAATATTTAATTTCTTTTTTTTTTTACACTTTAGATGTCCCAAATTAGAATTTGGGACATTTTTTACTTTAGATGTCCCAAATTGAATTTGGGACATCTAAAGTGTAAATTTTTTTTTTTTTACTTTAGACGTCCCAAATTGAATTTGGGACGTCTAAAGTTAAAAAAAAAATTAAATTTTTTTTTTTTACACTTTAGATGTCCCAAATGGAATTTGGGACATCTAAAGTGTAAATTTTTTTTTTTTTATTTTAGACATCAGTTTAGAGGTCCCAAATTGAATTTGGGACTTCTAAAGTGAATTTTTTTTTTTTTTTTTTTTTACTTTAGACGTCCCAAATTGAATTTGGGACGTCTAAAGTGACATCTAAAGTAAAAAAAAAAATGTTAAATTTTTTTTAACTTTAGACGTCCCAAATTGAATTTGGGACGTCTAAAGCTACCAAGGTCCCACACATAATTACAAAAATGCCACCGCCTATGTTTTAGACGTCCCTATTTTAAAAAGGGACGTCTTTTAGGGTAGCAGTATCTATATTCTGTAGTAGTGAAAATCTATTCTCCTTATAATCTATTCTCTAAAAGTTAATTCAAATACACTCTAAGACATAATTCACTATTCACAAGCCACATAGGAATAAAGCACAAATAAAATAATACTCCTTAGGCTTCTTGTTAGCCATTTCTACTTGCACCAGATAAGCCATCGGGCTCTGTGCCTGGTCAAGGTCCTAGTACTTATTTGTCCATAACATATATCTTCATTACATGTCCCACTCCTTTTTTCTTCTCAATTTTCACCGGGACCACGGAACTCTTAGGGCCTGTTTGGTTTAAAGGGAGGAGATGGAATGGGAGGGGATGGGAGAGGAGGATAGAGGATCACCTTGTTTGGTTTGGTAGGAAGGGGAGGAAGGGAAATGATTTTTAATGATCCTTTGTTTGGTTTAAGAGGAGAGGGGAGGGAAGATAATATCTAATTTACCATTTTACCCTTAAACATTAGTTTAAATATTTTTTCTTATATAAATGATTTAAATTAGTTTACACCTCAATATAAATTATATAATTTAATTTATATTTTTACCTTTGATTCAATTTTTACCTTTAATTTATAATTTAATTTATCTAATTTATATAAATTAGTTTACACCTCAATATAAATTACAAGGAAAAGGTGTCTCATTTTTTCAGAAACTTTTTTACCTTTGATTCAATTCTTCTCTTGATCCTTATTCAAAAAGCGTTTTTCGCATGGAACACAGTGTGGTTGGCTTAAACCTTGATTTCCAGATACTCAACTTGACAAAGCACACCTCCTATCTCATCTACAACGCTTCCCTCTACTTCAGCACTGTCATTCAGAAGCAATATTTCGACAAATATGGTTCTTAGATAATGGTGCTTATATAATGATATTTCTACTTCAGCACCTTGATTTCTGCTTGATTTTTCTGGAGGAGTTTTCAATTACTCACAAAGTCGATAATGTTACTAGAGAATAAAAGACAATGGTGCTTAGATAATGATATTTCTAGAGGTGATACCCCTTTCCATCATAAAAGTTGAAAAGCTTCATGGATTTTGGACAAGACCTAGGATTCAAGTGGACTACTATATAGAGAATATGATCATAATGTTTAGAACTAGAAAACAAATAGAGATTACAATTTTCAACATTTCTATAAGTGATCCAACATATTACATATTCAAATCCATTATACATATTACTTGCTTTACATCTTATAACCAAGGATCAATTCAAAAGGAGGGGAAGGGGAATTGAGTACCCACCCATAGCAAGTCATGAATACATAGCTAAAAACCATATATAGAGTATATGACGAAGTATACAAAAAGTTATGAAATATGCCCAAAAGTCATATTTTCATGAGCATCTACCAAAATATTCAAAAGTCATTATAGTAAATAATCAAGAGACCATCTATTGAGAACCATAAAACATCTCCATTATCACTTCCTTCCTTATTGAGGCTGGAGATTGTACTGCAGTCCTAAGCTTTTCATCATCATTCATAAGCAAGCAATAAATTTTTGGTATTTTTACAACATCACAGCCATATTCTTGAAGCATCTTGCATAGTTCTTCACCAGACAATTGGGGTACTTCCCTCTTGTTGTTGCTAGCTTTTACTAAAGCACAATTTCCTTGCATGATTGCATCATTCCCTCTCTCAAGTGCTGAAACCATTGCAGCCATTATCCCAGTCATTTCCTTAAAATTATTTTCATGGTCTTTAGGTGCCCTCTTTGGCTTCTTACTGGAAACACTATTAGCATGAGGTGAAAGATCTTCTTCAGGTGATACTCCTTGTCCGGGTGAGTTACCTTGGCCATCAACCTCAACAAACATATCAGCATTGTTTAATGAGAAGCCACCTTGTGAAACTAAGTTATCAATTTCATGAATACTTTCATTGACCTCTGTTGTAGATCGATGCCTCTTCCTCCATTCCCGTATTGTTTCCCCCTCATCACCGTTAGCTCTGTCTACTCCATATAGTAGCATCATTTTTTCATAATTCGGAATAGCAGTATTTCTCCATAGAGCTGCTTTAGGTTTAGCCTGGTAAAACAGAACAGAACAGAAAACAAATCAGCCACCAGACTTCATAGGCTGATTTTAGTGAATCAAAACACAAAACAGATCATCCACCAGAACAGAAAACAGAACAAAAAGCATAATTTCAGTGAAACAGACTTCATAGGCTACCCACAGAACATAATTAAGGTTTAAAACAGAAATAATATACAAAAAAGATCAGCCACAAGAACAGAAAATAGAACAGAATTCAGGTTCAATGAAACCAATTTCAGTGTATAAATAGTACAGAATAGATCACTTTTAAGAAAAAAACATAACAAGCAATAGTAAATTAACCTCAATGAGTGTATCCCAAACTTCAGGTTCAGCTTCCCACATCTGAGTTGCTGGGTTCCAAGCAAATCCACTCAAATGTTTAAAAATATCATGCAGCTCTGAAAAAATTTTCTTCATAGTTTTTCATCGGTTCTTCACCTTATCCTTGTCAATGTGTTTGCCAAACGACTTAGATACTTGACAATGTTATCATAAGCTTGAGTTGTAACAGACCCATGAAGTTTGAGGCCCTCATTGTACTCAGTCATAAAAGCATCAATAAGGGCATCATCCATGAGTCTAGACCAGTTAACTACCTCTTTACCATTGTTTGGTGCCATCCTATCACGTAATAGTATATATAATAACCAAAAAATCAAACTACACAAATAATAAATAAACACAATATATGAAATTGAAATTCATAGACTAAATAGAACAATTTATGCCCTCAACATCATGTTTGAAAAATTTAATACAACAAACAGCATGTCTTAAATTCATAGCTAATAAGAGTACATAACAATGTCCATAGTAAAACAACATAGTAAAACAGCATTCAACCCTCAACATCATCATCAAAGTCATCATCAAGAGCAGCCGCATTATTCTGATAGTCTGTCCACATCTGAGTTGCTATATTTTCTCTAATAAGATCACCTCGAGCAGCCTCATTATTGTCACTACTTGGAGCATGATTATCGTCATTTGATTCATTTTGTTGACGGAGGTCCATGTCAACTTCTCTTAACAAATCTTCAATAGGGTCAACACTCATGAGGAAGTTATGAAGAATGGCACATGCATATATTATCATTTTTTAAACTTTTATGCCATATGTAGGTTCAGTTGCATTGGATACAATTACAAATCTTTTCTTCAAAACACCAAAAGCCCGTTCAATGGCATTACGCAACTTTGCATGGCGAAGGTTAAATAACTCCTTATAGTTTATGGGTGGATGTCTCTGGAAATACTCTTTCAAATGATAGCGGACTCCCCGGTAAGGTGTTATAAGCCCTCTTGTTAACATAAATCCAGCATCCACAAGGTAATATTTACCTATAATACATGAAAATAATTACTATAGAGGGTTTTGAATACCTAATGAATGTAAACTTAATCAAAATTGGTTAAATATTTACCTTCGGGAATGTTAAGCCTATCTTCCCTTGTTAATGCAATTTTAATGATCCTTGAGTCAAATGCAGTGCATTCCCAACCAGGGAGCACATAAGTGAACTTCAGGTCAAATGTACATACCACTAACACATTCTGTGTAGGGAATTCCTTCCTACCACGATAACGGGGAGCATATAAAGAAGACACCTTCACACGTATATGTGTTACATCTATAGCACCAATACAATTCTTAAAATATGGAAAGAACGTAAGTTCATTTTGAATTTCTGGAGGAATTCTAGACCCATCAAGTTGGATAACAAATTTTTCTTCTAACTCAATGATGGCTGCCAAAACTGTATGAAAATGACGACTAACTGTCTCACCAGAACGCCTAAACCAAAAATTGACTTCATGATTTTTTGCACTATATGTTAACATATAAAGAGTTTTTGCAACTTGTTCTTCCACACTTGACCAACGTGTGGGTTGCAGACCACAATCTCTTTCTAACATACCACATAATTCTAAGAATGCTCTAGGTGTCATTCTAATTATATTTCGACTAAACGGACAACTACTTATTCTATTCATTATTTCATCATGGACCCTCTCTCTTTTACCACTCAAACTATAACTTATTCTTCTAACACACATTTCATTGGCACATACTTGAGCCAAAACACACATAAGCAAAGCTATCGTTCTTTGACGCAACTCAAGCCACCAACGCACCAGTAGAAAGTATTGAGTTTCCAAATCCATCTAACAATGTAATGAAAATGCATATCAATAACCAGAATCTCAAAATTAAAAAAAAATAATACCAAACAAAGCAAGAGTTCCACTAAGCAATATTCTTAAAAGTCACATAAGGATGAAGTAATTTAATAATAAAAACAGTTTCATATAAGAAAATGAATGAATATGTTTCGTCATTTTTACATAAACTAGTTAAAGAGAGTCAGTTCCTAAGGATGCATTAAAAATGACCAGATCATGACTTTAAAAAATATTTATAGACGCACTCATGTATTATTAACGAACAAAGTCTTCATATATTGACAATAATATTTAAATTCTTGTCATCATAATAAGTATGAATGGTAAATAAAAAATCTGTTTGGTATTCCACTAAGCAGGAGTTTAGGCAGGACAAAAGAGCGTAAGATAGATCAAGAGATCATAATAAAGGCTTTCTGACAATGTTACACTTACAAATATGAAACCAGGATTTCTTTCAACGAGATTGGGAATAAAGGCTTTGAACAATTCCTTTTATTTACATAATCCTGAGAGTCAATATGCTACTTTAAAAAAGGGTAACAATTGCTAAAGTTAATGTTATCATCTCTTGGCCAATGGATTAGAACTACACCAGAAGTCAGCAACAAATTAAATTTCAATAACCTAAACAATAAAGCATATACAAGAAAGCTCTATGCTCTTGTGCAGACGAAATAAAAAACCGATGAAAAATTTTAAGAGCAAATTAGAATCAGCAAACACCCACGTTACCGAAGAAACTGACAGCAAAAATCAGTTCCTGAAGAAACTGACAACAAAAATCAGAAATAAAACACCCACATTCTTGAAGATACTGACAGCAAAAATCAAAAAAAAAAAATCAGAAGAAGAAAAAAACCTGAGCCGTGAGAGAGCCGAGGAAGACGACGGAGGAAGACGGCCGAGCTAGATGGCGCCGCACAGTTGAGCGAGACGACTGAGGAAGACGATCCCACTGGAGCTGAGGTGAGACGTGAGAAAGCTGAGACGCAAGGAAGCTGACCACGAGACTCAGAATGTGTTGAGGTAGACGATAGAAAGCTGAGGTGAGAATCAGAAAAGAACGAAGTGATATATTTAGGACTCAGGAAATAATTGGAATTATGAAAAGGTCATGGGGGTAAAATGGTCCCAAATTTTTGGCTCCCTCCAAAAACCCCCCAATTTAGAGGGAACCAATTTGAGGGAGTGGGAGGGATTTGATTCCTTTTTTTTTGGGCCCCTCCCCTCCTACTTTTTATACCAAACAAGGGGAGGGGGTCATTTTTCATCCCTTCCCATCGCCTCCCCTCCAACCAAACAAGGCCTTAATGCTTTATCCTTTTTCAAAACCACCATCGCAAGTTGACATCATGGATAGAAGAAGGGAAAATCAATGTGATCGGTAGGTGTTTTTTTTGTTCTTCATTTGCCTTCATCTTCGTCATGGACTCCGTCTATTCCTTCTTTTGTTCTATTGTATTGCTGTATATCAATGTTGGTCATGAATGGAAAAAATTTCTAACCAATATGCTTTCCAATAATTTCATCTTCGATTTCTCCACATTAAAACTTATCCTTTTCTTTTTGTGGATCACCATTATCTCATCCTTTATATTTGATCAACTGTGATGATTCATGGTGACTTTATCTGTGGATGCATTATATCAGGGCATTTTTATTGCAATACAGGCAAAGAGGGGGATTCACGGTGACTTCAGGCAAGGCTACAATAGTGGAGAGGTGACTTTGTCGAATTTTGTGACAAACATGCTATGAGCCTTTTCACCAAGATGCAACAATGAACTAATCGTCTATTGCCAAAAAGGTTTGTAATCTCCATTCATTTCTGCACTCTCCCTTTCTTTATTTTTATTTTGTTTTTGTAATATCCCAAATTTCAAAACTAAAAGTTAGAGAATTAGCCTGAATAAGGTAGACTACTAAGTCCAGTGTGGGAAGAGTCCCAAGAATGATGGGAGATAGAAAGACTCTTAGGGACTTGTGATTTGGCCCTATCGGGTAGAGGGCCCAGTATGCGTAGACAGTAGAATCAAAGTGTTAGTGTATATGTGCATAGGACACATATACGGTGTCATTGAGTAGGTAGAAATATGACACTCATCTATGTCATGAGGTATAAGACTGATTAGTCGAGCCAAATATGTTGGTATAGGTGTGTACGTGGCATTTCCAAGGCTAACAGGGGTACCCTGCGTTTTTGGGAAAAGATACTAGTATGTGGCACCATGTAGGTCCCGCATACATACTCCGACCTGTTGTAATCTTTTAGGCCTCGATATGCGTGTCATGGTCCTGAGTAGAATCCTAAGTATGCACCGATAAAAACAACTTTATTAAAGTAACTTTAATAAAGTAAGCATTGATGACTCATGATTACATGACTTTATGTTGGCTAGTTAAGATTTTGACATGTGTCCCTTAATGATGGCAAAGTACAAAGCCACTTTTGAGTCGGCAAAATGAGCAGGTGACAAGTGTCCTTCATCATTAAACCACCTTTATACCTTTTGTGCTGGCGCCCCTAGAGTGTGACACCTAGCGCTTGAGTCTAGGGAATTCACTGGTCCCCCGACTAACTTTCTTGAACACCAAACCTGGGAGCCGGGGGAAAATCATCATACCCTTATTTTCCCTAACAATTGGGACGACTAAGGGCCCAGGAAAAGAAGCGGGACCCACTTTATTAAAGTAAGTGACACGTGTCACTAAATCACTGAACAAATGGCACCATAGGAATGTGACACGTGGCGGACAACTCCAAGACTCCTTAAGGGCCATTAATTTATCCATCATCATGAAAATCAAGGGGAAAATCAGATTAAATTATGAAAAATTGTTAGAGGAGAGATAGAAGGCGAATAGTAACTGTTCTTGAGCCCCGGAGCCAATTTCACCTTTGAATTGACGTTTTCTCTCAAAATACCCTTTACAAACCTTCTTCTACTTATCCCTAGCTTCATTTCTATGGTTTTAGATTTTCATTTAGAGGTGTTTGGTTTCGTTTCACTTGCCGAAGTACTGCCGGATTTCTGAACTGGTTGCGGAAACACGTAGAGGTAAGCATAGGCTTCACTGTAAACCAATTGATTTGTTATTTGAATGAGTTTTTTTATGGTGGATATTGTTCATATTTCAGCCAAGGGGTGCTTTTAAGGTTTAATCATATATTTATAATTAAATGATGATTTTGGAAGTTGTGTTCAAATCCTCCTGAATTCGTTTTCTAGAGGCAGAGAACTTGTGACGTGTTTTTTATCAGTCAAACTTAGCCCAAATACTATGAAATTTTATAGGATTAAAGTAGATATCTTGGGCTTTAATTTGATAGGTAGTATGACCATTTGGACCAATAGATTGAAAGTTATGATTTTTTAAAATTTGACCTTAATTTTGGAATGAAATCTGTGACAGTCCGGGTTTGACAAATTTCTGGGAGATATGTGGCTATTATTGATGCTCTGGGATATTTTTCTCTTAAAGTATACTTAAATAGATTTTTATAGAAACTGGAACCAACATATTCGGAGTTTTGTAGAATTAATTATGAATTTTCAAAAGCTGGTCTAGAAAATTGGCTAATTTTGGAGGCAGTCTGATTGTGGCATGTTTTTAATTAATCAAATCTTGTTCAATAGCCATGGAACTTTTCATATTTGAAGTAGATATCCTAAACTTTAATTTGATATATAATAGATCTCATTTGGGTTTATAGATTGTGAGATATGAATTTTTGAAGTTAGACACCGAATATAAAACGTTTTCAGGATCGGTTGTGTTGTTCGATGATTCTTTGAAATTTAGCCCTATAATTGGCTATGGATCATTTTTTTTATTAAATTAGACTTAATGAGAGTCACATAAAACTTTGAACCACTGCATTTGGATTTTTTTAAAAAAATTAATTATGATTTTTCAAAATTAAATGAAAAGTCTACCAATTTTTTGGAATAGTGCAAAAATGAAAAGTAATGGCATTTGGTAATAAAATTAACTTCCAAGGGTTAAGTTAAGCACTTGGAGTTAGTGTGGGCCCATTAAATACCCATTGGGCTTAATGTATTAAATTTAAAGTTAACCAAATCAATGTGTCTTGGGTTATTAAAGTTTGGTACAAGTATAAGCCCAAAGAATAGAAACAAGTTCTAAAGGCTAAAGTTAGCCAATCAAAGTGTCTTGGGTTATTAAAGTTTGGCACAAGTATAAGCCTAAAGAATAGAGACAAGTACTAAAGGCTAAAGTAGCCCATTGGATATTTATTTGTCATGGCTCTAATAATATGACCATTTATCTAGGGTCATGAGATGACAAAGAGGAGGCAATTGAAGCAACTTTAATAGTTGGAAGAAAAGGTATAAGGAGGGAACTTGAAGACAAAAGGTAGTGAACTTACTTACTTGTATGTATGTTTATGCTATGTATTGCTTTACTTGATTGTGTGAAGCATGTATGAATGAATAAAGCTCTTTCTTTGTTATTGTTGTGGTCATAAGTATGATACACGAAACATTAAGCATGCAGAATATCATTATGTAAACATAAGCCTATGTGAGGCAAGCATATGATGCACTAGTATTCATCTTACATGCACTGTCTGTATATTTGCTACTGAGATTCCCTTGAATCTCACCCTTCCCCACCAACCATATAGGCGGCTGAGCACAGAAAAGAAGTGCAAGACATTGTTTCAGGAAAGAAGTTGCAATTAAGAAGAGAAGAATTATTCACACGCTAGTCCATTATGCAAATTAATATATTTGTAATAGATAATTGTATAAACCGCGTGACGAATGAATTAATTATCTAAGTGTGATAATTGAATTAGAAGTAGGTAATCGCACGGTACGAACCCATTAGTTAAAAATATCTTGTGTGAATAATGGCTCAACAGCCGGAAGTGAATGATAATCCCCAATAAGAATTGTGTAGAAACGCTTCCGTATACATAATAAAGATAATTAAGGAAAGATGAGTCACAATGAGTAGGTAACTACAGTGACTAATTTTCGAAAAGTTTTAAGTTGTTCAGAAAACCCCCTTCAAGTGTAGGTTCAAATCCTACATAGAAGTTGAGATTTGAAATTGTTTACCAAGAAATATTATTTAGTAGTTCAGATTCATTACGAAAGACTCATCAGAGCAATAATGTAACTAGGGTGTTACAATTTTCATTTTGGAACGTTAGATCAAAGAACACGTTTTGACAGTTTCCTCTCTGTATTACCTTTATTTTTGACGGGTTGATTATGAATACGTTCTCATTAAGTGTTTTATGTTACATCTTTAGTGAGTATATGAGATATGAATGCTCTCTTCCTTTCTTCATTTTCATTCTGTTGCATCATTTGGTTTTGTTATGGAATTAAAAGTATGTGATTAGTGTTTGTTCTTCTAGCTTCTCTCCCTTTTTCCTTCTCTTATATGTCATGTAATCTATTTAAATTTAGTTTTGAACGTTGGTGCTAGATTTAAGTTATGATATTATTGTTTATTACTTGATTTTTGGTTGTGGATATGGTTCTTGGTTTATTTTTTTAATGGTGGAATTCATTTCTTTCTGACTCAACTGTGACCAGGAACAAAGAGAATGAGTAACAACAAATGAAGGGGGCTTATAGCTAAAGGCAGAAATACGACTTCTACAAAATTTATTATTAACAAGATTCTTCTCCATATATAATTTCAAACATACAACTAAATAATTGTTTGTTTTTAAGGCTTTCTATGGTTTTCTGAGATTTTTTATTGAAAGTGGTGTCACGAGATGAGATTTGCTCTAAAGTTACCCATCTTTGAAATGTGCCTTTAAGCAATATTGCTTTAGATAAATGGTAATTACTGTTTGAGTTGTTGAGGTTTCTTTAAAAAAAAAAAGAGAGAGAGAGAGAATTTGTTGAGGGTGGATGGTGTTTTAAATTTTATCTTTTTTTTTTTAATTTAAATATTTGTAAGTTATCTTTATCTTGTTTTTTTTTGCCAGAATAAGTTATCCTTATCATCGTTAAACTCTTTCAAATTATTATTATAAATGAGTGTTTGGCATCACTTATTTATGAAAAATAAGTACTTATTACATAAATCGAAATAAAACTCCTCTCATATATTTACCTCGTATATCATGAATTACGAATTATAAGCACTTATTATTCAAAAATAAGTTATCCCAGAGGAACACTAAATAGGGTAGGCACCCTGAGGCGACCGCGTATAATTCAGAATTTCGTTTTAGAGCGCTTAGATTAGGAGTTTACAAACCAGGTTGGACCAATGAGGACGATGATCGAGTTTCTTCAGAAGTTCCTATGATGTTTCTCACTGATGGTTCTGTTTCTATCTGGATTTTCACAACACGTACGGCTTATGGAGATCTAGCATTAATCCTGTCAACTGATATTCTTGAAATTGATGAAAAGGCTTATTGTTTTGGTCCAAAAGTGAGATTATGCTTAGAAGACTGATTGAATGTCTAGGATAGATTATTTTTTATTTATAAGTCTTTTTAAATCATGATTTATGATATATAAGGTAAGTATGTAAGAAGAGTTTTATCTTAATTTATATGAAAAGCATTTATAAGTGAAAACAAGCTATCCCAAACATAGCTGTTGATTATGTTCAGGGAGGCGACATATTTTGGCTGCACATTTTGTGTATGTTTGGTTGGGCTTTTAGGCCCCCAAAATGCTCAATTGGAGGAACATAAGCCCAATTGTAATTGAGAAAACAAAAATGAATGTTTGAAAGGGTGATTTTTGGATTTGGCTTATGGTCCGATAAGCTCATTTTGTTAAAAGCTCTCAGGTGGAGCTTTTTCAATTCGGCTTGTGACGCAACTTGAGCTGGGATTGGGAAAGAGGGAAAGAGAGAGGAAAAAGGAAGAGAGAGAGAGAGAGAGATGAAAAGGAGATGGATGATGTGAGAGTGACAAAGAAATAGAAAAAATATTGGGAGAAATACACTTAGGTCCCATGGAAAAAAAAAAAATGAAGAAATAGTCTCTATAGATTGCAAAATGAAAAAATGGTCCCATTAACAACTCCATGAACCTGTATTGACAACTCATTAACAACTCTATGAGCCTATATTGACAACTCCTTGGGACCATTTTTTCATTTTGCAATCTATAGGGATCATTTCTTCATTTCTCATCTTCCTTGGGACCTTAATGTAATTCTCCCAAAAATATTTAGATGTATCACTAATTTATATTCCTTTCAGTCATAAATATAAGATAGAGTTGGCTTTTTAGAGATATTAAAGAAAGCTAATTAAATTATTTTAAAATATTTATATTTATCATTTTTTCCAAATTATTTTACCCATCTTAATGTACTTTTTAAGCTCCAAAAATTACTTTAAAATATTTTTTAGTGTTTTTAGCCCTTTAAAATAATTTTTCAGTTATACCCAGTCTTAAAAGACTGACTACAATTTTACCTTTAATATATTTTTTCAGTAGTAAAGATCACCCAAAACTTAGAATACTAATTTATTGATTTCCACCCACTCTAAAATATTTTTTCAGTAACACCTAATATTTTAAAGTAATTTTTAAATATTTACTTGATTTTTTAAATATTTTTCCACTCACTTTCTCTTACCATTATCATAAAAGTCATTTATTCTTAAACCAATCTAAACAAGTTTTACTTTTACAAAAGTCATTTATACAACCATTAATCAAAATATAAATCACATTACACAATCTAAATTTTATCAAAAATAAGATTACAAAAAATCAAATTAAAAAAAATCATTTCTATAATCATTGTTACAAATGCACACTCAAACTCTTCGCTTCAACGTACCTTCGTTGAGACTCAGGTTACAAAAGAAAAAAAAAAGGCTTCACGCCACCAAACTTTATCATTTATCTCGAAAGTGTTGGAGAGATTAAAATGTACTCCCTCCGGTTATTTTTATAAGAATTAAAAATTTAAATTGTTGTAGTCCTTTTTATAAAAATTTGATAAGAGTTGTATCAATATTTAATGATAATTTTTTTTATTTTAACCCTTCATTAATTATATATATTGCATGAATTAAAGAATTGATAATACTTATATTTAATCTATTTTTCTATCTTACTTAATCCCTCATAAATAAGGGTATACGTGAAAAAAAAAATTTATTTCAAGATATATTTATTATTTTTAACTAAATTTAACTACTCTCTTAAAATATGTAATTCGGCTATTGAGCTCTTATAAATAAAACCAGAGGGAGTATGAGTTAGTTAATCACTTATGCTCTATTTAATAGGGAGTTTAGCATGTGATTTATGTGTGAAGAAGGGATATTGATCCCACTATTTAGGGAGTCTCTCCCAAGCCCCAAGTGGGGTGCGTTCATCACCATCAATATTAGTGTTAAAACCCTACGAGCAATGGAAATGGGTTCTTTGCAAGGTAATCAAACTCATATCGGTCACTGAAGCAGTTAAGGTACTGGGTTAGGAGTTGAATCGAAACTAACCCGGGATTAAATTAATGAAAAATTGAAGATTTTAGGATTATTAATATAAAATTCTAAAAAAAATTAATTAAAAAAATTAATTTTTTTAATAAAATCAGGACCGGATCGGATCATTCTACTGACCTATTTAATGATTTTTGGTCTGAACTGACCGGTCCGCTGCTCAATAGTTAATAGAGGTGTTTCCGCCTATTTTGTTGCTTTAAAGATAGCAATAAATGTCACTAGTTTTCTTTCTCCCATTTTATTGTTTATATTAAATTTGTTCAAATTAATTGTGATGTTGTCTCGTGAACTGTGCTGTGGTAGGCAATAGGTATGCAATCGATAAAAAGAGATACGATATATTTTGGGTGTGGTTCCTCGTTTTGATGTTAATCCATGAAGTTTTAAATTATAGATTTCAATCCCTCAAGTTTCATTCATTTGAAATCAATAAACAATTTGTAGATCAAAACCTATGAGATCAAAATCAAAATAAATGTAAACTTGATGGACGTTTTTATTAACCTGATTTTTTTTTTTTTAACACATGAATGCTAAGATTTTGTTATGTGAATCCTGATTTCAAATATATATATATTTGCGAAGCCTGACAATAAGACACACATTAAGTAAAGAGAGAAGGAAATAGTGCGAGACAAAGAAAGGGTTAGAGAAAAGAATGCCTCGAATCTCCTTTGTGAATATAGTCATAATAGAATACAAAATAAAGTGTCAAACTTGTCCAAAATAGTCGTAAATACCCATAGGCCAATATGAATGAAGTTTCAATTTTTCTGGTAAAAAAAGTTTCAATTTTCAGTCCCTTCTTTGCACAACCCTTGCTGAGTCCATGCACCTTCCTCATTTTATTATGCCTTCTTCTGTGAAGAATCAATACTAAATGAATTAAAAGTACTAGTTATATTCCTTACTGCCGCCAGTTCTTTTAGACGTTCCTCTATTTTCCCTTCAAATTCCTTCCGGATGGAGTACATTTGATGAGATAGATTTCTTAAAGCAGAAGCCTACAAAATAAGCATTTATTATTATTATTATTATTATTATTAGCAGCAGCAGTTGCCTGATAGTATTAAACATAACAGAAAGATAACAGTGACTAAGAGAACAAACCTCAGATTTCCAATCAATCTTCTCACGTTGTACCCTTCTACGCCTCAGGTCAGCTTTAGCTTTCATTATTTGCCGGTGAACCTCCAAAATCTTTTCTCTGTGCTCTGAATTTGAAGAATATTAGAATGTACTAAGAGAGGTCACACATGTTTAATAGTGGGAAATTGAATTAAACGTATATAATCGAGGTACCTCTTATCCATTGATATAAGTCAATTTGACATCAAAACGAAGTATAGCAACATAAATAAAGCTAAATAAAACATGATAATGAAATAGAGGCAAACGAAATAAACGAAAGACAAATTCTTACTTATGCGTGGAGGATAGTTCTTTACTCTTTCTTCTAAAGTTGCAGATTTAGGGTTTTTAGGTGCCATGTGCGCAACTCTCTAACTAAGAACGGGAAGGAGAGAAAAGAGAGATTCCGGGAAGACAAGAGAAGAAGCAACACAATCAATTCAATAAGGCGACGATGTAGCTGTATCCCTAACCACTCAAATAAATAGCCTCAAAATAATAAAATAACAATAACTTAAATTTAAATCTAAATCTAAATCAGATTAAAAAGATTATTATACTATATGATAATTTAGATAATCAGTTATCAAGGACAATTATATGATAATTCAGACGCTATTTTATTATAAGATACCATAAAATCTTAACATGTAAATCTAATAAAATCCTATTCTAACGAATAAATATCTTTATTTAATTAACACTAATAAGGATAAGTATCTAAATTAACCCTAATTACACATAATTCCATATTTCATCGCTTAATTAATGAGAAAAAATTTTAAAATCCTAAAATTAAACGTAAATAATAATTAATAATCAAAGATAAAAATCAATTTAAAATTAAAATCAAAGAATGTCCGACAATATTAAACATCCAAAATATCCTAATTTAATTTTTTTTAAAAGGAATTTGTTGAGGGTGGGTGCTATTTTAAATTTTCTTTATCTTTTTTGAATTTAAATATTTGTAAGTTATCCTTATCATTGTTAAACTGTTTCAAATTATTATTATAAATAGGGTAGGCTACCAAAGCCAACAGTGTATAGCTCAGAACATTCGTTTTAGAGCACTCAGATTAGATTAGGAGTTCAAAAAAGATGACTTCGTCCGTGAAGATGGTTAAACTGATAAGTGGCGACGGTGAAGAGTCTGATATACCCATTAACGTCGCAGAACAATCGAAGCTAATAAAGACCATGCTCGACAATGTTGGCGACTCCAGCAAGGTCGTCGTCCCACTAGACAATGTGAATTCTGCGACGTTGGCAAAAGTCATAGAATACTGCAAAAAACACGTTAAGGCCACCACGGAAGACGGCGAAGCGGCGGTTAATGATGCGGGCCGTGCCACGGAGGAACTGAAAAGATGGGATGCTGAGTTTTTTAACGTGGACAATAGTTTGCTGTTTGAGATTGTATTAGCTGCGAACTATATGGACATCAAAAGCTTGTTAGATTCAGCTTGTCAGGCTATAGCTGATAATATAATGAACAAAACTCCAGAGGAGATTCGACGGCTTTTTAACGTAAAGAATGACTTTACTCCTGAGGAAGAAGAAGAGATTCGCAGGGAGCATTACTGGGCCTTTGATTGATGGTTTCTTTCATTGATGGTTTCGTTGAGGTTTATGTTTGAATTTTTTTTGGTTTATGTTTGAATTTTTTTTTTTCCAGTTCAGAATTTTCAGTGATAATTTTACAAGCATTTATTTTTTATGATTTTTTGGGAATAGGATGGATCATTTTTATTTTTTGTGAGACATAATTTCTGAGGACGGAATCCTATAGAATTCACCAACAATTTTTATAGTTAAACTCTTGCAAAATAAAATTTTTAAATTTAAAATTAAATTATGTACGGTATATAAAAATATAACATAAAAAAGATAATGTTTTATATTTTAAAATCTATAGACTATTCTTATTTAATTAAGCTTCGATTATTATGGATAAAGATGGATCATACAAAACTTCCTTAAGTTAGTGTCAAATTTAAATAACCTCTTTAATATTTACAACTTTGCAATAAATTATTCTAAAATTTTATATTTATGTAGATAAAAACTATAATATTATTTATTTATAAATGGCCTAAAGTTTAAGGAATTTTTGGCATAAAATTTAAAGTTTGCGAGTATAGAATTAACCATTAGCAACCACACCGCCACGTCACTTCAAAAACAGATTTTTCAACGCAACTATCCAAACAGATTTTTTGTTTTTTTTTAAACTTGTTTCCAAAAACTGTTTTGTAAAAATGTTTCTGAGAATAAAAAACAGATAATAAAATCAAGCAAGCCTTAGCTTTCCTCATCAACTTCCACCTCTAGAGCTAAAAGGTGGTGTGTGTGAGATCCAATATGCAGAAATTCCCCTCAATCCTTTGACACACTTTGGCTATTTGGTCAGCTAAGGAGTTATCATCTCTGAGTAACTAACTAACTAAAACCTGCCAATCTCAATAAACTAATGACCTAGCTTCATTTACAACATCATAAAGGAAGAGTGTGTGTTATCACAACCTATGCAACAAACTAAAACCACTTTGGTCCTATATACAAGTCCCCATTAATTAACTCTCACATACTAAGAAAAGTTAGTTAACTTATTAATTACGGGCTAAATTTCTAATTTTACTCTTACTTATGAATGATTTTAAGAGTTAACATAAATAAATTTTTTTTGTTTATTGTAATTACTAGGGGCAAACTTCTAAAAATTGCAATATTTAATTTGAAAGTGGACTTATAACAAGACCAAATTTTTTTTCTCAAACATGACTTATAAATAACAAGGTAGCTTTCAATGCAATCATCATGAAACTCTTTCGCCCTTTATGGAAGTCAACTTTCATCAGTCATCACTTTCATCAAATTAGTAGAATTAAAAGTAGGTAGAGAATGTCGGCCCCAAAAAAACAGAGAGAATGGATAGAAAAGAACTATTGAACGAACTCACAAATGCCAACAGTGAACCATGGATGCAAATAGAAGCAAGAAAAACCATTTCTTTTTTTTTTTTCCTGTACACAGAAAACCCATTTCAATCTGATGCTTTTTTCTTGTTTCCCTTTTTGGAATATGAGGGGAAAATACTAATGACATGATATTACAAGTGGAATCAAACCCGTGATCCCTCAATCACAAGAGAGTTTCTTTGCTGCTAGGTTTCAAGAGTGGCTTCAATCGGATGCTTTTTGTACTCCTAAATTAAAACAGTTTTTAAATAATACCTCCAATCCTTAATATAAAAATTAGTTGGGAGTCATGTATTAACGACTGGATGTAGTATTTTTTCAACTGCACACCATATATGTACTCCTATGCCGATTATCCTTCTGGTATCTAAAAAAGATGCAGGGGAGACATATTGATGTTACTTCATTTTAATGGTTTCTTTTTCATGGCTTAAAAATTAAATTTCAGTTTCTTTAGTTTAGTTACATAGCTTTCCTCGACATTAAATTATGAATAACTAGACTACAATAAGACAGATCAATAGTTGAAATAAATATGGCAGTCCTATCATCCTTTTTATAAGTAACAACTATCCAAATCGCACAAATCAAAACGATAGTTAAAACCTAAAGGCAATAAATGTGTGAGATACATTTCTTTCAATTATAATCTTATGAAGATGATAAGTGAGAGAGAGAACGAGTAAGAAAAAGATATGAAAGAAACATATAATTAATTGAAGGATTAAGGCGCAAATATGCCTTGAAAGTTTTCGCTGAGAAGCAACGTTACCCAGAAGTTTTTTTCAGGTTCAATGTTGCCCCGGAAGCTTTAAAATGAAGCAATATTGGCCATTTCCATTAAAAAGTTAACAGATCAACGTCAATTTTTTAGCTGTCAATATTAGTTTTTTAACAGAATAGGGTAGCATTGCTATATTTTGAAACTTCCAGAGTGACATTGAACCTAAAAAAACTTCTCAGGGCAACATTGCACCTTAGCAAAAACTTCCAAGGCAGATTTGCATCATAACCCTTAATTGAAAGTACAAATGGAAAAAAGTGCATTAAATGTTTAGACAAACACCAATTGTTACTTATACTGAGGACCAGTTCTATGTGAGAAAATATTACTTACAAAAAACATCAGAGGGAGTATTATTAATTAAAGTACAGCCCGGCCTACATAGTGCAAATCCATATCTTACAAACTGAACACTATGATTTCTATCGTGTAGTCATTTGTTTTACAACATCATCTTTCCATAAAATCCCTTACCAAATTTAAAACATACAAAGTAAAGCAAACAAATGGACAAAGCAATGAGCAAAATTTTCTGATTTACAACTGGCACAGTGGGTGGTGTTCTCAGCTTGTTTAAACCATTAGGGAATTCAGAGGGCTCAAGTCAAGAAACTCTGGCTTTATGATCAAAAGAACAGAGTATTCAAGACTTCTACGTAAATATCACAAGATCTGCCACTCATGCCACCACTATAGGAGGGACTTTCAAGGAAGAGGGGAAAAAATTTGGAGGGAGAAGATAGAGTAATACTTGGACCTGATGGTGTATGAAAAGGATGAGATGAGATCATGATAGCAATATAGGGCCGTTCTCAGCTGCGGTGCGGGCATTACCATGATGGTGGCGGTGGTGGTGGTGGTGGGAGTGGGGGTGATGCTTTGTCAACTGGATGTCAGATAAATGGGTCCTTGCCTTTGCATATGGAGCTGCCCTAGCTGCAAGAGAAAATCAAGAGCATAAACTTGCATGCACGAGTATATATATCAAATATGACCAGATATAATGCATGAGATATGGCAATTTTAAAAATTTTGGAATACTGGTACAGAACTACCGATGTATATTAAATAAATTATATGTATATTAATTAAATTTAAACATGAAAAATAGATTATACAAACTACTATCTCGACTCCCTAATACAAGAGCTACTTAATTAATTTTGAGTAGATTAAGGAAGCCAAATAAAACAGTTAATTATAACAAATGTAGCATGATCTCCCTAAAGTACCCCTGGATAATGTTAGATTATATATCAATTTGTAGATTAGATAAATTACTCCGAGAAAAAAATGATAATTATGAGAGACAAAGTGGATTAAAATCTTATATTTAAGATCAAAACTCACCCTCAAACTAACTCTTGTATCAAGGATCAGAGGGAGTGTATGTATATTAATCTCTTTCCATTGCGAGGAATTCAAATTTTACTTTAGGCCCAGAAATCAAAATTTGAATTAAAATACTGTGATAACCTTCTTAAATGAGGTGCCATGGTGATTTCAAAGGTATGAAGACATCCGTAGGTATAATGATTTGATTGATAGTATAATGCATAAATGATGAATGTGTTACCAGCAATTTGCTTGGCTCGGAGAATATTTTGTCGCCTTTTCCACCAACAAACTGAACAGGTCACAAGAAATAGAAATGCAAAACAAGCACCTAATCCAATGCCAACTTTAGCTCCAGCAGCAAGGTGAGTTCCGCATGTGGGTAATCCAGGAATACCACACACGCCAGGGTTGTCAGTGAAACTGTAGAATCCAAAAGCATGGCCCAGATTTTAGCAACAATTATTACCCAGAAAAGAAAGAATAATTAAGACAAATAGCAAGGACATATGATAAATCATTTGATTGCGTTCATATTCATGTAGTTTACAGCTTCTAAACCAGAAATTTAGAGCCTGCTTGGCCGGTGGAGAAGGAAAAAGTTGCTTGTTCTTAGGAAACGTACCTGTCTAGCTTTTTGGTTTTCTGGCCAAGATGGCAATATATGAATTTGTTTTTAAACCAAACGCTCTATTTCCTCTTACACATTTTTCATTATAATCAAAGTTTTAATGCAGGTTTTATATGTACTATAGCCAAACATTTTTATCTTTACTGTGATTTAATCTGTACACAGTGATAAGTTTAAAAATTAATTATATAGTCACGATGGATGAAATTAAATTTCTGTTCAATGAATATTAATTGCTAGTATTAAAAATATGTAATTCTTAGTAATTTGACAGCAAATTGTGCATGTTTGGTATCACGAAACTAACTGCTACTTCATTTTAACGCTTTTTGAGAACTTCGTTGTGAAAAAAAAATCAGTTTTTGAAGTACAAAAATTTAAAACATGTCAGACAAGCACTTAATCGTTGAATACATACTTGAAGCTAGCTCTATGCAAAAGCCTTCCTCCAAGTGCTTCTGGGACTCTTCCAGACAGGGAATTTCCATTAAGATTCCTGCATGAAGAACTCTTAAGTCAGACCTATCAGCTTATTCATCTTTCAGGTTTGCTACAGCCTAGAGAAACTTACAATCTCTGTAAAGAAGTCAACTGCCCAAGGCTTTCTGGAATTGATCCATTGAAAAGGTTGTAGGACAGGTCCCTGGATTAGTACATCACACACAGAGATGACACTACGTGGCAGCTTAAGCCAAGATAATCCAATAATGAAATGAAGTGTTCATATATATATCAACAACAACAACAAAGCCTTATCCCACTAGATGAGGTTAACTACATAGATCGCATGACGCCATTATGCTCTATTAAAAACCAAATTTTTAGACAGATTATTAATCAATAGATTCCGCTCTATAACTTCATTGAGGGTTTCCTCCTCTACCTCTTTTTACAGGGCACCATACTATTTGATCAACCCTCCTCACCAACATACCTAATGGCCGTCTTTGAATGTGTCTGAACCACTTCAGACGATTTTCTATCATTTTCTCCTTAATAGGTGCCGATATACACTGATATATAGATATATATATATATCAGTGTTTAAAAAATGAAGTCTGACTTCAAGTTCTTGGGTCTTGCTATCGATCCCTTGATTCTCATTCCCCTACAGCTAAGAGTTGATTCTCAAGACAGAAATTAAAACAGGATGGGACTAGCATTAATCCATAACCCAACTTTTATGTGGACAAAAATAATAAGGTAAAAAGATATATAGATAAGTTAAGGCAAACTAAATAAATGTGCAATATCTTTTTTTAAAATAAATTCATACATAACTAAGAGGCCGATGACCTAATCAAATTTGAGAAGAGTGAAAGAGATCGGCACATCAAGAATTTATTGTAACAGAAGAGTGAATACACATCTGGATGATGTCTCTAAACCACTTATACATATTTGCTAAAATCATGGTTCCCTTCTCTCTTCTTTCAGATGGAAGCAAAGCCAAGGGAGAGGAAAATATAAATCTCCTGTGTGTATATTATCAACAGCAACCTTTTCAAGTGTTTGTGTTCAACTCTAGCCACTTTTCAGGAGACCTTCCTCAAAAACACTAATTATGAGCCAGCCAGCCACAAACCAGAGCGAGAACCAACATCAAGATACTGCTTTTTTTAGACCTTTCCTACTATACAACCCTGGTTCATAAATTCCAAACAACTGCTGAAGTCAGGGGTCAGGCTCACTCTCTTTCCTCATTATCCTTAGATTCTATCATTCTATACATGAAAATGGTACTTTAATAGTAAAGCATAAAGACTAGCTGTCCATTAGTTATTATACATTTAGTAGCTACTGTAGTAGCACAAGTGCTACAGGTTTGCTTGCAAGTGCCAATCTAACTGTTGAGAGTTGCTTGCAGAAACTCAAAAACCGTTGGATAAAAAAGAATAGGTGCACTTACAGCACTTCCAAACTAGTGATTGTTCCAAGTGAGGAGGGAATGGCTCCATGAATGCTGTTTCCACTCAAGTTCCTACAATGCATGGGTGAAACAAATCACAAACATGAGAATTGCCTTATCAATTTCTCAAGAAATAATCAATTCAAAATAGGCGATACTTATTATTGGATCAAGGCCTACATAAGTAGAGTATAAATATCCCAGATTAATCAAAGCATCAAATATAAATTATAGATCCATGCATTTATATAAACAATAACAGCTACCCTCATGAATTACTGACGAAACTATCAAGAACTCACAAGGTATGTAGATTTTGAAGTCTGGATATGTCATCCGGCAAGAAACCCTTCAGACCCTGATTGTTAAGATCACTGTCCATTAACCGATAAGCACAGTAAATAACCAAGACATTGATATACAATAACATCATAAACACAAGGATAATAAAATATTACAGTCCATCAATGACCCATTTGCCAATACTTCTGTTTAATTGGCAATTTGCCCCGGTCCATGGATGCTCTTGAGGAACACATGGATCACCATTCCACCCGAACCTGGACGGAAGCCCCAAGGCTGTCTTCAATGTTTGTAAAGCCCTAACTAGAAGAAAAGAAAAAATATATCAACCAGCTAGAGTTTGTACACATACAGTTTAAAAGAATATGTATTTGTCAGAATACAATTGATAGTAGGTGAATCAGAGAACATATAGATGACTCAATATCATAAAGCAAGCAACCAACACAAAAATTGTACTTAATTTCTTACAGGGAGAAGGTTTGAAAACCACAAGAGATCAGAGAAGGAAAAGACAATTGACAAGCATGAAAACCCCTCTAAAAATAGTATCATTCCAGTATAGTTAATGCATCAGTTCATGTTATCCCTTCCATATACGCAATAGACTTTAAAAGAATCATTAGTTATGAATTAATGGTTAAGAGAAAAACAACAGCTGCAAACTGTATAAATTTGTATGAATAATATAAACTCTAACCATGAATGTGAATACTATGTTATTCCTCACTTGTCAAATACCTGACACATCCAAATTGCACGTGGAGATTACAAAGCCATTGTTTTCAGCAGATCCAACCAAGTTTCCTTAATCAATAATAAATGCCACACACTGTTCTGTATTATTATATAATTCATTTTCTAAGAAAACCATATACCATAATACGATTCATTTTTTTAAGGGAATTGTCGTCTGCTAACATGACTTGATTTCAAGCACTAAAAACTATAGCTATCCATGTAATATCTTCAAAGGCAAATACAATGTTGAGATTATTCAATTCTTGACTTAGAAAAATGCAAAAGCCAGATTCATCATAAGTACCTTCCTCTGATAAAGTTTTTAATTCCGCCATAATAATCTCAAATATCTCAATGGCACTGATTATGGCATGCCTATCTCCTCTTGGGTGCAAGGTTATTGTCAAAGTCCTTCCATCAACAGGAACTGTTGCATTGAGCACAAGGGCAGTATATCGATCCCCGCTCATATTTATAATGTCAACATCGCTGAGGACAACATGACCATTAATCATTATGTCAAACACTCTTTGCCCTGCAGCAGTCACTGAATTATCAATCTCTGCAAAATGTAACCAAATGGAGTAGTTTCTGTTGGGATCCACATCCATTGTATATGTTAACTCAGGCTCACTATCGGTACTAACAAGTGCTGACTGATAAAGGGATTCTGGATAGAAGTTCGGTGCAAGTGAAGCCTTTTTTATCATGGTCTCAACAGATCTAGGTTGATCAGAACCCTGGCCAAAAGTTTGAATGTGTTGCCAAAATCTGTCCCCTCCCCAGGGATCCCCACCATAATCAATGTCAAATTTTGACTGTCCATAACCACAACTCAGTCTTTTAACTGTTCTAAGCGTTATCTCTCGACCCCATTGTGGACCAAAATAATAAGCTTTTTCATCAATTTCAAGAATCTCAATTGAAAGGATTGCAGGATCTCCATGACCCGTGCTATGAAAACAGATAGAAACAGAGCCATAATTGAGAAACACAAGAGCTTCTGAAAATACTTGATCATCCTCATTGGTCCAACCTGGTTTTAAGGAATGAATTAGAGTGCCATCAATTGAGATATCAAAAAGTGGTTCACTCATAACACGGTGCAGTATAACAATTCCAAAGAAGATCCGGATTGAGTAGTGCCCCTTTGGCACTCCATTAATGTTGTAGCAATTTTGAGGACCTTCGGACAATGGGAAATACCGGACAGTTCTAAGCGGAGGGGAAATGTAACTTGGACGTGTTCCATTAGCGGCTATTCCTCCAGTATATCCAAAGTCTTTACGCCAGTGGGTCTGGGTCGGTTTTGTTTGAGAATCCTGTTGAGCTCCACAGCTTACGCGTGTAGCAAATGGTGCTGCAATGATTTAGAAATGTCAGCATTTTGAACTTTTTTTTTTTTTTTTTTGCGGTAAAGGGAAAGATGACGAGTGGGAGGGAGGAGGGTCAATATTCTAAAAGAGTACATTTACAAAGAAAATCGCAACGATCATATAGGAACTCCATCTTCAAAGTAATCCCAATTATAAATTATAGATAACAGGTTCCGAAATTCCGACACAGGTTTTGTACTTTCAGGATACAATTATTCTTTCAACAATCCAAATTCCATAATCAATATTCAATAGTATAACTACGCAAAGTAGTAAGTTTGACCGTTTCATTTATTTTTTATTGCTATGTCCTGTTCGAATTATACTATCGGGCCTTAACTTTTTAAACGGCTCAAATTTTAACACGGAAAAAAGAAAAAGCAAAAAGTTGCCCTGCTCATACCTTTCCCTTTCCTACAGCGAACTCTCAGAAGCAAGACGGAATCAAATAGCCAATAGGCACTATAACTCAAAATCTAACAAAAACAGATAAAACAACAAAAATTGAAGGAGCGAAAGCGGATGCTGCAACTCATTTTTCACTTTCCCAATTTTCCTTGAGCATCTCGTTCATTACTCAAACACACGAACTTTAATCTACACGCAACAACAGAACATACATTCCAACATTCAATCAAAATCAAGCATAAATTCCATCCAAAACTACACACATTTCACACCAACTCGATTGAAACACAAAAGAGAAATTCTAACCAAAACCTTCAAGCATCCACCAGAACATACATTATGATGAAACCGAAGCTCACCTCGTCCTGGACGAGAGAAACACAGTGTTAAACCCAAGCAGAAGATGATCATCCATATCTGAAGAAGATATTCCCGCATTGTGCTCTCTCTGTCCCTTGACTCTGTTTCTCTCTTTCTCTCTACTCGATCGCCTCCTTCTTCACTCTCGCTCTCTCGTCATAGCTCCATTAAAGCGAGAACGAGACAATTTTGCAGAGACGTGTCTTCACCTTGCAGAGCAAACCTTTCCCCTGCACAACTGGAAATTTACTAGTCTTAAAAAATCCTTCTTCGGTTTTGTTGTTGACTCTCTAAAAAGGAGCTGAATTAGATTATACTATCCTACTGCTGAGACTCATCACAAGAGGTGGAGGCTCGATCGGACGGTGGAGAAAGAGCCGACTCACTGATATCTTGATGTGATTGTAGGAAATGGGGATGGTAGTGTATAAATTGGAAGGTGAAGTAGGTACTCATTAGGTTGGAGTTGTGGCCTTTACATTCACCATGTTGAGTTGGCACTTGGCAGTGGGAGTTGTTCCCCATTTCATTTCATAATTATTATTTTTTTCCGTCTTAAATGTAGCACATAGTTTTTAATATAATTTGTACTATAAACTATATCCTATATTTAAGATTGGAGGTAGTATTATTGAGGCATGTAATTATTTTTATTTTTTCTCTAGAGTATATATTTTTTATGTTATTCTCCCATTTGACATATGAATCATTGTCACATTTCAATAAAAGTAGTTTTATTAATGTAATTTTGACTTAAATCATGTATAAGTAAAAAATTTTCAAGTTTATGCGGATAATCTCAAACCATTGATTTTATACCTATGACACAAAATTAAGGAGATTTTGGATAAGGTACTGAAACTTATTGAGTTTATTACTTTATTTATAATCTCACCCACCCTCAACAAATTCGTTTTAGAAAAATTATATTTATAACCTATGGAGTATAGGAGAACACATGAAAGAATAATTTTTATTTTATACTTTTTAAACATTTGTACAGTCGCAGATTAAAATTCCTATAGTTCAGCGGCTTTCAATTATGACAAAAAGCCATGAGGGACTGACGTACAAGGGGGGGTGACAAATTTTGGAGTAGTGAAATTACGAACTTGACCTTAAAAGGCCCTATGATCACAGATGATTGATAATGATCTAACGGCCCAAAATTGTCTGTGACATTTGTACTTTTGACCATACTTTGGGCGGGAATGGTTGCGCAATCAACGGCGCGTGAAGTGCTCAAAACTGCCCTCTCATTTTCCTAGTTGTTTGTACGTTCTAATATGTTGCATATTTTTTTTGGCCGGCATTATATGTTGCATAATTAACCTACTTTATTGTAACAAATTAAATAATAAATACTTTATGTGAATGTAGGAAAAAAATAATTAAATTATATAAATAAAAACTTGAAAAAAAGATTAAAAAAAATACCATTTCAACTTTAAAATCTTAAATAAATAATTTTTTATTAAAATGAATTGTCAATTATTATACTTATATAATTAATTCATATATTTTTATTGACAATAAGACTAATTTTAAGTGGTATTTTTTTATCTTTTTTCTTAAAAACTTTAATTGAAGTTAGTTAAGAATAAGGAGAAATCTCATATAATGACCTAAATTTGAATTTAGATCATTAGACTTAATAAATTATATATCAAATTATATGCCATAATTAGAGATCTAAGAATTGGATCAAATTATCTCCATATCTCTTAGATATTAATATTAATAAAATGTATTATCCACACATTAAATTACTCCTCTTAAGTCATCTCTGGCCAAGGGCGCTGCTCTCTCTCTCTCTCTCTCTCTCTCTCTCTATGTTTTCTAATATTTGTAAGGGCACCATTTAAAACCGTTAATCTATGTAGTCTAAAAAAGAACTTGGACCTCAAATTAACGGTGCTAAATTTGTTTTTGTAGCACTAACACCATTAAGTTTATTTATTTAGTGGGTGTTTGGATCCACCATTCAACTCATCTATCGTGTGATCCAAAGGGTATAAGCTCGATAGGCAATTGGAACAGCGATTGATAATTGGGCTTGTTTCAATTGGGCTTGTTGTGATATTACTTTTGGTAAAAGTCAAATCATATAATGTAATTTATGTTTAGATTGGCGATTGGGCTTTTGTAAAAATAAAACTTGTTTGAATTGGCTTAAGCATAAGGGTTTTTGTAATAATGGTAAGAGAGAGTGGGTGGAAAAATATTTAAAAAATTAAGTAAATATTTAAAAATCACTTTAAAATATTAGATATTACTGGAAAAATATTTTAGAGTGGGTGGAAATCAATAAATTAATATTCTAAGTATTGGGTGCTCTTTACTACTAAAAAAAGTACATTAAAGGTTAAATTGTAGTTAGTCTCCTAAGATTGGGTATAACTTAAAAATTATTTTAAAGAGTTAAAAGCACAAAAAAATATTTTAAAGTAATTTTTGAAGCTGAAAAGGTACATTAAAAGTAAAATTATAATAAATCTGATAACACACTAGGTACAACTTGAAAAATATTTTAAGGGTTTAAAAACACCAAAAAAATATTTTAAAGTAATTTTTGAGCTGAAAAAGTACATTAAAGGTAAAATTGAAATTAATCTGATAACACACTGGATACAGTTGAAAAAATATTTTAAGAGGTTAAAAACACCAAAAAAAAATGTTTTAAGGGTTTAAAAATAGTCAAAAGAATTTTTTTGAGTGGGTACAACTAGAAAGTGGGTAAAATTGTAATCAGTTTGATAGCATACTAGGTAGTGGGTATAACTAGAAAAATATTTTAAGGGGTTAAAAACACTCAAAAAATATGTTTTGATACTACATACTATTTAAAAAACATTTTATGGGAAAAACCTGTTAGATATGATTAGTTTTGATGATGTCAAATATAGATGTGAAGTGATAAAGAGCAAAAAGTTTATATAATGTATTTCTTTGTCTAACTACTATATTTAATGTTACATATTTTGTAGATTAGTCAAGCAAAGAATGAAGAAGATTGAATTAATGAAAATGAACAAGAGGAAGAAGAAGAAAGAAATTGAAGATAGTCAAGGAGATGCTTACTTGGATTATGAAGAATGAAGAACTTGGTAGATCTATCATGAATATCAAGATTCAAGTTGTTAGATGTGATATTGGAGGTTTCTATAATGTTACCGGAGGTTTCTATGATCAAATAATGGTTGGAATATGTTAATATGAAGCTAAGATGACTTATATATGAGTTTTGGCACTTCTAGAGGTGTTATGCTCGAGCACAAGGTGTTATGCTCGAGCACAGGAAGAACATGCTCGAGCACAGACCACTTCACTCGAGCACGGATGAATACTCTGTTCTACTCTGTTTTATGTTCAGCCTGAGCGAGGTCTGGTATTTTGATCATATCTCTCAAACCACACGTCGGATTGACCCGAAACCAGTGGCATATGAAAGAGGACTCCCAACACGTAAAATTGGCACCAGAATCACATTGAAAGAAGATCAAATGAAGGAGATATGATTGGTCGAAAATGAAACTGAAATCACCGTCACTTTCTGACACAGGTTCGGTATTTTGAGTATATCTCACAAACCACACATCGGATTGAGACGAGACTAGTGCCAAATGAAAGTAGACTCAAAGAGCTTTCCATGGATAGGTAATTTGCATAATTTGAACGTATATTCTAGGAGCTATGCCTTCTGGAAGTTGATGCTTGTGCAGACTAGCGAAATATACACTCCTTCGATCATAACTTGCAGAATACAAGGAGTTTGGAGCTGATTCTTGTTGCATTGGAATGCATATGACAAGAGCATTCTTATGATACATCATTTGAATCAAATGAACAATTTTTTTCTAAAGTGGCCCCACATCACCCGCTAGTGCAAAAACTTTCCCTCTGAAAATGTCGTGCGAGTGATGTCCAGAAGCAGCTGAAACGTGAAGAAATTTGCAACACTCGAGCACTAGGATTCATGCTCGAGCATTGGATGATTTCTCACTCGAGCAGGAGTCTTTGTGCTCGAGTGAAGGCCCACATCACCTGCGAGTGATAAATTCATCCCTCTGAAATCCTGATGCGAGTGTTGTTTTTGAGAGCATATTCCTTGAGAATATGCGTCTCACTCGAGCAGAGGTATGTGTGCTCGAGTGAGGGACCATATCACTCGCGAGTACAAAATCTCACTCTTGTTAAAATGATGTGCGAGTGACAACCCGAGAAGAAGCATGTACGTGAAAACTTGAGGCGCACTCGAGCAGGAGGTGTGTGCTCGAGTGAGAGACCATATCACCCGCGAGTGAGAATTCTGTCTCTCTGAAATCCCATGCAAGCACAACCCAATAACTGAAGCATATGAAGGAAAAATGGAAGATCACTCAAGTGAGCCATTTTATGCTCGAGTGATATTCTGGAAGAAGACCAAAAACATCAAGTCTCACAGCGAACAATCCGAATATGATTATATGTTATTGAATCAGTGTGTTTTCACTTGTTATTGATTCTTAATGTTAGCTAACATATATTTCAAGTGTGAAACAGGATATTAAACATTCGGATTGCAGATTCAAATAAAAAACATTACACACGGCGGTTACCAACCACGACAAGCAAAGGACCCACCATGAAAAATTGTCTGAAACACAAAACACTCCACAACGTGATGTACAGCTCAAAATGAATTTCTTTGCTGTCCAACTAGACGCTCCACCTTGCTCCACAACGGACAGGAGCTTGTTTTTCAAATATGCTCAAACGTTCAAATGAAGCAATGGGACTCCAACGGACAAATGCTCACAACGGTCATCATCTTCATCAACTATAAATGAGATAGCATTCAACTTTGATGATGAGCTGAGAAAGATGGAGGAGACAGAGAAAATAGTGCAACGACACCAACATGCGTATAACATGAATCCTCTGCTTCTACCCATACACTCTCTGTTCTGCGGTTTCAATATTACTTTTCATTGAGAGAGTGATTATTTGTATTATACTTCAGTGAGTATTATATCCACTCTGTGAGAGAGTCTGTAAACACTTTCAATTATATTTCTGAGTTGATCTCAAGGTAGATGGACCTTGAGAGGGTTGTTTTTCTTACGGGGAAGCAGTAGAGAGAATTGCCAGTAAGACATTCTGCTCGTAAGACTTACAAGGTGCAAGCAGTAGAGAACGTTGCTGCTCATAAGACTTACAGGGGTGTAAGCAAGAGAGAACGTTGCTGCTCATAAGACTTGCATGAGTAAGCAGGAGAGAAAGATCTTCGGGATTGCTCTGCTCGTAAGACTTGCCGTAAGGGGGAGTATTTCAATGAGAGATTTGTAAAAGGTTTCACAAGTACCCGGCTAAACTTGTGGGATTGTAAAGGCTTTTCTTGTGCCCGGATTAAACAAGAAGATAGTGGATTTGAAAATCTCAAGAGGAGCATGGGGACTGGACGTAGGCCATCACAGATTGGACCGAACCAGGATAAATCACAGTTTGCATATTATCTTCCCTAAACACTTATATTTCCAGTATATATTATTTTATCTAACTGTTGATTTATAAACCTTCATACTTACCGCTTTCGTTAAGATACGAAAAGATTTTTAAAGCTCTTAAGTTTTTATTACACACCCAATTCACCCCCCCTCTTGGATGATAGCCGGTTCTAACAAAACCAATATCATATAACTAATTTTCAGACAACCCAATCTAGCATAAAATGTCATTAGCTTTTAACAAAAGCTCCATTTTCTAGCTTCTCCCAATTGAGCTTTCACCAATTGGGTTTTGGCAAAAGCTCAATTGTCAATTGGCCTCTCCAAACACTCAAATTTGAGTTCTCAATTGACAATTGAGCTTATGATCTTCAATTGGGCTTAAAAGGGATTCCCAAACACACACATTGTTTTTTTGAGTGTTTGGTTGAATGTTCTACGTTAAGAGTTTTTGCAATCTTAAGTAGCTTTTAGCAAAAGTAAGAATGTGGAGCTCATAATTGTGATTGAGAGAGATAAAGAAATAGGAAAAATATTTATATGTATCACTCCTTCTGATATTAAATATAAGATAGAGTTGGTTGTTTAGAAATATTAAGAAAACTAATTAAATTACTTTAAATATATTTATATTATCATTTTTCTCAAACTATTTTGCCCAACTTATAAACTGACATATATTCCAAATATACTAACTCTGACGTTAAGTTTTCAAATTGTTTTTTAAATAGCATGTAGTATCAAACAAATATTTTTTTAGTGTTTTTAACCCCTTAAATTTTTTTTCAATTGTACCCAATATACTATCAGAATGATTGCAATTTTACCTTTAATGTACTTTTTCAGCTTCAAAAATTACTTTAAAATATTTTTTTGTGCTTTTAACCCCTTAAAATATTTTTCCAACTGTATCCAGTATTTTATCAGACTGATTGCAATTTTATCCTTAATGTACTTTTTCAGATCCAAAATTTACTTTAAAATATTTTTTGGTGTTTTTGACCCTTTAAAATATTTTTTTAGTTGTACCTTATCTTAGGAGATTGACTACAATTTTATCTTTGATGTATTTTTTTTAGTAGTAAAAACTACCCAAAACTTATAATATTGACTTTTGATTTCCACCCACTCTAAAATATTTTTTCAATAGCACCTAATATTTTAAAGTAATTTTTAAATATTTACTGGATTTTTTAAATATTTTTCCACCCACTCTCTCCTACCATTATCACAAAAGCCACTTATGCTTAAACCAACCCAAACAAATTTTACTTTTATAAAAGTAATTTATACAACCGTCAATCCAATTATAAATCATATTATACAATCCAACTTTTATTAAAAGTAAGATAGCAAAAAATCAAATTGAAAAAAGTCATTTTTACAATCGCTCTTCCAAATACACACCTAAAGAGCTGACTTGGAAGGTGAGATAGCAAAATAAGTGACATGGATTTGTGATTAAAAAAATTAAACTTCCCTTTTATCAAAAAAAAAAAACCCCCTCCTTTTTCTTGTGCAAATCTCAGCCCCCCCCCCCCCCAATTCTTCCCTTCAAACAAGGGAGACAATCGAACTCTTGGGATGATGATATTATGTGAAACGCGTTCATTGTCGTCAATGCTTGTTGCTTTGATTTCTCGCAAAATCAAGACCAAATTCCTGTTTCTCCTTTGTCACCACGTTCTTAGGGATAGATTTTTGAACCAGGGCGAGTCCATGATTTTGGAAAATGGTGGTTCAAGTATCTGGGTTGAAGTCAATAAGCTTTATTATCAGCCAGAGAGCGTCAGAGGAGAACCACGACAGGAATTTGAAGTCTCTCCTGTAGATTTTTCAGTGCATAGCCATCAAGCTAGCTATCATCCTGGGAGGGCAAGAAGTCAGCAAGAAACACATACAGAATGACCCACAAAGAGTATATATCACAAGTGGTATGAAACAACTCATCTTGTCAAGTGTGTATGTTGCATTTTATTTTTAATTTTGGTTTCTTTTGTTTTTAAAATCACATGTCCACATAAGCTATAGGAGCACAAGTAATCTTGCCAGGTTAACATGCGAACACTACTATAAAAGGTTAGATAAGTACAGCACGTTGTGTAGCACTTTTTTAAAAAAGTGTTACAACTTTTATATATTTTTTATTTTTCTAAAATATTAAACAGCTATAAAGCGCTACAAAATCTCTTTTTAAAATTTTTTAATAAATCGTTAAGTTTTTTATAACGCTTTCATGATAAAGCTCTACAGAAGACTTGTTCCTTTTTTAATTTTTTAAAACACTTTTTGTAGCTTTTTTATTTTCTTTAAAAAAAAATCTGAAACCCTAACCTATTGTTGCCCCGCCCTTTTACTTTTTTGCTTCCTTCCATTTTTCAATTTTTTCCCCACTCTTTTATTGTTGGGACTCCCATTCTTCTTCTTCCTCACTCCCACTCTTCTCTCATCCTCACTATTACTACTCTTTCTTTATTCAACACCTCACTCCAACCTTAACTCAGCAACAACTCCTCACCACAACCCTTCCCCCTCCTCCTTTTCTCAAGTTTTCTCTCTTTCCTTCGCATCATTTTATTATATATGCTCCCTTTTCGTTCTATTTTATCTTAAAAAAATTGCTCTCACTACAAAAAAAACGTGATTTAGTAGCGGTTAAAAATAGGTATTCGTAGCGGTTCTAACCGCTACAAACTATGTTAGTAGCGGTTAGAAAAACCGCTACTAAATCGTACGTTGCAAGCGGTTTTGTAGCGGTTCTATAAAACCGCTACTCAATCAAAAATAACCGCTACAAACTTTGTAGCGGTTAATAGTAACCGCTACAAAATCAAGAGATATTTGTAGCGGTTATATAACCACTACAAATATAAAAAATTTTATTTACAGCTTTAAAAAGAATTTTTTTTTGTAGCGGTTAAAAAACCGCTACAAATATATAAAAATGAAAATTTGTTAAAAATGACTTTTTTTATTTGTAGCGGTTTAGAAACCGCTACCAAATTTGAATTTCATGAAATTAGTAGCGGTTCTTAGAACCGCTACTAATTTCATCAAATTCAAATTTACCACAAAAAAATTTTAATTTACCTTTAAAAAAGGCGCGTTATTTAGTAGCGGTTTAATAACCGCTACAAATATTTAAATTTTTTTTTAAATTTATACATTGATTTTTTTCTTTTTTTTCAATATTATATTAAATAGTTTAATTTGTTATTATTTTATCTATTTCAATTAGTTTATTATTTAATAGTTTAACTTATTAGTAAATTAAAAAGAAAAAATGTAATTGAATATAATTAGTATAAAATTATATTAATAATATTATTAACGATAGTTAGGTAATAAGGAATTATTATGTTTTATAATATAATGTAATTGTATATGAAAAATAGATGAAAATGAGATAGAGTTAAGATATATCTAGAAAAAAAGATGTTTAGAATAAATTTTATAGAAATGAAAGAAGTATTCTAAAAGAAATTGAAAATCTTGTTACCATATTTGATCGTATTATTCAGCTCCTCTATTCATACGAAAGAAGTTGTAAATGAGAGGAAATGAAAGAAGGGTAAGGTGAAAAGAAATTGGGGAGTGTTTGAAATGAGTTGTGATAAGGGTATTTATAGGGATTTACGTATTATTTGTAGCGGTTAATGTAGCGGTTACTAATTAGTAGCGGTTATTTATATTTTGTAGCGGTTTAATTAGTTGTAGCGGTTAATGTAGCGGTTATTATTTAGTAGCGGTTATTTATTTTTTTGTAGCGGTTTAATAACTGCTACAAATATTATATTAATTTTTTTTAAAATTTTTTTTTACATTTTATTTTAACACAAATTTTTTTCATTTTTTGTAAAGAAAAATTTGTTACACTTGAATTCTACAAATATTATTTTAATTTTTTTTTACATTTTATTTTAACACAAATTTTTTGCATTTTTTTTAAAGACAAATTTTTTACAATTGAATTTGATCACTCATCGTCGCCATCCCTACAGAAATTTTGTAGAAAAATTATTGTTATTGATGTATTATTAAATTTAAAAAATTTAATTGAAATGACGTGGACTTAAAAAAACTCACCGCAGTAGAGGTAAATTGTCATCGCTTTCAGGGAAGTAGTTTTCAAAATCAGCTGGCTGAAATGGCTCACTCTCGTAGGCGATGTTATCGCCTTCACCCATGTCGTAAAGGTCTCTTGGCTTTAAATGAACGACCATGTGCCAATCCCTATGCCGCTCGTCCTTGACATAATAAACCTAATGTGCCTCTGAAGCTAGAATATACGGCTCATCATCTTGAGAAATACCAGTATGAATCGGGCGTGAGAAATTGACTGATGTGATCCCTAGGTCGTCAGTTGTCAGTCCCCGAGAAGTCGTGGTATTTGCCCACAAACACTTGAACAGCGTCACGGTGAAACGACCTTGATAATTAAGCTCGACCACATCAAGAAGCTTGCCATAGTAAGGGACGCCTCTGAACTGCATGTTGGTGTCACTGCTGCTCGCATAACTCTTTGTCCCAAATGTGCCATAAACACCCGAATTCTGTGTTTGCAATCCCTGATCCCGTGAAACCGTGCAAAACTTAAAACCATTGACATTGTATGCTGTAAACCGTTTTGCATGATCAAGAGGGCCGATTGCGAGAGCTCTGAAATCCGGTGAGTGTGGGTTGTGGTCATTTAGTATTCTGCGAGCAAACCAGCCAGGGAATTCTCTGTGGACCCTCCTATCAACTTCCGAGGATGTCTGTGTATGGATCCTGAGCTGACGCTTGACATGACTTCTGAATTCCCTGCAATTAATAATGGAAAGGCGTTAGTAAAATGAAAGTGAGAAATGTTACGAAAGATATAGATCGAATAACATACATGTGAGTGTACAATTCTTACCGTATGAAAGGCTCAACTTGAGTGCAATTAATCAAGACATGTCTATGTGCTTGGAACTTCTCAGTTGCCGTTAGTTTGAAGTTCTCAGTTGCTCCAACTGGTTTACCAACACGAGGGATAAATTCTCCTGATGTCGGCGCAGGTTCAGGACAATCGTCAACACGAGGCGGGCGGTTGAAAGCCGTCTCAAGATCATCAAAGTACCTTGAGCAAAAATATAGCACCTCATCCCCTATATAGCCTTCAGCTATACAACCTTCTGGCCACGCCTTATTCCTCACGTAAGATTTTAATTTCCCAAGGAACCTACGAAGTACATAAGAGAAAATTGATATAAAATGATGAAAAGGACGACGAGCAAACATTAAATACGGATAATAAATGAAAGCACATATTTAAAATGAGTACCTCTCAATCGGATACATCCAACGATATTGTACTGGTCCAGCGAGCTTTGTTTCATGAACGAGGTGGACCGTGAGGTGAACCATCACAGTAAAAAAGGACGGAGGAAAGATCATCTCCAAGTGACAAAGCGTAAGAATGATTTTCGACTGCAGCTGATCGAGCTCCTCAACGATCAAAACCTTAGAACACAACTTCCGAAAGAAAGAACAAAGTTCCACCAAAACGATGGAAACATCGGGAGGAAGTGTATTCTTTATAGCCAGAGGGAGTAACTGCTGCATAAGAACATGTGAGTCGTGACTCTTCAGGCCAGCAACCTTTCGAGCCTGCAAGTCGACACATCGAGAAATGTTGCTTGAATACCCATCAGGAACTTTTAATTTCTTCAACGTCGCGAGGAACACATCCTTGTTCGGTTTTGTGAGGGTAAACTTTGCCGGTGTAAATCTGTCATTCTCATCTGGCCAAGCGTCTTCACGAACTCCCATGTCGCGTAAATCTTTCCTAGCTTGAAGGTGATCTTTTGTCTTGCCGGGTTCGTTAAGCAGCGTATACAGCACATTGTCGCAAACATTCTTTTCAATGTGCATTACATCAAGACTGTGGCAAAGTAAATTAGATCTCCAATACGGAAGCGTGAAGAAGATACTTATCTTCTTCCACTGCTGAGGCGCCGAAGTCCTACGCGTATTTTGGCGAGTTTGTGCTGAACCGTCGCTTTTTCCAAACTCGAAGTCAACATGCTCAAGCTGCTGTAAGATATCTGTACCGGACAAAGTCTGAGGTGGTCCTCTTTTCTCTGGTTTCCCATTGAAGCGATTCCGTTGCAATCTGAACTTATGCGTTCCATCGAGAAACCTCCGATGCCCCATAAAGCACCACTTTCGGCTGTGGGGAAGGCGCACTGCGTCAGAGTCGAAATTGCAAGCCGGACACGCCGACCCAGTGTGCACGTTCCAACCAGATAATGTGACAAGGCCAGGAAAGTCACTGATCGTCCACATCAAGGCTGCACGCATGTTGAACAAAGTCTTGCTGTGAGCGTCGTACGTCTCCAAGCCGACATTCCACAGGTCAAGCAATTCCGCAATAAGCGGTTGGAGATACACATCGATGTCATTGCCTGGTGCCTTTTTGCCTGGAATGATCATAGACATAATGAAAGAGCTTTGTTTCATACACATCCAGGGGGTAAGTTGTAGGGAACTAAGACTACCGGCCAAATGCTGTAACTTGTGCTAAGATTCCCGAAAGGATTGAAACCGTCGGTCGCCAACGCAAGCCGGACATTTCTGGGGTCAGTCGCAAAATCTGGAAAGTCGTTGTCAAACGTTTTCCAAGCAGCTGTATCCCGCGGATGTCTTAATTTACCGTCTTCATTTTTATCAACGGCATGCCACCTCATGTGCTCAGCAGTTTTAGACGACATAAATAATCTTTGTAGACGAGGTTTCAAAGGGAAGTACCTGAGAATCTTTGCAGGTTTCTTCTTCTGCTTTTTCCCCTTCCGAATTGTCTTGTACCTCGATGTGTGACATCTCTTGCACGTCTCCCTGCTGGAATCGTCTCCCCAATACAGCATACAATCATTTGGGCACGCATCAATCTTTTGATAATTCAACCCCAACCTGTTGATGATCTTCTTGGCCTCGTAGAAGGTTGTGGGAATCTCGGCGTCGGGGAATGCATCTTGTAATAAGTCGAGCAACATGGACATTCCGTTATCCGTGATCCCACACAAGCACTTGATATGATACAGTTTGATCAAGAAAGATAATTTAGAATATTTGCGACAACCTTGATATAAAGGACGATCTGCCTCATCCATCAAGCTGAAAAAATCCCGAGCTGCTTCATTCCCCATAAAAGCCGGCTCAGAGCCGTGCACTTCTTCGTTGAAGTTGTCGCCTTGAAATCCAAACGCATCACGCACAGCATCATTCACAGGATCATCTTCATCTACTTGAACGCCTACTTGAGAACTTCGAGGAAGAGCCTCGTCATATCTAACGCCGGCCTTCTCACCATGAACTGCCCAGAACGTATAGTCCTCAGGGAAAGGCTTCACAAGCAAATGTTCCATCACAACATTTCGTGCATGCCACTTCTTGAACTTGCATTTCCGACACGGACAGACGATCTTGCCGTTACAGCTGGCGTGAGTGAATGCGAAATCTAAGAAACTGTTTAATCCGTACAAATATTCAGGAGAATTGCGTGGCAACCTTATCCATGATTTATCCATAGCTACAAGTGAGAGAGAAGAAAGTATATAGAAGAAGATGAGTGAGAAGATAATGACGAATGCGTAGAACCTTATATTTTGAAAATCCAACGTTTATAATTTTGTAGCGGTTATTAAACCGCTACAACAACCGCTACAGAAATTCCAACGTTTATAATTTAGTAGCGGTTATATATATATAAAACCGCTACTAATATTCAAGCAGTTAATTAGAGGGAAATTTAAAATGTACTTGTTGGGTATTAGTAGCGGTTTTATATCTATAACCGCTACTAATGTTCAACGTATTAGTAGCGGTTACATATATAAAACCGCTACTAATATTAAAGCCGTTGAACATTAAATATAAAAATAATTTTCTAATTTGTAGCGGTTTTACATAAGATAACCGCTACAAATGTGCACAAAGGCGGCAAATTTCAAAATTCAAATGATTTGAGTCTTTGTAGCGGTTATTAGTGTCTAACCGCTACAAACTTATATATTTGTAGCGGTTTCTGAAGGGAAACCGCTACAAATATATAAGTAAATTTGTAGCGGTTATGAGTTCAAAACCGCTACAAATATACATTTATAAATTATTTAGAAATGTATATATAATTTATTTTTTTTAAAAATATATTTAAAAAAATAAATTATATATATATTTAATTTATAAATTATTTAAAAAATTATTATATATTTGTAGCGGATATGTACTAATAACCGCTACAAATGTATATATTTGTAGCGGTTTTAGGTTAAAACCGCTACAAATCTATACATTTGTAGCGGTTTTAGGTTAAAATCGCTACAAATATATATATAATTTTTTTTTTAAATTTAGATTTAAATCATTTATAAATTATTTCAATGCGATATAATAATATAAATATAATTATATAAAACACAATAAGAAAATTCTGAAATAAAATCTCATAAATATTTACAAATGTTTAAAAGAAAAGAAAAAGTCCTAAACTAAGGAGCTGGGGGCTGATCCTCTGGTGCTCCCTCAGGTGGGGCTCCCTCAGATGCCGCTGGATCAGGCCGCTGCGCAGACTGAACCGCACCATCCTTATCAGCAGGAGGAGGAGCTGTAGGAGGAGGAGTAGTGGTCGGGACGACGTAGTGAGGGACAGGGGGGACCGCTGGATGCTGCTGTTCCGGGAACAGCCGACCCCATGCTTCCTCGAGCATAGTGTTTGCGATCTCACGCCACTGCGTCTGCTGCGCGAATATAGCGTCTGCGTGGATCTGCAGCTGCTGCTGCTGCTGCACCTGCATCTGCTGCATCTGCTGCGCCATCTGCTGCTGCAAATCTGACCGCAGCTGGTCAATCGACTCGTCCCTCCGACGTCTGACCCCTCTAGAGCTGCCAGCCTCAGAGGCGGCGCTCTTGCCGTAGATCATGCTGGGTCTGGCGCCTATCCCCATCCCCCGCACTCGTCCGGGGTGCTCAGGCTGAGCCAGACCCGCCTTCAGAGGAGCCGTCGGGTCCACTGACCCCTGTGACTCCTCAGGCTGGGTCTGTCGCAGCTCAGCCTGCGACTGCTGCATCCGCTCCTGCCATTTTATGAAACAATTAATAATTACCATTTTTCATTATTAACTTGGTTTTATAAAAAATATAATAATAAATTAACTTACAATCGCCGCCTCTGCCTGCTGAGAGGTCGCAGTCCCGTCACGGTGTCTGTGTGTGATGGCGTACAGCTCCGCATAGTCCGTCTGACGGTTCTCCTGCTGTGCTTTCGTCTCCTGAAACAATTACAAAACAATTAGTATTAATTATGAAATTATGAGCTAAAAGTAAGTGAAGCACTTGAAAAGTTACCAGCTCGCTGTAGGTCACAGCAAAGGTCTTCGATCCTGCTGTGTGGTGGATCGTCTGCTGCGCCCGGATCGCGGCGTTCCTCCGAGCAAGCTCCTGGAAAAAAAAATTAAATGTATTATAATTTAAAATTAAATACAAAATAAATTGATATTATAATTTAATATTTAACAATTACAAAATTATATATCAAAAATCTAATAAATACATTACCTGAGCCTCAGGGCTCCTCCTGAACTGGACAAAAGGCGCCCAGTCGTTCGGCGGCACGCCGTCCGGGACGCTCTCCTGCAGCTGCTCCAGAGGCATCGTCCCGTCCCGATCCACGCTGTGGAAGAGACGGTTCCTCCTGTTCCTCCAGGCGTCGCCCATCTTCACGAGGGCGTACCTCTTCCGGTTGGCCCGGACGGCAAACCGCAGCTAAAAAAAATACATTTAAATATCAATAATTATAAAAACCATAATTTAAAAAAAATAATTAAATAGAATTAATTAAAAAAATATTAATTAAATAGTTTTAATTACCTGAATCGCCTCTTCCCAAGCCTGGTCCTTCGGCCCCTTCGGAATGTGCCTCCACGTCGGGAAGTGAAGGGGGAACCGCATCCAATTCGATCCCAGGTCGCTCAGGAAGCGGTTGAGCAGGTGACCCCCATTGTGGATCGGCTGGTCAGTGCCCTCGTTCCACGGCACTACAACTCGCAGGGACCGGTCCGTGCTGTTCAGACCGGTCACATCCAGCCTCCTCGTCGACACGTTCCCCTGCTCATCTGCACAATTGACCGCACGTTAGATAAATTATAATTCAAAGTTAAAAAGTTAAAAAATTAAAAAATTAAATAATTTACCTTCGACCTGCACCTCAAACCCAGTGGACTGCGAAGACGACTCTCGTGGGTTGTTCTGCTCCCGAGCCTCTTCCTCATCGAGGAACTGCTCCATCTCCCTGAACCCACTAATCGGGATCTCGAACTCCTCCTCGTTGAGGAAGTCCTCAACACTAATCTCTGGCACGTCCAACTCAGGCACCTCAGCTGAGGTCGTCGCCTGTGGGATCGTCTGCGGTTCCTGTGGCGGGATGGGCTGAGATGCCTCGGTAGCCCTGCCTGCGCGCTGCCCCCTCCCTCTGCCCGGGGCCCGGCTGCTGCCGCCCCGTAAATTCGGTCTGGGGACCTCAGGGGCCTTCCCCTTCCCCTTATCCTGTCCTGAAGCCATATCAACTGTACAAATTAAAAAAAAAATTAGTCACATTATTATGCAAAAATATAATAAAAATAAAAATATAAATAAAATACGTGTTATATACGTACCTCAAGTGTAAATACTGCGGAATACTGACTAAAAACTCCTATAGAGACGTCTGAATGCTCAAATCTCGAAGAAATCACTCAGAGAAACCTCAGGAAACAAAATGAGCAAAATGAGAAATGGAGGAGGCGAGGGGTTTAAATAGGCCACATATTAGTAGCGGTTATTTAAAATAACCGCTACTCTAACCGCTACAAATAATTAAATTTGTAGCGGTTCTACAATAACCACTACAAATCTTCACAACGTTTGAAATTCTGTAGCGGTTATTGCCCAGAACCGCTACAAATTTGGAGTCTCTTGAAATTCTGTAGCGGTTTTCAGTAAAAACCGCTACAAAATTCTGACCTTTGGTATTTTGTAGCGGTTTATGTGCATTAACCGCTACAAAATAACCGCTACAAGTTTTGGCGGGAATTTCGCGCCAAATTTGTAGCGGTTTTTTGTAGGAAACCGCTACAAATATTCTTGCTGCTACAAATTTGTAGCGATTTAGGTAAAAACCGCTACAAATACTATAATTTGTAGCGGTTATATTAAACCGCTACAAGTGCACCGCTACGAAATACCTTTTTTTTGTAGTGTCTCTTTCCTCATATTTTGCTTCACTGATCTGATTGTTTGGCTGCTGATTATTTTGGGTTTTTATTTTCTTCTTGAATGTTATTTTCCTCTCATTCTTTAGATCTCCAACAAAGCAAGTCAATGGAGATATATAGCTCTACTACTTTTAAATCATTGGAGCTTCGAGGGTAACTTCTTTGATGCCAACTTTTAGATCTGACATAATTTCTTGTTGACTTTTACTTTCTTGTTGTAGATTTTGTGAAGTTTGGATATACTAAGCCAGTACAATACAAGGATGGTGTGCTTATGTCCATAATTTTATATTTATATTGTTTCTTTATTTTTCTGATTGGTAACTAAGTACGTATGTTGTTTTATTTAACTTTCCTTCTATATTTTGGCAACACTTAGAAAAGTAAACAAGAGTATAGTATTGGCAATCTGTATATGATTTGATTTAATATTTACAGGTGTAATTGTATTGTTAATTAGTTGTTGTGTGATTTATTGTAGATTTGAAATAGATTGATTTCACTAAAAAGACAAGTTTGTTAGATATTTATGATAAGTTAATTGAGATATTCTTTTGTGTTTACTGTCTGTAAATATTTTTTTGAATTTTACCGGTGACAAGAAAAATTTATAAGCTATGGTTAATTTGGTTATAAAAAATTATTATATAGCACTTTTTTGAGAAAAAACTATAACGTGTGAATATACATTTTTATGAAAAATAAAATAAAAAGTTGTAGTGTTTCATGAAGCGTTACAGCTTCTTTTTGTAGCAGGAGAATTGTAGCATTTCAAAACACTACAGAAATTTAAAAAACAAATACTACAAATATAGCATTTTTGTGGTAGTGCGTATAATAACATTAAACGATGTTAGAACTCTGTCATTATATTTAGGGCTATGGTGCAAAAATGCCCATGATCATTTCTAAAAAGAGCTACTGGCATCATAAACAATTTTTTTGTTCAAAAATACCTATGTACGTTAATAAACGTATCTTAAATGCCTTTGTCGTTATTATGAGATAACGTCGGTTAATTTATGCTTCTTTGAACCATCAACGTCGACTCTTTTTGCTTACCGATAGTAGGACGTGGCAGGTGAGGAATAGTAATGGTGTGGATAAGGAGTGTCAAGGCGACACCTACCTCTGCTCCGTCCTCCTTCAAAGACGAAACCCACCTCCTCTGCTCCAATTTGCACCAACGACAAGAGTGGCTTTTCTGGGTTTTGCACAAGAAGGAGAGAGGGTAACACTCAAGAGTTTGCAGCCAAATTGTAATTCACCCAAGCCATAATCACGTCCCACTAGAGAGATTGAGATCTTTTCTTGTTACACCTGAATCATCGGCAGAATACCTTGCAGTCTCAGATGCGTTAAAGACTAAGCTTTTTAAGTCGATTCCAATATGGTTATCGTTCCTCTCCTCGAATTTGAAGTCCTGAACGATGTCTAACTCGAAAGCAAATAAATGGTTGGATGAATTGCCAACACTAGAGAAGATAAGGAGGCCAAGATACTAACTTGGTCGCCAAGCCATGGCCACCGAGCTTTAAAAGAAAGGGACAGTGCCGAGAGCGAAAGAAGCAGAGAAGGAGAAGGCTTTATCAAAAGAGTTCTTGAGCTGGAATGGAGATGAAGAAAAAAGCATGACCCATTAAATTTGGGGAAGAAAACCTCGTCAAGCTGAGAAGACAAGGGAATGAGAAGGAAGAAGACACAGTATTGCACATGTTCATCTTTTCCAATCACACTTTGCTAACTCACTATCCAAGTCATCAAATTTGGTCAATCTCTTAAAAATCACGGTCAACATTCCTCAGAGTAACGGCAAAGGCATTTAAGATACATTTGTTAATGTACATAGGGTTTTTGAACCAAAACATTGTTTATAATGCCAGTAGCTTCTTTTGGAAATGATCATGGGCATTTTTACTCCTTCGCCCTTATATTTAACACCATTAACTTTGGATCCAAGTCTTTTTCAAATTATAGTAATTAATAGTTTTAGGCAGAATAAATTTGAGGGATTAAAATCAATGGCTTCAAACTTCATTGAGCAAAACCATTATAAAGGCAAACTATAAAAACCAATAATGACATTAACCCAAAACCGTTACAAAAAATCTTCTTTTGATACCAATATATAGTATTAGGGGTAAAGGAATGAAAACATGCTTTTTTTTTTTAATTAAGAGACTAAACTGAAACCCGAAACCATATGTTCAAAAATTAATTTTATGTAAATTAAGACAAAACTCATCTTACATAATTTCTTTAAACACTGTAAAATCACTTCAAAATGTTAATTCAAACCCACAATATGTACTTTTGTCATATATATATATGGCTAAAATATATAAAACTTCCTAAGCTTTAGTTAGTCTTTGAAAGTTTAAATTAAGAATTCGAATATTTCATATTATGATTATGAACTTCGCTACAGTAAAAATTATATTTTTATTATATAACTTGTTATTTAGAAAATAACCCTTGGCATTTGGCATGTTATTTGGAGGAATTTCGGTTTATTTTTCTTGATTTTATAATTTCCATTGAAAAACCACACGAGTGGAAAATCAAGCAGTTAAACTTTATATATATATATATATATATAAATGAGATATATTTTGGAGCGTGTAAAATAATATAGATGTTTAGATTTTAAATTAAAATACTAAATTTTTAAAGAAGGGGTAACTTGCCAAGCGCACGAATTGAGATTTTCTCTCCTCTCATTCTTTTTATTTAGTCAAGGGTTTTCCATTTGAGACTCGCAAAAAAGCAGGCTTATTAGTCTCTTCTCTCTCTTTTGATTGTTTATCTCTTTTGTGGTGCATTTGCTGTGCCATCGTCCCTCTCTGAAACAAGAAGAAACACACAAAAGAGAGAAATGAAGAAATCGAAGTTAGAGGAGCAACAAAAGAAAGCAAAGGCTGAGCTGATGAAGCGTAGAATACAAGAAGATATGAAGGCTGCTATTGAATCTCATGTTGAAGCCTTCAGAAAACTATATGCTCGTTATTCCTCCATCGACATCGACAAGCAAATTCATCAACGGAAAATGAATAAATGCTTACAAGAACTTAAACAGACTGGCAGCTTCAACAATTAATGCATCAGCAAGAAAGCTCGTGCCAAGCTAAGCAGGCTCTGAAACTTGATACATGTTAAGTTTTTCTCCATCTATATGACCATATATTTTGGACAAGTTTATACCTTGTTTTATTTCTAGTCTGTTTTATGTTGGTAATTTCCTTTGTTTTTTTTTTACGTTCTCGGTTACTGTGTATGTACGTGGCTCATTTCCAGACTTTGCAAATATATATATATATACACATATATGAATAGTTCTGTAAACTCAGGATCTACATTACAAAATTATATGTTTCCTTTGGAGACTTAGGTTTTCCGCCCCTCCCAACAAGGAGAATTCGAACTTGTGTGTTTTCATGGGGTAAGGCAGCTTGTTAGTTCTAAAATATTTCCTTTTGTCGTTATAAGATTTGGGATTTTGGATTGTTTCGAAATTTGCACCGATATCTCCTAAAACACCGGTTATATACAGTTTAATACGCAAATTAAGCATTCTAATTTGCTACATTATATAAATATTAATATATTATACATTCACACACACACACACACACACAAAACATATGCGATTTTTATTTATTTATTTTTTCAATATTTTTAGTTACTATAATAAAATAAACTGAAATAAATTTACTACAATAACATTTGAAATTTTCATAAATTTAGTGTACAACTTTATTTATTCCTATCATTTGAAGCTATAAAAATCATCTAAGACTTTCAAATTCGAAATCTAGAATAAAAAAGTCAATTCCTCATAAACCCTTATTAGAAATTTGAAATGTGTTTACGCTCTAAGCCCCTCCACTAGGAAAACCCTTGAACCAAAAAAACATCACTCTCTAATTCATGTGCAGGGATGATTTCTATTTGAATTTATGAGTCAGATTGTTTTTGAATTTATTATTAATTTTAGATTTTAGAGTATAACAAATATATTGGATCAAGTTAGGTATATGATCTTAGATTTTAAAATTTTATAGATTTTCTAAAATTTCATTTTCTTCTTCTTCAAAGATCTTTATAGATTTTCTAAAATTTCATTTTATTCTTCTTCGAATTTAGCGACGGAATTTTCCGTCTCTAATTTAGCGACGGAAAATTCCGTCACTAATTAGTGAATTCCGTCTCTAAATAGAGACGGAATTTAGCGACGGAATTTCCGTCGCTAATCCGTCTCTAATTAGCGACGGAATTTAAAATTCCGTCCCTAATTAATTAATAATGGTCTTTTTACCGACGGAATAAATTCTGTCGCTAATTCCGTCTCTAATTTGGTTCCGTTACTAATCCGTCGCTAATTTCCGTCGCTAAACTAATTAGTGACGGAAATTCCGTCATTAATCCGATGTTTTTTTGTAGTGTTAGTATATATTATTTAAATTTAAAATTGTAGATATTTAATAAAAAAAAGTCATTCCATTAATGAATTATTTTTCTTCAAAAATTTCAAGCTCTAATTTTATTTTAAAGAAAGTTAATGTTGTAGTCTTTCAAATTTTAACTTACTTAAAACTTAGGGTATGTTTGTTTGAGCGATTCGATTGCTTATAAGTTGCTTTTTAATAGTGATTTACGGTATACGAAGTAAGTATGTGAGAGGAGTTGTGTCTCGATTTACGTAAAAAGCAACTTATAAGTTTTTTTAAGTTATACCAAACATGCTGTTATAGGCTCAATCCTGAAGTTTTTGACTCTCGATCCCCAAGCTGACATGACTGCTTCGTACAGTACCAACAGCAACAATATCTTCTTCTTTCTCTGATCACTGCATATTTGCTTTGAGTTCATCTTCATTGTTTCTTGCCTCTTTAGCCATATTCAAACCAATCTCATCGTTGTCGTCGTCTTCCTCCTCGTCTGCTTACTTGTGGAGAGTTAATCATAATCAATGTTGAATTCAAATAATACTCCCATTATGATTAATGTAATACTTAATTAATTAATTTGATTAGAATAAATTAAATTAATTAAGTTAATTAATATGACTAATTACGAACATGATTTTAAATTAAAAACTAGACGCAGTATTCCTAATCATTTTTTTACATTTCTTTTTTCTCTTATATTTAATTATTGTTAAGAGAATATGGAGATGTGATTAATTTAGGATAAAAATTGATAAATATGCTAAATAGGTTTTACATTTATAACTAATATCAACTATTTTTTTTAGTTAAAATAACCAGTATCAACTATGTCTCATATTAAGGACTTGATACTTGATAAGTATTTAATATTCAAAATATCAAATTATTTTCAATATCTAAGATGTTTATTATGAAAGCAATTCAAATATAATCATATTCAGATAATCTGAATTTGAATTTCATTATATTATGGATTCGATCCAAACATGTTAATGACTTTCAATTTGATCACATCCAATGTGTATAAATGAGAATTTCGTTATATCCATGATTTGTTAATAATTCAACTTAATACAAATTTTTATACTTAATATTGATGTTATGATTGTCCTTTAATAGTTGTGAGTTCAATTTAGCTTTGATAACCAACTAAACATGGACTTCATACCTTGTACATAGTTTATAATTCAAGAGATATTATTATTACTTGCTGAAATTATATATTGATATATTAATCAGGTGGCATTAATCCGCACGCGTTTTACAATGCATTTATTCCTTTAAAGAATGAGTTGTACTACGTATCTTATGAAATACTGTAAATTGGTTATGAATTCTATTACATAGTGATTTTGATAAAGCAAGAAGTACTATTCATGATTCTTTATGCTGGTTTTAGTTTTTCAGAAGTATTTTTACGATTTAAAAGATAAGTATATGAGAGGAGTTTTATTTCGACTTACGAAAAAAGGGTTCTAAAATCACAGTTTGGTTGTTTCTCAAACAAGCATTGTGTTTTTAGGTACCTCATTATTCATGAATCTTGAAGCAAATGGATTAGGGAGAAAGGAGAATCACTGTAATATAGATTCAGTTTCAATAACAAGTGGCCAAAATCAACCTCTTGTCATTAACTACTCAGAACTTCTCATTAGATATTGCTAACTTATTGTAAGATTTCTTTGTAATGACATTTCTTTCTTATGATCTCACAGAATATCTCACATTTACTCATGTAATGTAATCTACTCTATTATTGTAAACAACGTACTGAAAATTAAGCCAATCAAAATAGTGGTTCAAAAATAAGTGGTTTAATCCTGGTTAAATCAAGGTCAACCAAATTATCAAGGAACAAAAAATCAGACTGGGCAATGAATTGGTTGTGGCACAGATGTAAGGGACAATGGGTCAACCGAGGGTTGGATTGACCATTTTAAAATATTACAATTTAATTGACAATAACAAATAACAATATTAATCATCATTCATAAGTCATCACTAATATCAAAATAAGCAAAATACCTAGTTACTAGTTAGTTCTTCAAAAGTACATAACCCATAACTAACATCAAAATAATGAGAACATAACAACTTTAATCATCAATCATCAAATATAATCTATAACTAATATCAAAATAGTCAAAACATAACAATTTTAATCATCATTCAACAGTCATCTCTAGCTAGTTCTTCCCCCTAATAATCATTGACACCAAACTCTACAACTTATCAAGGAGATCTATTGGAAATGAGTCATTAGGAGCTAGATTGGGGCAAGCATAAGTGGCAATAACATCATCATTCAAAACCAGGGGTTTAGCAATGTCTATATCTTTGTCACCTATGCATATGCTTGACAATAATGAATACTAATGGTTATGTATAAAAAATAATTATATAGATGGATAATAAATTAATAACAGGATATTAATAGGATATATAAACATTCATTAATCTTATCCATAGTTTTATGAAATTACAATGCCTTCATTATTAAGAACACCTTCAAGATTTTCTATATCTTCATCATTAAATTCTGGAATGAAATCTTCTTCAGTCACCCAAAAATCTACCTCATCAATAGACTCATAGTCAATGAGATCATAACTTGTCTTTTTCTTCAATGCACTCCTTCAAATGACAAATAATTTTAGTTAAAAATAAATCCATATTAAATAAAAGCATTTTTCATAATATCTAAGGTTGTCTATGCTTTAATCGTAAGTTACAATTAGTGTAAACCAAATCATTCAGCTTTTGATACTCCAATCTGTTTCTCCTTTTTGTATGGATGCACTCAAATAAGCTCCAGTTTCTCTCACAACCAAAAGAAGCAAACATTTGGTTAAGAATACGTCACGTTGCAATTCTGGAACTGAATAACCATAGTATATCCACCATTCATCTACAAAATAAAACACATGTATATAATATTATTTGCAATCAATGAATGACCAATTGGCCATGAATATGCTATTAAACATTAAACAATAAATATGAACACCTAGTTGCTTACAAGGATCTAGTTTTTCAACTCCTTTTTTACATGTAACTTTACTGAAAGATTCTTTGCCTTCAAGATACAAGGTCACTTGCTTAATTATATTGAAGCAATCAACATCTTCATCTGAGTTAGCCTCCACCACGACAAAGCTTGCACTAATCTTCCCTTGTTAACAAAGTTTGGACCATATACCAATGCCGAGTTCAATAAATATGAAGCTGCATGGAGATTGGTCTTCAAATGTTTATCCCATCGCTCTTTAATAATACTTGTGTAAGACTTGTAGTGATCTCTATTCCTCTTGAAGATCTCCTTAATTCTTTTTTTTTTTTGCCCTATACATGCCTTCATAAATATATGGTAACGAAGGCTTCTCATTTGAGTCAACAATTCTCAACAATTTTATAAGAGGAATTACAATCTTCACAAGTTGGTAACACTCATTCCAAAACCGGCTATCTAATATGAGTGCACTAAAAAATTTTCCTGGATCAGTCCTATATAGTTTATGGTCCACAAAGTGTTTATCAACAATAAGAGCTTGCAAGTCATGTTTGTGCATGTATATGCTGTGGAATGTAATAAAAGTAGTAGCAAAACTTGTAGCACCAGGATGTATAATTTCTTTCTAACATGGCCTTTTCCTTAACTAAGATAAGGATACCATGTGATTGTAAGCAAATACTATTATCTTTGATGCCTTTGCTGCAATGTCTGACATATTATCCATGCTTGAAATGCCTTTTAATATAAGATTTAAACAACGAGCAGCACAAAGGGACTAATAAATATTTCTATATTTCTCCTTGATCAACCTTTCATATGCCACATAGTTGGCAGCATTATCAATCACCACATGAACAATGTTCTTATAACCAACCCACTCAGTCACTTTAGAAAATAATGTGAATAAAGTTTTAGCATCTTTGACTAAATCTGATGCATCAATAGACTTAACAAACACCATACTATGTGTAGAATAAAATAAGAAGTTGATCAAAGTTTGGTGTCCCATATTAGTCCGTCCATCCGCCATAAGTGTGCAGCCATTATCTCTCTATTTAGCTCTATGACCATCAATGAGTAACTGGTATTCCTTTTTCCATTCTCTCAGCAAGTAAGTTTTAAAATCATAAGCACTAGAGGCTTTAAACCAGGCCCAATAGAACACATTACATCCATAGCTCTTTGAAATAAAGGGTACTCTAATGCTTTAAATGGAATGCAATTGACTATAGCTAAAAAGCAATAAGCATCTTCACAATGTGTTGTGCTTCTTTTGATGTTAGGGCACTCTTGATGGTTGGTTGAGCTCTGGTAGTTGTCCTAGGAGAAAAAAATTTATCCATAGTCCTAGGAGCTTTTCTCTTCTTAGGTGCACTTTTAGAAGTTGGAGTATGCACATCCTCTTCTCTTATATCTTCAATAGACTTTTTCTTTGAACTTTCTTTAAAAGACTTTACAATCCTATAACGTATATCAGAAGTAACCTTTTTACACAAAGCAATTTGACCAACAATACTAGCAAAATGTTGCTTCATCCTATGTATGCCGCCTCCTTTATAGATATTAACACAAAAAATATATATGTGTATACATTCTGTGTCCCCTCTTTTTTTATAGGCAATATACGCCAATGCTGGATTATTTTTAGTACCAAATGAGGTATTAGGAGTAGGACTAGGACTAGAATTAGTGTTGGAATTGATAGTAGGAGGTTCAATACTGGGAGTGGGAGCTTGGGCATTAGGACTAGGAGTGACAATCTCATTTTCTAAACTCTGTATATCCATCCCAAGAATAAAATAACAAACAAAAATATTAACTTTAAAACTTAGTTATGAAGCTGAGAGTATAAACAGTTTATCACTAATGGCAACATCACTAATAGTAACACCACAACTAATTCCATTATATTATTTCCCTTTCACCAACACCACGACTAATAAAAATTTAGTTATGAAGGTGAGAGCATAAATAGTTTATAACTTTATATATAACAGGGAGCAACAATGTTTCATAACTAGAGAAAAGCAGAAAACACAAATCACAAGTTCATATAAACGGTTTATAAATTGAATATTCTTAGTAGAGAACATAACCAGTTTATAACAAGAGACAAGCAGAGAGCATAAATTAGAGATCAAGAATAAGGAACCATAGAGCAAAGACACGCTAGAAAGCATTAACAAGTTTGCATAAACAATAAAGGCTAAAGATTGAACATAAAGGAAGAATGGTTTAAGCTTACCATAAGATTGAATAACAACACACCGATGATTGAAAAAGTGAGATTAAAGGAGCTTGAAGAAGAGTTCAAAGCTTAGAGCACAAATGTTACACCCTTACCTTATTTTTACTTTTTTCAGAGTATTCGTAGAAAACGATATGCGGTTCGGTAGGCAACACAAGATTAGCATAGATATATTGACAATATGTACATGATTACAGAAATTCCCCATAGGGGTTCATACATAATAGTTAAAAACCTTATAGCCATACAGAGCTCTAGGGTATCTAAACTCATCTCAGTTAAATGGAGATATCTTCCTGTCTTCATTCCACCACTGCGTTCCTCCCGTGTAATTCTCTTCCCTGCTTACACCTGTCTAATTTGTTGGTAAGGGAGGGTGAGATTCGGGAGAATCTCAGTAGGAAAATAGTATCAATATATATGCAGAATAAGTGCTTAATGCATGACATGCTTGCATTACATAAACTTATACTAATACAATGTCATATCTGCGTGCTCAATGTTTCAAACAATATACTTATAGTTATAGCATAAATAGAAATAGAATTTCAATCATTCATATATGTTTCACAAAATCTAGCACATCAAATGCATGCATCAATACACCAGCATAAATATCAAATACATGCAGGAGAAGTAACTTCCCTATCTTAACCCTTTTTTATCCTTAAATAGGCTCCTCGAACTTCTTGCCTCCATAAGCATGCCAAGCTTAGGCTCCCAACTCGGTCTTAAAATATCAAATATACAGGAATTAGGTTAAAACCCATTTATATATTATTTAAGGCACTTCCATAGTGTTTATTGTGATTATATTAGCCTATGGTGAAAATTTACTAAAATGCCTCCGGGACCTTAGTTAGGCCCTGCCGTACCCTGTCCGACCATACTTTTTTTGAAATTTTGACTGGGGCTATTCGGACATATTTTCACCCAAGGAATCCATTTTCAGACTCAGAATTACCAAATTCATTGCCAAATAACAAAAATACCCTTGGCAGCCCTGCTTTCAGGGTTTCAAGAGAGTTTTCGTAACTATGCTTTTTCAGGCTTTTTCGAAAAAGTGACCAATTGTAATACCACCTAATTTTCCCTCCTGAACTCAATGAAATCATCAAATCATTGAAAATACAACTCTAAGACCTATTTCTAGAGCTGGCCAAAATCCTTAATACTCTGGAGAAAATTAGAGTTTTCAAAATTCGACTCCGCAGACGTATTTCTTTCTACTCTTAACCACTTTATTAACTATTTAATTAGGTTATGCTAGTGCAAGTGTTTCACCCAAGAGGGGGTGAATTGGGTGATACCAGAAATTTCGTTGCGTACAAGAAAATTAACTGAATATTTAAAGCAGTTGAGAGTAAAGAGAAATATCACCGAAGTGTACATCGGGAGTTATATTTGACCTACGTCCAGTCCTCAGAGCGTCTCTAAGAGTTTCACTATATTCTCTAAGATTCAGTGGGTTCTTGGCAGCTCAGTACACAGCAAGTTCCTTCACCTGGACACTCGCTCCCCCTTACATGTTGTAATCAAATCTCCAACTCAAGGTTCCACAACCTTAAGTTGTCTCAATAACAAATATTGAGTTTGTAATGAAAATCTCTCTCATAGAGCAAATATATAATCATTGAAGTACAATTAATGAGTATAAGAAAACAAAGCACTAAGAGTGTGTTAATCAGTGTATGTTCCTGTGTTCTCAGTTCTTATTTTCTGCTCTTTGAATGCTCCATATATATGGATGATTTGTAGTTTCTGTTGGAAGCAATTCAAACATGTCCGTTAGAGTCGGGCAGCAACGGTTGACTATTCTTCAAATTTGAAAACTATCCGTTTGTGGTAGGTAGCGGTAGGTGACCGTTCGGACTTTTATTTGACTTTTCACTTCCGGCATGATCTTTCATTGTTTCTCTGCAAATGTACTTAGAATACTAGTGCAATGAAGAGTTAATCATATAGAAAACAATTTAATAAACATTCGATTAAAAATATGATTTCTGGACTTCATTACTCGAGTGGCTACTCGAGTGATCATGTTTGTTCCTCTAGTAGTCCCTTGAGTAAACCTATCAAAAATATGTCAGTGAGTAATTCAACATTTTTCATAAGATATTACTTGGGTAAGACATCGAGTGAGATATATCACAAACCTTGGAAATACTTGATTACTTGAGTAGCCATGTCTTTTCCTCACAAGTTACTTGGATGCTTCCTCCAGTAAGCCTTTTACTCGAGTGGCTACTCAAGTGGCCTTGTTGTTTCCTCAAACCTTACTCAAGTGACCCCAAGAGTAAATTCCAAATAACTTTGCAGATTACTCACTCGAGTAATTGCATCAAATTCTTGGCCGAGAGTACTTGTTCTTTGTTTACCTGATTACTCGAGTGGTCCCTCGAGTAATGGATCAAATAACTCCGCAGATTACTGGAGTGCTCCCTCGAGTCATGCCTTTTTCTCACATGGTTACTCGAGTGGCTACTCGAGTAAATTGTTGCATTTCTTGGCCAAGGGCCACTGGAAGATTTTTGCCTTGGTTACTTGAGTAAAGCCTTTTCTCATGTGTTACTCGAGTGGCTACTCGAGTAATGGCTCATGTAAGTTTGCAGATTACTCGAGTGGCTACTCGAGTAACTTCCTCCAAATTTTGGTAGTGCTTGCGAAAACATTTTCTTTCAACATTACTCGAGTGCCCATTCGAGTAACAGTGTTCCTTACTCGAGTGATCACTCGAGTCAACATATACAACTGCCAGTGATGGTCTTCTTTTGTTCTTCCTCTCCTCTCAGTTCTTCTTTATTACTCTAGTGCTTACTTCAAGTAATGCTTTGCATTTATTTCCTTTGTTCAAATTCATTTGTTATCATATCCTCTTTTATCATTAGTCCAATCTTTGTTATCATCAAAATATATGAGATCTAATAGGTTACAACTACCATTTGAACAAATTTCAGCAGCATAACCCCTAGGACAATTCAATTTCCAAATTTCAAATCAAAGACACTGGCAAAATTTCACCGATTAAATTATCCACAGCAGCAGAATAGTCAATATACAAAAGTTTAGAAGTTACCTCAAGCTCCCTTTGGCTTTTTCCTTGTATGGCCAAACCCTAACCCTTCTTTACCACTAAAAATTGAGCTTCCAATACCTTAAAGAACATGAAAAAGAAGCTTAGGAACAAGGCTATATGCATTAGGTATGAATTCACCGAACAAATCGACCTACCTTGTGAGTTCTCTTCCTTTCTCTCTCTAAAAGCTCTCAAAATTTCTCTCTCTATTTTTTTGAAATGGGACGTCGGTTTTGAGCATATATGGAAGAAGATGATGTTTTATTAGGCTTATATCATATTTCCCTTATTTATGAAATTTCCAAAATTCACAAATTCCAATTTTTATGACATAAATTCCCATGTATATGTAACTTGACATTTCAAGCCCAATTAAAAGTTGAATTAATCCCTTTCATCTCCTTAAGCCCATAAATACACCACTTTTGGTCCAAAGTAGCCCAATTAGGTTTTTCATTATTCCATAATGGTCATTGCATTTTTTCCTCAAAAATCGCAACAATTGGCAATTTCACAGATTTTCTGCCCAAACTTCGAAAAATCATAACTAAATTTGTAGACATCATATTGGAGTGATACTAAAGGCTATAAAACCATTATTGAGACTAGTTTCAAGGAAAAATATAACTTTTAGCCAACTTAAAGCACATAATTCCCAGAATTTCAATTTTTGCATGCTGTTCCAGAAAATAATCAATTTTGCTAGGTAAATTTTAAAAATCCATAACTTTTTGTATACAACTCCAACAATTATCCATTACCTATAAATTGAAGCTTGGATGTCCACTTTCACCCTGTAAAATTTCATAATTTTTTAACATCATTTGATTAATGAAATGCATTGCACAACAACACTACCTCACTGGAAGCAATAAAACGGAATGCACTTGCAATTCCAATAAATTCCATTTTTTTATACAAATTTCCCATACTCTTTAATTCACAATTTTATTCCCTTTAATACCTCAAAGATATAAGAAATGTTAGGGAAAAGGTTTAAGACACCTACTAAATCGGGGCTTAGCAGTCCATTTAATTTAGACTTATTCCCAAGCCTCTAATCCCAAAATTCAGGATATTACATTTCTCCCCCGTTCAATAAATTTCGTCCTCAAAATTTAAATGTCTACAGCTTGGGAATTAATCCTTATCACCGTGTAACTCATCCCTAGATTATACATACTTAAAAAGCGCACACCACACATTACGTGATATGAGGATGAACTGCCTATCAACGTTTATACACTCAACCCGTTGTGTTCTCATGGGTTATCCAACCTATTATTGTACTGATTGTTCATTAGAACATTAAGTATATTATTCTAGGCCTCATTGCCTTGTTAGAGTACTAGCCAATATACTTAGTCTTATAGCGTATCTCATTCTATTATCACATACAGGCTCACAAGCCATGCAACACCATAATCATATTCCATCTATCTCTTTCATCTGCAAGCTCATCGAGCATGCAATACAATTACCATATTCTCATCATAAATCATTCAACATTTATCATCCATTTCGTATGCAGTATATAGTATGCAATCAAACATAAGACCTACTGGTCATCTCCCACAGTGCTTGGTTCCTTAGGCCTCACAGCCTCTCTGGGACTTTACCCAAACACACAATCACCTTTTTATGTAACGGTTTACCCCCTATCGGTAACCCCAAATCCAGGTCTAAGGGACATGGTTCCATCCTCGTTGGTAAGCCCTAACCACCAGGCCCAAGGCAGGATATCTGCGCCCCTTGTGCAAGCACTTTTTTATTGTCGGACCCCACCCCACATCACTTAAGAAAGGTGGTGCAGGTGAAAGGGCGATACAGGTAGACTCATAAGAGCTATCAGTGGCCTCCTCCTACACACCTTTCTTTGGCCTTCCCAGGTCTCAAAGCCACTACCCTGGAGTCATAAGTAGCACCTCATGTGAGAACCAGGTACCTTTGAGATACCTTTTTATTGTCACAGCCCACCCCATGGGTTTCTTTCCCCAAGCTATGCAGGTAGACTCACAAAGCTATCCTTGACCTCCTCCTACACGGGTTTCTTTCGCCTTTCCCAAGTCTCGAAGACGTAACCCTAGAGTCACAAGTACTTGCTTCCTGTGAGACTTGGTACCATTGGACACCAAAACGCTTGGTCACACTAGCCTTACTACCTCGACTACAACTGGGTACAGTCTGAATGTTCTGTCAACCTCAAAACATTACCTTAGACAAACTGATCCAATGTCATCGCGCTAGGCATCAACTACAGTGCTAAACACACAGGTCTTACAGCCTAGGGACACCACCCTATGTAAAATTGCGCTTCGGGTCTTACCTCTTTGAGCCTTGACTCGTCACCATTTTCAAACATATCACGTTCTGCCGGTCTAAGGACTTACTAGTCTATCAAGTCTTATGACCTAAGCGTATCGAGACTAATCACCTAGAACAAATCATTGGTGCCCACATACATTTACTATGCTTCTGCTGCCCACTCTAAGGTTTGTCTTCTCATATGAGCTTTACTAAAGTTAGGATGATTTAATAGGAGTCCCACAAGAACCTCTCATGACACTTGACGGCACCCACAATCATGTTCCTTTATGCCCGCTCTTTACCCGTTTCAACTTAAATCATTCTGGGCCATTTTATATGGACTTCCATTATCGGTCTAGCTCCAGGCATATTCACAAACTCTACTTCCTTTATCGGGGTACTTTACCCACTTTATACAGGGAATCCAAAAGCCACTCATACATTCGATTTTCTGTTTCAACCATGAGACCATATTTTGTGGCTACTCTTTGTTCTATCAAGAACTATTCTCATTCAATAAGGGAATATTCTATTATCAAGATCTTTCCCTATGCTAGATTAGCAACTAGCATCCTCGATGAACCGCATACACATTTCAATTCATTTTAATATCATGTTCTAGTACCTCAATCCCTTTAGGTCAAATCAAATTCCTAAGAATCAATTCAACTATTGAGTTTGATCCTTGGATCACAATTCAATTCTTAGAACCTCAACATTAGCTAAGCCGGGAAATCACTTTACTTATTTACATGGAGCATCACTAACTCAACATAAATTTGAGTGTATCTACCAGCCTAAAGGCACACTGGTCCTCTAAGTCTTAGGGCCTTTAGACACGCAAGTCCACTATAACATCACTGGCACATGATGTTGGAAATTGTACCCTAAGGGCCAATCATTGTACTTTAAACATTATTATTTTAATGAAATTTCTCCATTCTGTTATCATATTATTTGCATGTTAACTATGATAATTATATCCTTGGATAATTCATAAAGATTGTCCTAAAATGTCCCTGGTCGGTCATCTATGCGGGAGCAGAGATGAAACAAGACCAGTATGACTTTGATAAGATATGGAGATACGAATCAAAATCTTAGGCACTTGTAAGAGTACAAGGTACTGGACCGACCCACTATGAGAAAGCTACATGGATCAAGTCATAAGCTTTTCTCATGTATAACCACGTCACAATGCCCTTAGACCTGAGCTCATCATGGATTCCTACATGAGAGTTGCTAAGCTTTGAACTAATCAAAAGTCACTTTTGACCGGGTGATGATAAAGGCTACGATCGGGCTTGGTGGTTTTTCATGTAGAGGAATATGAATGATCAAGATGGAATTTGTCCCTCACATTAGTAAAGAGATATTACTGGGCCCCTCGATGAGTGAGTCTGAGAAATGTATGGCCATACTATGATGAAAGGAGTTTCTGTCTCTGTTATCAGGCTACTCAGGAATCGAGAAAGTAATGGTCAGGAACAAGAGGATGACATTTTCCATGCCTTATCCTTGATCGATATATCGTGTGACAAAAGGGACGTGACATGGTTATATGACAGGTTGCATCGTGATAACGATCCTCATATGAATTGGGTAGTCATAATGTCTTGCTAGAGGCCGCTTGCGACTTTTGGGTTAGTGTAGTTATTGGCCCACTGCCAACTTCATATGGGCCTACATGGTCGCACACAATAATGGCCCAACACGAGATAATGTTTGATTTAGGGTGGATGAATTTTATATTTATATATATATATATATATAATATAAAATTCATTAATAATATTATATAGATATATATATATATTTTCAAAATATATATCTTATATATATATATATTATATTATATTATTATATTTAATAATATTATATAGATATATATATTTTCGAAATATATTATATATATATATATATGTATATATATATATATATTATATGATATTATTGTATTGTGTTGGTTTTAAATTTAATTTATTAAGATATATTAAATTTAATAACTAACATAATAGAGATATAGTATCTCAGATTTAATTAATGAAGATAAATTAAATCTAATGGCTCTTTATTTAGATTAAATAAATAGGTTAAATTAAAACTGTTGGACATATTTAATTTAAACTGAATTTATTTAATTAGCTCATCAAGATAATTAATTGTTAATTAATTTCGAAATTAATGATGATTAATTTTGAAATTTGAAAATAACCCTCATGGGTTATAAACTTGATAGAGCTGATAGACTCAGGGTACATCAGAATTGAGAGCCGCAAGTTAAACCCTTGGAGACATTAGAGGCACTAGCACGTAGTCTCGGTTGGAGAGCATTCGTGTGGATATCGGTAGAGGGAGCGGACCTGACGTGTTGGCTCCTAGAGATCGTGAAAACTCTGAATCATCAAAAAGGTATGAATCCTTCCAACTTGGTTTAAACGCCGTTGATAGATCCTCGATTAGGATCAGTGAAATTTTTTTTTTAAAATTCTTCCGCTGTGCTTACCGATCCTACACATAATATCATACAGCCTAAGGTCTCTAACCCAACCTTTAGGTTCATCATGAAATCTAGAACCTTAATATCACATACATTGGAAGTTATTTTTCTCAATTACACCCAATAGGTTCCGCTAAGAATCAAGATCAATAGCGCCTATTCTAATCTTCACGGTATTTGGGTAATAACATCAAAACATTATTGAAGCTTCAACACTATTCATCAAGTTCACATGGTTTGAGCTTCTGTCATACATTAGAATCATAGTGCAACCAATTTGCATTTCGACTTAAGCATTATTTCAGCTTAGATCTAATTCAAGCCTATTCCCAACCTTCAATATCATCAAATCGGATCTTTCGGGATCAACATACGGTATGATCACACTCATCATATAGGATCGTATATCGTATCTACATTCCTTTGACCCTACAGTGTTACTAAGGATCATCACTTAGCATGGAGAATTCTCAAAACATTTACTATGCCTCAAATTTCCATAATCCCATCAAATGGACCTTTTTGGGCAGTATTCACAATGAGAGAACTGTATCGATTTAAAATCAATGCTTATATCATCAATACCTCCATGCGTCTAAACACCCTTTAAATCATCTAACTTAAATGATCATTATTCATGGAGAAACCTTAAGACAATTACTATTCCTCAAGTCTCCATGACCCTATCAACTCAACTTCCCAAGGGGTTACCCATCTTGAGATTTCCCTGGGTTGAGCATGATTAACTTTTGTGTAGCCATGCTAAAACACAGATATCGGCTATATCTGATGCCGACCACCGGTATCCTGAGACTGCCTTTATCTCGAGAGTCATGCCAATTGTCTCTGGCTGTCAAGATACTGTGTGTGGACTACACATTGGCCTTGGTTGTACCCACTTCTTTAGGTTTCACAACATCCTTGGTCCATCCTTATTCCGGTGTTACACCACTTGCCACCCTTCAGATATTCGCTAATCTCTTGGGGTTAGCTCACAGATTGGGAGGATACACTCCTTTGGTACCCCCGTTCATGCATATTTTCTATTACTATGTAATCAATACCATATTAGTATACTATCATGTTGCCAAAACTACCACTCTGCTAGAACTACTTGAGCTCTTCCAGAACCGCTTTTGGCTCTGATACCAAAATGTTATGCCTTTACCTTAATTTAATCTTTTTCAGAGTATTTACAGAAAATGATATGCGGTTCGATGGGCAACACAGAAATAACAGAGATATATTGACAATATGTGCATGATTACAGAAATTTCCCATAGGGGTTCGTATATAATAATTACAAACCTTGTAGCCATTCAGAGCTCTAGGGTATCTAAACCCATCCCAGCAAAACAGAGAAATCTTCCTGTCTTCATTCCGCCACTGCGTTCCTCTCGTGTAGTTCTCTTCCCTGCTTACACCTGTCTAATTTGTTGGTTGGAGAGGGTGAGATTCAAGAGAATCTAGTAGGAAAACAGTACCAATATATATATATATATAGGATAAGTTCTTAATGCATGACATGCTTGCATTACATAAACTCATACTAACATAATGACATATCTACATGCTCAACATTTTAAACAACATACTTATGGCCATAGCATATAGGGGTGTTTAAAGTGTACTAGCCCCGGTTGTCCTAGTCCGGTCCCTGATATTTTATCCAGGGAATTTCCCATCCTGGCCGGGACTAGGACTGGGAAAACTGGAACTGGGATCTATTGGAACTGGGATAGGGATCACAAACCATCTCAATTTTTTTAAAATTTTTTTCTTAAAAAATAAGTTATTCTTTTAATTTTTGTATTTTTTTACCCCATAAATTAAGTTATCATTTGATAAAATGTATATCACATATTTAGTTAGAGTTAAATCATATATATTGTGATACTAATCCTAACTATATAATGTATAAAGATAATAACAAAAATTATGAATGTGATAATAATAATATGTTATTTTTCAATTCTAGATCAATTTGTGTGATTTTTATGACCTTATTAGGTGTTAAATAATCACTTTAAACACTAGATTATAGAAAATTTAACTAATATAATAATATTATTGAAACCGGGAATTCCCGGTCCCGGTTATATCAGGACTTTCCCTAGACCTGAAATGGTTTTCCCTTCTCGACTACCCTCGGGAATAGGTGATCCCAGTCCCGATTAGGCATTTGAACACCCCTAATAGCATAAATAGAAACAGAGCTTCAATCATTCATATATGTTTCACATAGTCAAGCAAAGCAAATGTATGCGTCAATACACCAGTACAAATATCAAATACATGTTGGAGAGGAAGTTCCCTACCTAACCCTTTTTAATCCTTAAATAGGCTCCTCGAACTTCGTGCCTCCATAAGCATGCTAAGCTTAGGCTCCCAACTCAGTCCTAAAATATCAAATGTATAGGAATTAGGTTAAAACCCATTCATGTATCATTTTAGGCACTTCCATAGTGTTTATTGTGGTTATATTAGCTTATGGTAAAAATTTACCAAAAATGCCCCCGGGACCCCGACCCGGCTGTACTAGGTCCTACCGTACTTTTTTCCAAAATTTTGACTAGGGGCTATTCTAACAAGTTTTCACTCCAAGGAATCCATTTCCGGACATAGAATTATCAAGTTCACTATCAAATTACAAAAATGCCCTTGGCAGGCCCGCTTTCAGGGTTTCAAGGGTGTTTTCGTAATTATGCATTTTCGGGCTTTTTTTAAAAAAAAGACCAACTGTAACCCCACCTAATTTCCCCTCCTAAACTCAATGGAATTATCAAATTATTAAAAATTCAACTCTAAGACCCATTTCTAAAGCTGGCCAAAATCCTCAATACTCCGGGGAAAATTGGGGTTTTCAAAATCCAACTCCGCAGCTGTGTTCCTTTCTACTCCTAACCACTTTACTAACTATTTAATTAGGTTACAACTACCATTTGAACCAAATTTCAGCAACATAACCCCTAGGCCAATTCAATTTCCAAATTTCAAATCAAAGACACTCTGGCAAAATTTTACCAATTAAATTGTCCACAGTAGCCAAAATAGTCAATATATAAAGGTTTGGAAGTTACCTCAAGCTCCCTTTGGCTTTTTCCTTGTTTGACCAAACCCTAACCTTTTTTACCACTAAAAATTGAGCTTCCACCACCTTAAAGAACATGGAAAAGAAGCTTAGGAACAAGGTTATATGCATTAGGTGCGAATTTACCGAAGAAATTGACCTACCTTGTAAGTTCTCTTCTCTTTCTCTCTTTAAAAGCTCTCAAACTTTCTCTCTTTATTTTTCTGAAACGAGACGTCAGTTTTGAGCATATAAGGAAGAATATGATGTTTTATTAGACTTATGTCATATTTCCCTTATTAATTAAAGTTCCAAAATTCATAAATTCCAATTTTTATTACATAAATTCTCATGTACATATAACTTGACATTTCAAGCCCAATTAAAATTGAATTAATCCCTTCATCTCCTTAAGCCCATCAATACCCCACCTTTGGTCCAAAGTAGCCCAATTAGGTTCTTCTTTATTCCATAATGGTCATTACATTTTTTCCTCAAAAATCACAACAATTGGCAATTTGATAGATTTTTTTGGTCGAACTTTGAAAAATCATAACTAAATTTGTAGATATCATATTGGAGTGATTTCAAAAGCTATAGAACCCTTATTGAGTTTAGTTTCAAGAAAAAGTATCATCTTTAGCCAACTTAAAGCATACAATTCCCATAATGTCATTCTTTGATGCTGTTTCAGAAAATAATTAATTTCGCTGGGTAAACTTCAAAAATCCATAACTTTTTATATACAACTCCAAAATTTACCCATTACCTATCAATTTGAAGTTTAGGATTTTCACCCTAAAAAATTTCATAATTTTTGAACATCATTTGATCAATGAAATGCATTGCTCAACGACATTGCTTCACTAGAAGCAATGAAACGGAATGCACTTGCAACTCCAACAAATTCCATTTTTATATACAAATTTCCCATACTCTTTAATTCACCTTTTTATTTCCTTTAATACCTCAAAGATATAAGAAACATAAGGGAATAGGTTTGAGACACCTACTAAACTGAGGCTTAGTAGTCCACTTAATTTAGACTTATTCTCAAGCATTCAATCCCAAAAATCAGGATATTACAACAAATATTGTAGATTGAAGAAGAGTTCAAACTTCAGAGCTTAGAGCAACACACTGTCGCATAAGGCCACTTCTCACAATTGCAGCTCACCGTCGCATAAAGTCGTTGTTCAACGCTCATATTCGCCTCTTGCTGTTGCATAAGCTCTTCGTCGACTTCATTTTTGACATATATAGGTCACAGATAACACAAGAGGAACTAAGGAAGTGAGAACAGAGGAAGAGACTCGATTACTCGAAGGATTAGGGCACAATGATTCGATTCTCACTGAAGAAATTAGGGCACAATCGGGATCGATTCTTCCTTTAAAGTTCAAATGAACAATGATTCAATTCTCATTTCTCAGGCTCATATAGAAATTAGAGCACAATTGGGTCGGGTTGGGTTATTTTTTCTGGCCTAAAATGCCCCAAAACGTCATCATTTTAAGGCTGTTATTTAAAAAAAAAATTGACAACTCAGGCAACCCACCTAGCGATTTGGGCGAGTAAACCCAGGTTTCACCAGGTCGACTCTTCCCTTGAGCCAGACATTGAACCAGATCCAGTTGACCCGTTTTCCAGTCGGACCGGTTCGATTTTTTGTCATTGTAAATTATGATTAAAATAATATAATATAATATAATTATACAAAATTATTCACCTATAATCCTAAAATAGAGTAATGTTTAAATAAAAAATATTAATCCATAAGTAATACAATAAAACAACAAAAACTTAATCTACAGATGAAATCTACTACGTATATCACACAACACCATTGTATTTTTCAATAACCAATTGTTTGGATAGATTTTTAAACAAAAATTATTGTTCAATAATTTCATTGAGTGTTTTCTTTGATCTTTTTATATCCTCTTTCAAATGACTTCATACTTTTAATCAATCCTCCATAAGTAAATAGAATATTTATGTATAAACCACAATTAATCTTACAAAATAGAGTTATTAAAATGTAAGTATGGTGCACGACTATTTTTTTAACTCTTTTTAGGCTTAGTAAGAAAAGGAAAAATAAAAAATCTAACCTCATACATTCATAAAAGACTCTTAATCAGATTGATTAAATGAGTTTTTTTTTTTTTTTGTCAATCTCAAATATGGTTTTAATAGTAAGGTTAAGTACTCCTCTTGTCGTAAATGCCAAACGTAGTTTAGAAGTGAACCATCAATCAATCATCAATGTTTTTTTAAAAACATGTAACACCCGATTCATAAGAAAATGGGTTGGTTTGAATCCATTAATCAATAAATATAATTTATTATATTCTTACAATTAGTAAATGCTTGTTTTGATCATAAATGTGAGACATTGTTTCCTCACATTGTTTATTTTATCTTCTATGTTTATCATTTTTTTAATATAATTTATCTAACTTATAAATTAATTTATAATATAATATTACACGTAGATATTTTAGAGATATCATCTCTCATATATTATAATTAAGTAATTGACTTAGTTTCTTTAATCAACTCAAATTTGAAAAATAAGTGTTACATTAAGAATCAAATGGTAGTCTTAATTTAATCTTATTGATGCTCCCTCAACCATAATCAAGGAGGGGAGGGAATGGAGAAATTAAAAAATATTATTAGGGTATTTTAGAAAATACATATCATATTAATTAAATTTTTTAATATCTAATCAAATTAGGTAAATATGTCTTATATTAAGGACTAAGGGAGCAATTAAATATTTAATAATAATTTTAAATTTGATAAAAAATAATAATTTTTAAATATTATTAACTATGATTTAATAAATGATATGAATATTTAAATATTATTTTTATTTTATAATTTTTATTATTTAAAAATTCATGTAAAATAATGGGCAAAATAATATTTTGGTTGAAAAACATTAGTTGTATGTTTGGATTAGTTTTTGGAAAATCGTTTTTACGATTTACGAGATAAATATTTGAGAGAAGTTTTGTCTCAATTTAAAGAAAATGTTTTTTTAAAATCGCGGTTTAAGGCTTACCCAAACACACATTAGACAAAATATGTTGAGAATATTTGATGAGAGAATTATGGAAAAGGGGGTAGAGGGTAAATAGGATAAATGATATGAAATCCAAGGTCATCAAACTCAAGAGTTTATACAAAGTCGTGGTCAAACTCGCATCGTAAACTCGTAAGAATTTATTATTATCAATAAATAATTATTGATAGTGTATAATTAAATAAATAAAATATAAAAAATAGCAACAATTTAATTTAAAAATATTTTAAATTCAAATACTTGAAATTAGATTCATCAATATTCATAATTTATTCGTACTTAATGAAGAAATTTTTATAAAATTCATATATACAACAAATGTGCATGACTAGATTGAAAATTTTAGTATTATTTTATGAGTAAGTTAACACGATTTTGTAAGATAAAAACGTAAAAATGGCAAACTTGGTGCATATACTTATAAATTTAACCAATTTTACAACTAACACGAATTTAACAGTGACTCGACACGATTTTTAGCATGTTAAATATCACTTATTTTTTAGATATACATACTTATTACGTAGGTTGAGATAAAACTTCTCTCACATACTTACCTCATATATTATAAATCACGATTTATAAGCACTTATAAATAAAAAATAAACTATTCTAACCCAACATAAAATAAGTTAGAAACGTAAAACAAAAAATATGAAAAATCAACCAGTAAATTTGACAACAATAATAAAATTTCGGTTGATCGGGATTTTGGAAAATTTATCCCAAGGAACGAGTTTATAACCATTTTATAAGCGCAAGCAAACTTATTTGACTGCCAGACTAAATCCAAATAGGCCCCAAGTGGGTAAGGATGGTAGGATACGGACGAATAGTTCAGTTTCTGACACGCCTGTGAAGCAGTGGTCGGTGTTCGACAAGTGTTCACTCTAACGTTAATTTTCTTGCTCCTACGTCTGAGCTCTTCCTGCTTCAAAACTGCCAGTTACGACGGCCTGCAATTACTTCTTCCTTAGCCTTAGGGTTGTGCTCCTCACCCTCCAATGTCAGCCTTTGCTTCTCCGATCACCGCCGATGACGACGACGACCATTCAGATAGTCGGTTCTACGCCTCCGACGCCGATACTGTTGCGTCCGATAAGCCCGATAACGGTCAGAAAGATTTCTCCGTTGATAAATTTCTAGTGATTCTCGTTCTTTATCCTTCTTTTAAACATATATTCTTTACTTTCTTTTCAGGTTATAATCTTTACATACTCGTCTGATCATTTTCTTGCATTATAATTGCACTTCATTAGAGATAAGGGTCAGAAAGGTTTCTCCGTTGATAAATTTCTAGTTTTTTTTTTTTTGGTTCTTTATTCTTCTTTCAAATTATTAAGCTTTACTTTCTTTTTCGGTTGTAATCTTTACATTTTCTTCTGTTCATTTTCTTGCATTATAATTGCACTTTAATAGAGATATGCGCTTGAAGTGTAAAGGGTAGGAAGGAGTACGCGTGAGTTGTTTAGCAAATAGAATTGAGTTTTGCGTTATCAGAGCGTGGAGAGTTCTACGCGATATAGATGTTAGTGTTTTTTATTCTCAAAATCAAACAAATTAGTTGTATTAGGCTTTGATCTTAGTATGAGATGCCAGAAAGAGGTTGAACCCGATAATAATAATTTCACAAACTCACCTTTGAGTTTTGAGGTGGTTGAAACCTATAGCGAGGATGGAAACCATGAATGGTGGACGTTTGGTCAAAGAACCAACGGCAGAAGCAAGTCAGACCCAAGTCAGAGCCAACAATAAGGAAAGAAGTTGACAGGATTGTCATGGAAAGTTGATTTGCATTCTTGTAGTTGGGCTGAGCCTGGAGTTGAAGTTTATCAATCACTTTATCCCTCAAAGCAATTTCTGAATTTTCTTGTTTACTTTCAAGATAATGCTTTCTTCTTGCTTACACTCTAAATTTTCCCAAGTCTTTCTCTGTATGGCAATATAGAGAATCCACTTTGATAACATTAACATCTTCCATCCATATCAAATGTGCTATCAGGAGACTTGACTATGAGTGTTTGATAGATTCATTGAGCTCCTATTGGGTGGTTCCTTTATTGCCTAAATTCGAATAGATCCATTTCTCCCATTTACCCAACTTTAGTAGTGTGGAACATGAAGTTATTGTGAATGTTGTTCAAGTTACTTGACTATTTTAGGAAAATAATGTGACCTATGGGCACCAAGATTTTGGAAATTAAATTAGCATTGAATTGGTTCCCATTGATTTTTTTTCCTTGATCAACTCTATAAGAAAAGTGACCTCAGTTATGAGTCATGATATGAATGTCCATTGCTGTTACTAGAATAGTAGCAAGAAAAAGATATTGGCATTTTCCAGCAGTGACATTGCTTTGGAATACATTGTGTGGAGTTTTTGATGGACGTCTGAATCTTTGTCGAATTTATTCTTACATTGTCCAGCAGTGACTTCCACGTACCTTTGGAATACCTTATATGGTATTTTGGATGAACATTGGGTATATCCCGGTACATTGGAGCAGTTTCTCCTGATTCATTTCAAAGGTTTTGGCTACAAGAAACAGAACACTATTGTGTGGGGCCATATGCACCTTATGTAGGATATTATATCTTCTGCTGGATTATGTGCCACGTCTGCTCTCAGCTGCTTTGAATTGGTATTCCTCTATAACACGTGTTTCATTCTTCAGTTCAACATTCCATTATTATCTTGTAGGAGGCAGTGAGGTGCTTTGATTCTGTTATTGCATGTCCTGATTTGGAGATGATTATTTCCTTTTATATGTTATTAGGTTTTATCCTTTTATCTTTTTCATATTTTTTTAAAAAAGATTTGAGTTCAGCCATGAGGTCTGTGAGGCCAGAAGGGAACTTGATATCAGTTTCACCTGCAGTAGGAAACCTTGAAGTGACATCACCATCTTCTTTGCCTCTTATGGAAGGGAATGCAGCCATGTCTAAAGTTTCTGTTCCTTCATACAATGAACCTACAATTAGAAAGAAGGATTTTCAACTGAAACGTAAATGTTCAAGTAGTCCAGAATCAAGAAAAAATCAAGGATTAGAAACTTATGTTGAAATTGCTGGATCCTTTTTACAGAGGAAAACCTTTGGAGGATATAGTGAAACAAGTTGCAATTACAGTTCATATTTATGTGGTGTTAACAAGGATATACGGTCTGGGCCTTCTAGGTCATTTAAAGATTTTGGAAATGATGGGACTATTGACCTGCAGAGAGATTGCTTTGTTGAGAAGGCTAGTGGTGATAAAAATCATGTAAAGCATGTTAGGCAGTTGAACATGCAATCAGGAGATGCTATGCGCCCAACAACATCAAGGTTTGGCCAGTCTCGTTTAGTCTGTTACATTATGTATACTCATTGTTGTGTGACCTTAACTCATTTTACATAGCAATAAGATCACTTAATTTCTGACTGTTAGGTTTTCCAGGCATCTTTCTCCTCTCTTGAGGACAAGAGAGCTGCCTCCCTGTGATGAGATTGAAGTTGGAAACAAGGATCGTGCAAACATATGTGCTTTTTATGCCAAAGGATGGTGCATCAAGGGTAATTCTTGCAGTTTTGTTCATATAAAAGATCCTGAAATTAAATCTGGCCAGCAGACTGAAGGAGAATTGGTTAATCAAAATTGGAAGAGAGAAGTCCAACAAGAGGAAGGTACATTATGTACTTGTATAGTAAGGTTGTTCAGGAATCTGCTTTGTAAGTATCTTTCTAATGAAAATATTGTCCTGTAACAGGTATTGGAGATGATGTTAAGAGATCAAGGATGCCTGGTACTCAAGTTCCATTGGCTGATATGCAAGAAAGAACATCTCTGTATTCATCTGAATTTCCCTTCAACCCAATAATCCGGAAAGAAGTAGGCCCAACCTGGCATCCAAATAAAAGCTGGTCTGTCTCTTCTTTTCCTTCCAGTCTAACCCATACAGAGGGAATGACTACCACTCAAGCTGAGAGTCATTCACCTAATTTAAACATGGCCACTCACCTTCCAACTACATGTATGCCATTGTCCCACCATATTCCTTCCCGATTGGGATGTTCATTGTCTTTTAGTGGATCTTTAAGGGAAAGTTCTATAGATTCTCAACAATTTTTGAACAGTAGCATGGCATGTCGTGACAGCAGATCCACTTTCTCTGGTCCTGAAAGGGAAGGCTTGGCTCTAAGTAGTTCGTTTGGGGTTCCACCACACCCAACTGGATGTAAATTAAAATTATCTTCATATGATTGGGAGCCATCTGTACCTTTCAAACCATCTTTTTTTATTACTTCATCGAGTGGATCATCTGTTGAAGATCATAAAGACCCTTTTCATGGTAGTGTAGAGATACCCAATATAAGGGATGGATCCTTGAAAGCTTTCATTTTGTCTCAAAGGTCATCCATTCAGACTTCATCTCAGGTTCCTACAAATGCTGAGTTTGTTGAAGCTGTAAATCAGGGATCAGATCTTCATGGTGCCAAAAGTTCTGTATCTTCTCATAGTAGATGTAATAAAACTGAGCTGGAGAAGAGTTGTGTTCCTCATGAAAAAGGTTTTGTTACAACTGAAACAGCTAGAACAGCAGCAAGATATCTAAATTGCAACGTTGGAAGGATCGTCATCGGACTCAATACCTTTGAAGGTGTTAAAAATATACGAAAAGAACAAACCGAGGGCGTTGCTAGACCTCGAGTTGAAGTAACAGAGTACAAAAAACAAAGAATAGACAGAGATAAGAAAAACTGTGAAATGGATAATAATCTTCAGAAGGATGTTGGCATGCAGATAGAAGCAGTGGAACTGAGGAATTTCCGTTTCGCACTTGTTGATCATGTGAAAGAGATTTTAAGACCAGTTTGGCATGAGGGTCACCTCAGCAAGGATGTGCATAACATGATTGTTAAAAAATCAGTTGACAAGATTATTAGCACCTTACAGCCTCTGCAAATTCCACCAAACGAGGAATCTATCAAGAAGTACCTTTCTTTTTGTCACGTGAAAATTGCAAATCTGGTCAAGGTAAGTGCCCTTTTTTCCCTTTAGATAGTAGTGTTGATAAGATGTGAATGAACTTCACCTTGATATATTACAACCATTTTTCTTATTTGCAGGAATATACCAGTATACATGGTGAGGTTCGATGAGGTCACCCACATTATCTTTGTTGTACAGTTTGCTAGCAGTGTGTATGATCCAAATGTTCATAAACTGTTACCTCATGGACCCAAAAAGGAAGGCTTTGTTGTACAGTTCGCTTGCAGTTTGTAAGGAATATTGAATGCTCCTTCAAGAACTTGCTCAGTTGCTTGTTCCATTATGGAGTAAACTTGTAGGGAATGGATAATCTATAAGTTAGCTGATAGATTTACAATCTTTCATCTACTTCTTGATTCTCTAGTATATGAATAGAATGCTGACAAACTATTCCAATGAGGTAGCACTTATGATTTATATTAGGGTTAAGGTGCAATTTTAACCACTTTTCCTGAGGGAGGGGTGTCTGACACAAATAAGTTTTAGAAGGGGCAAAAATAACAATAAACAATTTAAAAGGATGCAACTTCAACAAAACCGTTAAATTTTTCCAAACTACATTAGGGGTTTTCTTCTCTTATAATTTAATGTCGTTTAGTCAAATTTAACAGTTTTATTGAATTTGCACACTTTTAAATTGTTTATTATTATTTTTGTCCCTTTTAAAACTTATTTGTGCTAGACGTCCCTCGGGAAAAATTTGTCCCTCGGGAAAAATTTAGTTGTTAAAATTGTACCTTAACGCTTTATTGCCCTTTATATTACGATAAAGCGTTTTGAAATTCATGATATATTACAGACTCTTAGACGGTGAGAATTTGCAGCGTATACTGACTTTACTAGAGTTATTACACAGTAGAGCAATCATAAGTCAGGTTAACTTTCTTGAGTTTTTCAATGGTACATCATAGTCCTTGTAATAATTGATATTTTTCATAATCTTATCTTGTTATATATAATGGTTATTATTTTTAACCATTAAGTATTCTTGAAGAATATATAATTGTTCTTTGTGAAGACCTGTCAAATATTACTACATAAATATTTTTTTAGAATCCTGTTTTCTTATATACGGTGGTTATTATTTTTAACCATTAAATATTCTTTAACAAAAATATTTAGGAATCATACTTTAGGAACCGTCATGTATTTGTAATTTTCAATGATTTATGTAGGGTTTCATGTTACTTGCAATTTTTAATGCTATTCTTAACGTATTGGAAGGATATAGAGGGATCTTTTGTCATCATCATAGCTGATTGTGTTGGATCATTCGATAGGACCGATCTGGCTTTTATGGGTTGGGGTGAGTCTTTTATCTACATGAAATTTAGTGTGTGTTTGGTATTGTTTATTGAGGATCAATAATCACTTATTACATAAGTTGAGATAAAACTCCTCTCACATACTTACCTCGTATACCGTAAATCATGATTTATAAGCATTTATTACCTAAAAATAAACTATCACAAACGACAACTTAATCAGCTAACTAACTACCTGGCATCCTGGCTTAAGCTTGTGGGGACCAGACCTGAGTGAGTTTAGTTTAAATATGACAATATTTGGAGGATATATGCAATTTGTTTTGTATAATTAAGTTGTTTGTTTTCTGTGAAACAAATGCTGAGCTTGGCAGACTAGACCTCGGTGCTCTTCACCCGTAATATGTGCGTTTGTATACGATCAACCCTGTAACTTGTATGTCTCATGGAGGTAGAAGAAAGTAGAAGAGAGAATGTACATACACTGATAAATGAGATTAGCATCATTCCTGTTCAATATCTCCCTTTCAAAGTTATATGAGGAACTGATTATTTCATTTATTGCTATTGTTTGGCTGTGCTTGTGGAATATTAATCTTAAGTGTTGATTTTTTACCCTAAAAGTAGATTTTGTTATCTACTGACAATGTAATTAAATTTGATCTATTGAGTGTCAGATCAAATGAGAAATAAATGAAGCTGGAAACGAGCCTTAAAACAAACAAGTAATCAGAAACTCATTTAATATGACATCCATTTCCCTCCCTCCCTCACGCGCACACACACAACTTTCAGTGATTAATAGAAAGAATACCCATTTACAAGAAGCCTTATTTCTTGATCACATAGCATATAAAACTGCTCCTAGACTAGAAAAGTGGAATTTTTTGACTTAAGGTATAGAAATAAAGAGAAATGAATGCATATATAGAGAATCTATAAACCTTAGTGTCAGTGAACTTTGGCTTTTGGCTTAAAGGCATGGCAGTTCCTGCATGGTGACACCAAAGTTTTGAAAAACTTCCTACCAAAAGACTTGTTTCTTGGTCTTCTTCCTTTCTCAACCCCATCAAATTTCCTTGTATTCCCAGAACCCACTCTGTGTTCATTGCTATGATGAGCTGATAATAATGAACTCAAGGATGAATTGTGATGATGATGATGATGATCTGTGTGATTTGGTTGAAATGAAATGGCTTGTGCTTGACCTTGCTCAATGGAAATTAGCAGATTAGCAGGTTTTGGTTTGGTCTTCTTCATTGAGTTTGCTGCTGCAGATTTTGGGGCTGGTTTAGTCACAATAAACTCAAATTCTGGGCTCTGATTTGTAGTCTGATCATGTTGTTTGGTCTGGTTTAGAGGAACAGAAGGTGATTTGGATTGCTGGTCTTGAATGGAGACAAGGTCACTGAAAGAGAGTGAGTCTGGTGAAATGTTATCAGCTGCAAGAACATATGAAGGAGGCTTGCTTCCATTGAAGGTTCCCATGGATATTAGGGATTTGTGATCAAAGTGGCTATGTGGGCGGAAAATTTTATATGTAGAAAGTGGCCGCAGGTTGAAAGCATCTTTCGATCATTTTGTTCTGTCCAATAGATCCTTTTGCTTTATTTTTTTTGGGGTGTTTTTGGCCGTCTTAAAGAGTTTCCTCTTTTTTTGACTTTATTATTAATTTATTATTTTCAAATCTAGAAAGTGAGCCTCCGGTAACGATAAATATTGTTGTCATGAGATATGGGAGTCATGGATTTAAACTCTCGAAACAACCTCTTTATTTATGAGATAAATCTGTGTACATCAATCCTTTCTATATCTCACTTGATAGGAGTCTTGTGTATTGAGATTGTTCTTATTTTATCATCTTCAAATCAAAAAACAGTACTCCCTCCTTTCCTATATACTTCTAAGGCATTTTTAACCAAATTGCGGGATTTTAAAAAACAATTAAAATTGGTTAAAAGTACTAAATATGTAGGAAGTATTATTTTTCTACAAAAATGTCTTTATTTATGAATGAGTAAGAGAGTAATAATAAGAAAATGATGAAAGAGAATGTATGGGGGAATGATAATGTGAGAAAATGAAGGGAATAAGTTAAGATTTTAATTACTGTGATATATGAAATAAATTGAGGGTAAAATATATAAAAATATATTTATTATGCAAATCAGACCTTATGACGAGACAACTCCATTCAAAAAATGTAATATCATGTACATAATCGGAGGAAGTATAAGCCATAGTTGATTCAAATCAAACCAAGTCAAACACATAGGTATAAAGTTCTCTTGGCATTAATTTTTTTATTTAAATATATATAAGACTCAAATTCGAGAGCTTCGAATTTTGAGCATTGAATACAATTGCTGAACCACTTCGAACGCCCGAGCATCTAGACCATGCCAGGGTTACGCATGAAATATGGTTTGATATGGTAATAAGTGAGGAACCACTTCGATTGGCAAAAAGGGGGCAAAAAAAGGGAACCACTTCCATTAATCAATCGTCATGAGTTACTTTTAATTCTTCTTCTTCTTTTATATTAGATTAGATTGAACAATTTTCAATGGGTTTAATTTCAATTGTTTCATTTTAGAAGAAATAAATATAAAATACTACTCCAGTTTTAAGAGTTGATCTTAATCTTAAATGTAAAAATTATTTCCCATATCTATTAATTTTTTTTAATTTACCTCTATTGATGTTCATTCAACAATAATCAAGTAAGATTGTAAGAGAGATAGAGGGAATTAAGGAAGATGATTAAGATATTTTAAAAAAAGAGTATCATATTAACTAATTTAACTACTTTAATATACTCAAAATAGTTAAATAGATTTTATATTAAGAACCACAGTAAAACAAATTCTAACTATATGTCATCTTAAAAATGATTATAATTTCTTTAGGAAAGATTGAATTTGAATAATCCACAACATAAATATGAACATGATCTTGAATAGATATATATGTCTCATGTATTTTTCTTGCGGGAGCACTAAATCTAGTTTTGACTTTTGAGAAACAATAACACTTATTACACAATAATAAATTGTTTAATGCAAGGCATTCAAGATTCTTACATCCCAAATTCTTTTGTTTTTTAAAATGACCGAAACACATTCCAAATTCAGGTTTTAGAGCGTAATGGTCACATAAATAATTTTAGTATAATCTCCATTACCAACCCATAAAAATCTTTAATTTTCTACGACCTCATATATGTAATGTCCAAATACATTAGAAGGTTCTCATGTATAAAAAATGTCTTCTTTGATTTGAACTTGTACCCATTTGACCCCTAAGCCGAATGTGGGGTGGAGATTGGTGGATATTACAAAGGAAGAGGAATATAAAATAAACCAAACCCTTTGTCAATGTCTATTTCAAGTCTCAATCAACTTAAAATGATACAAATCCATTTACTTAAAATTTTGTTTTTTTTCCTGAGTTTGTACCTCTTATGCTTAAATTCATCCTGAATTGGTTTTACCGGCTGATCCTACGAGGTTTGTAATCATGCAGATGAAGAAAATTAATACTCCCTCTTTGTCTTAAATGCATGAGCTAATTAAAGAGTTTGTTGTTATCCTAGATGTAAGACCTTAATCAACTTTATTTCATAAATTTATAATTTTTTAAATTATTCCTATTACTTACATGTATTAAAGGGGTTTAATTACATATTTACATCAATAAAAGTATATTTCACTTATTAAAAAAGCGGTTAATGTGCAAATTTATTCTGAAAGTTTTCACAAAGCAGCAATGTTGTCTGGAAGTTTTTTCTTCTTCAATATCACCCTGGAAGTTTCAAAACGTAGAACTATTGCCTTATATAGTTAAAAACTAACATTGACCATTAAAAGATTGACATTGACAACTAACTTTTTAATAGAAAAGGGCAATATTGCTCTATTTTAACACTTATGAGGTAATATTGAACATAAAAAAACTTCCAATATAAAGCTACTCCTCAGCAAAAACTTTCAGGCTAAATTTGCACTTTAACACTAAATAAAAGAGTAACTTTCAATGTAAATGGTTGAACAAGGTGTTCAGGGAAAATTAGAGGAATGAATAAATATTTTTTTACATATAACTAACTTAATGAATTTTTTTAATATCTGTAAATTAGTTAAATAACTCGTCCATTTACTATAAAAAAAATATTTAATATAAAATAATTTATAAATAGACAAGTTATCTGCAAGACATAAAACATGTATGATTTATGAAATTCTGCGTAATGCAAGAAAAAATGTGTCTAGTTATAGTTTTGACATTATAGCCAAATGACACTAAACATCTCTCTTAACCTTATTTTTAAGTATGGTTTGTGAGTTCGACCCTTTGCTACGAATATGATGGGCATATGGGTGGTGTGAGTTATGACAAAAAAAAAAAAGTTAAGTAACCTTGATAATTTTTTTAAAGAACAAAGTTATTCACTTTACTTATTCCTGATTTTTATTAGACTTATCATTTCATTTTTTTAGGAAGTACTACCTCTGATCCTAATTATAAGACAAAGTTGACTTTTTTTGGAAAGATTAAGGAAGTTGAATAAATTACTTAATCATATCATATGTTATATATCCTTAGATTATATATCAGTTTATTAGTTAAACTAATTAGTTTGGAGAAAAAAATAAAAATATAAATACTCTAAAGTAATTTAATTAACTTCCTTAATCTCTCCAAAAAAGTCAACTTTATCTTATATTTAGGACCAAAGGGAGTACTTATTAAGTTTAGGGAAGTAACTACAAATTCATTCAGAATTACAGCTATTCTGAAATTCTTAAATTTAGTAGAAATTTTATAAAATCTATTCATAAGCTCTTAAAATTTCATCATCATAATTTTGACTGTGTATCGAATATATTGACGATAATTTAGTTTGTCTTAATTACAGTTTTAACACCTAAATCTTTGTGCTTTTATTTTATAAACAGTATATTTTTGTAGAAATTTTATTTTTTATATATTGATACTAATTAGTGTTGTGGGTATCCTTTGTAGGGAACTTTAATATTATTATTGATTGATATTTATTTTGATAAAAAAGGGGACTAGAGATTTCATGCTGCTAATTAATCGAATATAGTCGATTAGATATACACACACAAGTATATTTTGTCTTCACTGTCGTGGTTTTTCACTTGACCTTAGAATACCGACGGTTGTGTTGAACCAAAGGGCAAGGAATCCAATGATGGGTGACGTGAATAATAGCGAGAATCACTCCTAGGTCTCAAGTAAGGGACATATATATTATCAGAAAGGTCCATATTTATAACTATTCTGTGTGTATTAACAACTTATTGAATGTGTTTTATAACCTCGAGGGAGGGACCTTTATGATAATATGTCCCTTGTTTGGGATCTAGGAGTAATTCTCCCTTAATAATTTGATGGTGATCTTCTAGAAAGAGTGTCCATGTTTAGTTCATAGTATTCACCGATTTATTATTTTAAATATGAATAACAAATTATTGTGTTTTGGAGCCAAACTTCTTGCGTATAGATCAATCCAATCAAATTAAATCCATTTTTTAAAAATCCTCAAGCCTCAAGAGTTACTATTTTATTCATTAAAATTCATACAACGAACTGATCCAGAAGAAGTTACTCAAATTACTTTGAATATTAATTATATTAGGGTACGTCATCCATTATATAATAAAATGTTTTCTATGCTCCCTCTAATTAGTGACTCAAAACACTTATTTATTTTATAAACTCAACAAAAATTTCAACCCAAAGGATAATGAATATATATATATATATATATATATAAAGTAAAAAATTTAGATGAGTTGAATCTTAAGGTTTTAACAAAGTCAGGTTATATTTTATGACTTAAATGTTTACATAAGTACTCATAACACTACTACATAATCACACATATATAACACTTAATAGATAACTCTGATAGCGAATAACCGTCATGTATGTTGAGATGGAGGTTGTGTAAGAATATATAACACTAAAACATAATAGTTGAATATGCGCACAATTATGTATTGAGAGGCGGAATTCACCAAAACAAAAATATAACAGTTGTAATTATTAGTTGTCATATATTTATTGACAAAAATAAGGGTTCTTTCGAAACAATTGTCATGTAATACTTTCAAATAATTTGCCTTCCAATCTTATATCAGGAAAAGTAAAAATATAACGGTTATAATAAATAATCATAAAGTAAGATTTCTAAATACTTAATGGTTACAAACCATAACCATCACGTATAAGAAAACAAGATTATGAAAAAAATTTTATTTGACAATACTTGACTTTCTTCATAAATAACCGTTATTTATTCTTTAAGAATAATTAACGGTTAAAAATGATAACCATCATATATAATAATATGAGATTTTGAAAAATATCAAATATAAAGAAACGAGATTCTAAAAAATTTTATTTGACAATATTTGACAGTTTTTCCTAAAGAACCATTGTTTATTCTTTAATAAACTTAATGGTTAAAAATAACAATCATCGTATATAAAAATGTGGGATTTTGAAAAATATAAAACATAAGGAGAAAAAAATTTATTTGACAATAATTGACAGTTCTTTACAAAAAATCGTTATTTATTCTTCAAGAATACTTAATGGCTAAAAATGATAATCGTCATATATAAGAAGGTGAGATTCTAAAAAATATCAAATATATAGAGATGAGATTCTAAAAAATGTTAAACATAAGAAGGCGGGATTCTAAAAAGTTTTATTTGACGCAACTCTTGCAATTCATTTTCAAACATTTTTTGAGCTTCCTTTAGGTCTCATACTCCTTTTTTTTATGGGTTTTTCTCTACTGATGTGGGTCTCATCCTCCACCACTACCATGGCTCTTCAATCTGCAACTCTTTCCTCTCATGATTTTTGTCCGTGTAAGCTTTCAATTAAAGTTTTTAGTTCTATTTTATTTTATTTTTATATAACAAGAGCTTGCTAATTGAGGTTAAGGTCATTGAGCAAGATGATCTAAGAAGAAGAATCGCAAACCAAACATGCTATCTAATTTCTGATGATAGCTATTGGAGAAAAGTAAAAAGCAAGGAAAAAATGATAAGGTAAAATGTTGCTTTTTTTTTTTATTGTTGATTTATTGCAGTGAAAATAATTTTGATTACACTAAGTTGTATAGACTAAAAATCAATAACAAATGTTTCTCATAATTTTTAGCGATTCAATCATGATCTACTTGAATATTGGTTAGTTCTTTAATTTTGAGTATCTTACGTTTCTAAACTTTAGCAGCCAAATTAGGTTTGTTGAATCAGTTTTAAGATTTGCTCATGTTTTTATATTTGCCAATTTTTACTATATATATTCTGATTTTCATATTTATATTCAGAGATTTGCTCAAATTTTTATATTTGCTTATTTTTACTACATATATTCTTATTTTCCTATTTATATTATCTTTTGGCAATTAAAGGATATGTGACGGAAACTCTGGAAGGATACGTAATCTATAAACAATCTACAAGAAAGGTATGGGAGAAACTTGTAGAATTTTTTATTAATAAATTTTCTTCTAGAATTCAGAAAATTATAAAATAGGTTCTATTGTGAGAGTGTTTAAGTGATTATTTTTTCTTAAACGGTATGTTGTTTATCTATAATGTATTGAATTTTAAATATAATAAATATATTTTTTATTTAATATTATTATTTTGTTATTATCAATAATTATGTTATGCCTTATATAATAAATATTAAGAGTAAAAATAAATATATATGATAAAAAAGGTCAATACATTATATTTATTAACAAAGAACTGATATGCATGCCTAAATGCGTTACGGTTTGTAACTGTTATATATAGTAAATAATAACTGTTATAAAAGTCTTTTTTTTAATTTTATAGTAGGGTTACCTATTATCTACTACTCATTTCCATCTTTAGGGCTTGTTTGGTCTGAGAGGAGGGGAGGAAAAGTGAGCGGAGGGAAAAAATTTTTAAGTTGAATTTAAAAAAATTAAAGAAGTGGGGTTAAAAATTTTTAATTAATTTTTCTTACTTTTTTATTTTATATATTCTCTTTATTAAAATTTTATTACCCAACTTCTTCAATCTTTTAAAATTCAACTCATAGAAATTTTCCCTCCCCTCCCTTCCCCTCCAAATCCCTCACACCAAACAGACCCTTAAAGTAAGAGCCAAAAGGAAACTTGTTTCCCTACCAATAAATATCTTAGTAGAGAGAGCTAAGCAAATCTAAGCCGTTAAATTTGATCTGAACGATCTATATATGAGTTTTTAAAAGTTTATATTTTCTTAAAAAAATTATTTTAATGGATATAAAATCTAAAATAAAGATAATCTCTTAGTTACTTCTCCGGTCCTTAATAAAAAAAATATTTGGAGAGTTGATTTTAATCCTAAATATAACAAATAGTTTTCATATTTGTTAATGTTTTCTTAATTTACCACTATTGATGTTCCTTCAACTATAATCAAGGAAGAGAGAGAATGAGGGAATTAATGAAAATGACTAGGGTGTTTAGAAAATATATGTCATAGTAACTAATTTAACCAACTTCCTTAATCTAATTAACTTAGATAGATATGTCTTATATTAAGCACCGGAGGAGTATTATTCTTTTAAAAATGATTTTTTCTTTAAAAACTCATCATTTTTAAAAAAACATTTAAATTTGACCTTTTAAAATCATATCTGAACGGCCCAAATTTGTTTAGCTTTCTTTACTAAGCAAAGCTTAGTAGGCAAACCGGTCCAAGCTTTAAGAGAGAGTTTGTTTTGGCTATAAATATAACATCTTAATCCATTTTATCTCCAAATAAAATTTATAATTTTTTCCTAAACTTTTCATATTAATTATGCATGTTAAGAGAGTTTTTGAGGGTGTAGTTTCCAAGGTAAATGATTAAAAAACATGCTCTAGGAAAACCAATGCATATTTTTTTTATAAATAATTATTTTAACTAATTCTTTAATATCACTAAATAAGTGATACATAGACCCTTCATTAAGGATATGAGGGATTAAGAAAGTTCTCTCATTACTAGTATATATAGTAGTAGGACTATATTTAAAGTAAGGAGACTGAAGATTTTTTTTCAACTAGAATATATTGAAATATCATTGATTCTATTTTATTTCAGGTTAAGTGACACACAAATCTTTATTTTAGGATCTTACCATTATAAACGTCTTAAGCATTGTGCCTTGGAATGCTCATTCTCTTTTGATGGCCCAAGGAAAACAGATCGTCATTCAACGTGTTTGTTTTGAAGATTTGCCGAGCAATTGTATTTGAATAGTGCAGTAATTGGGCTTGAACAGTATTTTGGTCAAATGAGATATTTGGTTGAGCGATGAGATTTAAGGTAAAAAAAGACAAAAACTGAAAAAAGTAATAAGTCTCAAAATGAAGTTTATTGGAGCTTATATGTGTGTGTATAAAATAATATTGATAGGAGTATTTTCATATCTTTGGGAATCAATAATGAAGTACTCAAAATCACTTCTAATCACAAACCTTCTTCTATGAAAAATGTTTTAAATAATTTTCTCTTTCTTTAGATAGTAATCTTCTGCTAATTAGAGAATATTTTGGGATAAGAGTTTAGGCAAATTTTGAGTTTTGTCAATATATGACTGTAGAAATGTAGAGAATAATTAATAATTAATTTTAATTAGTTTAGATTTATTATTAAGTTATTTTATGATTTTATAATCAATTTTTTTTATAAACATGTCATAAATTAGTTTCTATATGGTGTTTTTACCCATTAAATTTAATTTAAATAATTTATTTAGATTATTGGAGGTATTATTGATGTTTTAATCGGATTATTTTGTTAGATTTTGAGCTATGTGAAAATATGAGTTAGGATTTAATATTTAAATTAGAGTTTGATATAATTTTATTTAAGATTGTACCATTGCCAAATTTTCAAAGTTAATTTTTGAGAAAATTGTGAAAAAGCTCCTTTGTATGTAGATATCTTCCCAGATTCTATTTGGCAATTAAGTTGCCAATGAGCTCTTTTTTCACAATTACCCTTCTATTTTTTCATTTTTCATAATTTTTACAATTTTTTCTCTTAAATAATACAAAAGTCATTTATGCAAAAACCAAACCAAACATCATTCACTTTTACATAAGTTATTTATCTAATCGCCAATCCAAACACTTATCATTTTACCCAATCTAACTTTTTTCCAATTTTAAGATTTCATAAGTCTAAGAAAAAATAAGTTACTTATCCAATCTCTAATCCAAACTCACTCTCTTTGAATTATTCTAACTTACGAAAATTATTTAGTCCTAAAAACGACTATGATCAAAATTTATTACTTTAATTTACATGTTTTCTCATGCTTCCGATTGTACCAAAACATACTTGGCTTAAAAATCAAGTTAATTAATATGCATGAACCATTAAAACTGTAAAAGAGGTACTACTATTCTGAACATTGAACATGTATGGCTTGTAAACACTAGTGCGACTTTAATATTTTATATTGAATGAATAATATTGTAGTATTTTGATTATTATATAATGATACTATAAGTACAAAAAATTTCAACATCAATATCATTTCCAATGTATTTTCTTGCTGCAAGTTGATATTTCACGAAGATTGAAGAGGCAAAGGCCAAGTTTGACCCTTCAAATAGGTCTGAGAGACTGCTAAAAAATGTGAAAATTCTTAGCGACAAATAAAAGAAAATAATCAAGCAACGTATTCATCTGCTTCATTTTACTAATTTATTAATAATGATACAAAACGATTCCTATGATTTTTTAAACGAGTAATTGAAACAGAACTATGCACGTTGAAACAGAGGACATAAACATGACGCATGCAATGACGATGGAAACAGGGAATGACGGTAGAGGTTGTTAAGCAGGGGTTGGTGTGGCACGCCATTTCTGACCTTTGTATTATTTTAAAGAGTTTTAAAATGATTTGATTTTAGTATAAATAGATATCCCATTTTCATTGCTAAACATCTAGAATTTGATAAACATATTTGAGATTGGTTCCTGAACCATTTTGGTATCAGAGTTGAGTTCCAGAGTGCCAGAGAGCGAAAGAGTGAGGAGTGGGTGAGAAACAAAAAACGTGAGAAAAAGGGAGTGTCGGATTTTCACTCTCAGAGCGTTTTTTGAAGAAACTGACATCACCATCGTGTTCTGTACTCCGGCGACTGCGTGAAATTCCGGCGACGTCCTCAACAACATCAATTCCGCCTTAATGACATTAAGGTAGACATACCTGAATTTGAAGGAAGACTTCAACCAGACGAATTCTTCAATTGGCTTCAAACAGTCGAACACGTTTTTGAGTATAAAGAGATTTCTGATGAGCAGAAAGTTAAAATTATCGCCATCAAATTAAAGAAACACGCCTCCATATGGTGGAAAAATCTCAAGAAAAGGCATGAAAGAGAAGGAAAAAGCAAAATACGAATGTGGGACAAGATGCGACGTAAAATCTCACGTAAGTTTCTTCCCGAAAATTATTATCAAGATTATTTCCTTCAATTACATAATCTCCACCAAAAGGTTATGTCTGTGGAGGAATATACCAGGGAATTTGAGAAACTTATGATGAAATGTGATATACAAGAAAGGGAGGAGCAAACAATAGCTCGTTATCTCAGAGGGTTAAATACGAACATCGCCCATCCAATACAACTCCAGCAATACTGGACTCTGGATGACGTCATCCGTTTAGCCATCCATATCGAGAAGCAGTTGCCCAGAAGGCCTCCATACCAACCGTCTTCCTCAACCAGAATTCCTTTTGATGGGCGTAAGTCACAAATGCATCATCCTAGCTCTTTAAGCGTGCCTCCACCAAACGCTACTAGGGAATTCAACTCCAAAACACCTAAGTGCTTCAAATGCCAAGGATTCGATCACATCGCTTCTAACTGCCCTAACCGCAGAGTTGTCACTATTATTGAAGGGGAAGCTTCTACAGTATTTGAAGAAGAAAGGGAGCCTATGCCTGAAACGGAGCCAATATTTGATGAAGAAATTACTCCTGCAGATCACGATGAATCACTTGTTATTAGGAGAAGTTTGCATATAGCCACTGTGAAAGAAGAACCTTGGCTACGTCGCAACATTTTTCATACTCGCTGCACTACTCAAGGTAAAGTTTGTGACGTCATTATTGGCAACAGAAGCTATGAAAATGTAGTCTTCAACTATATGATAGAAAAGTTGCAACTATTGACTCACAACCATCAGTGCCCTTACAAGCTTCAATGGCTTAACTAGGACAGTGAGGTAAAAGTTTTGAAACGATGCCTTATTACTTTTTCTATCGGTAAAAGGTACCATGATGAAGTTTGGTGTGATGTTGTTTCAATGGACGCTTGTCATCTTCTTTTGGGGAGACCTTGGCAATATGATCGATGCGTTCTGTATGACAGTCACGCAAACACATATTCCTTCCAGAAGGATGGCGTGAAGATTTAGCTCGCACCTTTGCCACCCGATAAACACAATAAAGACAAAAGTGAGTTCAAACCATTGGTGTCTTTAGTCGAGAAGGTGACCAAAACAGAAAGCCAAGTTATGGGTTTTCTTTATTGCTTGAGGCAAATAACGGAACTACCATTCCACCTGAAGTGCAGCCAGTGCTAGATGAGTTTCCTGATGTGATTCCAGATGAAATTCCGTCGGGATTACCACCCATGCGAGACATTCAACAAGCTATGGATTTTATTCCAGGAGCAGTAATTCCTAATAGGCCAGCTTACAAAATGAGTCCTCAAGAACATGCTGAAGTTCAAAACCAAATTGAAGAATTGCTGAAAAAGGGATTGATCCGTGAAAGTGTCAGCCCTTGTGTTGTACCTATACTTCTAGTTCCCAAGAAAGATGGAACATGGAGAAAGTGCATAGATTTCCGTGCAATCAACAAGATCACAATTAAGTATCGGTTTCCGATACCCAGGCTTGATGACATGCTCGACCAGTTATATGGCTCTACCACTTTTTCTAAGATTGACCTTCGTAGCGGATATCATCAAATCCGAATTCGTCTCGGAGATGAATGGAAGACCGTTTTCAAAACCAGAGATGGGTTGTACGAATGGAATGTGATGCCATTTGGGTTGACAAATGCTCTTAGCACGTTTATGCGCCTGATGAACCAGGTCTTTCGCCCTTTCATTAGCAAGTTTGTTGTTGTCTACTTTGACGACATTCTTATCTACAGCAAGAACATAGCAGATCACTTAAAGCACCTATGTCAAGTACTGCAAGCTCTTCGTGAACAAAAACTTTATGACAATTTGAAGAAATACACTTTCTTGACAAATGAGGTCGTTTTTCTGGGTTACATTATCACTACAAAGTTTTGTTGGAAAGAACTTAAAGCAATGATATCTTATTCTTGCTCAAGTTGAATTTGCTTACAACAATTCAATCAATTAAGCAACTGGAAAGTGTCTATTTGAAGTTGTTTATGGAACCTGTCCTATCAGCCCACTCGATTTGACACCATCTTCTGATAAGCAACAATATAGTGTCAATGTGGACCAGCAGGCCAAGGAAATTAAGAAATTACATGAGCAGGTCTGTAATAGGATTCAGAAGCAGAGTTTGAAACTCAAGGCACAATGAGACAATCATCGAAAGCATCAAGTCTTTAATGTGGGGGATCTGGTCTGGATATATTTGAAGAAGGAACGTTTTCCTAAACAACCAAATGCCAAGTTGTCTCCGCGAGCTAATGGCCCATTCTAGATCATACAGAAAATTAACAATAATGCTTACAAAGTGGAATTGCCTGGTGCCTACGGTGTTTCCACCACTTTCAATATTGCAGATTTATCTCCTTATATTGATGATGTTGATTCTGACTTGAGGACGAGTCCTGTCCAACCCCTGGGGAATGAAACAGAACCATGCACGTTGAAACAGAGGACATAAACATGACGCATGCAATGACGATGGAAACAGGGAATGATGGCAGAGGTTGTTGAGCAGGGGTTGGTGTGGTATGCCATTTCTGACCTTTGTATTATTTTAAAGAGTTTTAAAATGGCTTGATTTTTGTATAAATAGGTATCCCATTTTCATTGTTAGACATCCAGAATTTGAATAAACACATTTGAGATTGGTTCCTGAACCAGTAATCAGAAAGTTCCAAAGGTGGAAAAGGATAATAATTAACATCATTAAATTTTTATTGACACATATAAGGTACGTACTCTGTAACTCTAAGAACCTCATTGTGATAGAATGTACAGTTTTAAAATGATCTATCTACCTAATCTGTGTGTGTATTATAATGTAAAGACTCTAACAAATTATTGCATTCATCTAAAGTTGATTTGTTTCATAACGTTAAATTTATGCATAGGACACATGCTGGTTATACAAATATAAGGAGAATAAATATATATACATATATAAAACATTTTTTGGTATGATATATACATAAAAATTTTAACGCGCACACGCTTTTGTAAGATGTACAAAGAGTGGAAGCCACAATAATCGGAGTTCTAATCATACCGTAATTTTCACAAATCATTTTCTCTTCCTTTACATTTCTTCTTTAATTTTGAAGCAAATCAGCAACAAACGTCTTTATTGAAGGTCAAAAAGGTGAACGTCTTTAATATGATATTATGATATTCTCTCGATTAACAATGTTGACTAATATATAATATTGATATTTCCCTTTTCAAAAAAAAAAAAAAACAAAAGGCTGAAATAAACAAGCAAGCACAAAATATTAATTAATCTATCCATGCATCAATGACGTAAATTCAATCAGAACAAATCATTCTAAATTCATTACAAAATGTCTATCTAATCAAACCAACAATCTAAACCATTATATATGTGCTAGGAATTACTCATATCTTCCAAGGTATATGATCCTTTTAATTGCCCACTCCTTAGTGATTAAGAAGTTCAATTATTCTAATTAAAACTAATAAATTTATCAATAATTTGCATTGCCTTGCTAAAAATATCCTTCGTTCAATGAAGTAGTTGATCTTGATTCCATTCTCCTTTTCTATTCAATGAAGTAGTTTTATGTAGAGTCTAATGATCAAAATGAAAAAAAAAAAAAAATATTTGAGAAGTTAGGACATCTTAAATATCATTATAGAACGAGACACTATTTGATACTTGATCTTGTTTTAGAGGTTCTCAGTTCAATTATTGGTAGAGAAGGGGAAACATAGATGAAACAATTATTAACTTCAATGTGCTCATGGCATAACAGTATAAATATAATTCAATGGGAGTTTAAGTGAAACAACAAATAGAGAAGCAACGAAGCAGAGTGAAAAGAACACATCCCACAAAACAAAAGAAAGAAAATACAATCCTAAACATATACTCCCTTGGTTCATTAATATAACACATATTTACCTAATTTAATTACATTAAGGAAGTTAGTTAAATTAGTTAATATAATATGTATTTTTTAAAACATTCTAGGCATCTTCTTTAGTTTCTCACATTCCCTCTCTTCCTTGATTATTGTCGAAGGAGTATCAATAGAAGTAAATTACAAAAATATTAAAAATATATAAAAATTATGTCTTATATTTAAGATCAAAATTAACTTATCAAATATGTGTTATATTAAGGATATGAATGAGTATTAGTGCATGTTTGGTATCACGGCAGCTTAAAAAATAAGCCACTTATTACGCAAGCCGAGAAAAAACTCCTCTCACATACTTACCTCGTATACCGTGAATCACGAATTATAAGCACGTTTTGGACAAAAATAAGCCATTCCAAACGCACACTTAACCTACAAATCTAAAACAGGATTTTTTTTTTTTGTTTTGCCAAGCTAAAACAGGATGATTGACTCGTTTATCTTGTCCACAATTTACATTTTGTTGGCCCATTAGTTTTAAGCAAGACAGCCCAACACTTGTATTTAATTATCTAACTCAATGAGTACTGATGTTATTTTTTAAAAAAAATGCAATACTTTGTTAAAGAAGGGCCCAACTGTCCAATCCACCCAAAAGTTGCAGGCTTGGGCTGTCACTTTCCAAACCCACCAAGGCGTGGGTTGTTACTACATGCAACAGCTATCCCCGAGTTGACGGGTTAACCCGTTTTTTTTTTTTTTTTTTCCCGAAAAAATGTCATTTAAAAAGATCACCCACATAATGTATGGCTAATGTATCAAAAGGTGAAGTAATTAAAATAGCTTTCTTTTTTCACTAACTCTCTATGTACCAAAAAGCCAGTGGCTGAAAAAGCCAGGCCACCTATAAATAATAAATGGTAGTTAGTGATAGGAGAAAATGGTCCGAGACGATTAAACTAACATTTGGCATCAAGATGTGTCTTCACTTGAACACGAGAGAACAAAAACCTTTTATGTGATATACAGCTACTTTAATTTAATTAGCGAATGCTAAAATAATACTTTTGCTGGCTTAAATATCCAAAACTGCTTCTGGCCAAAAAAAAAAAAAATCCAAAACTGCTCATCATATCCAAAAGAATGTAAATGAAAAGATAACGCCATTCTGTGTATGTGTATCCAGAAATTTTTCGTCACTGTGTTTTAGAAAAAATAATATATAATAAAAATCAGGGATTAAATTATAAAATGGTTGAAATTATAAAGAAAGAGTTGAAGTGAGTCAAAGTTTAAAGACTGAATTGCAGTGAGTCAAAATTATAAGGACCGAGCTATACCAAGTCAAGAAATAAAAAATTGTTACAACTGAGTTAAAATTATAAGGATAAAAAAGATTAATTTTTTCTTAAGAAATTACATGTTACAAATTTCAAAAATGAAGGGTCCATATCATATTTTTGTAGGGTTATTAAACTCGAACTGGACCAGACGGTTCAAGTCAGAAACCGATGAACCAGACACCTGCCCGGTTTGAGTGAACCCAAACCGGGGAAATTTTTTTTAAAATTTAATTCAATTTTTTTTATTTTATTCAAAAGTTCATATTAATAATTCTGAAATCTTCACTTCCTCATCAATCTAGCTTTGAGTTACTTCCAGTTTAACTCCAATTTAATCCGTTGACCATTGACTCACTACCTCAATTGGTTTAGAAGCCGATTCGGATTTAATAACTTGGAATTTTTGAAAGGTTTAAATTTTTTCGTAGCATCACTATGATGAGTGAGGACCCAACACCACATGCCACCCAAATGAAAAAAATTGAGAAAATGATAGTGAGGTCCCAAGGACCAAAGAAAATACCAGTAAAGTCATTATAAAAAGAAATAACAACTCATTAAGTGTATTTTACAAATCAACATGTTGTAAAAATGACTCAATAAATTGTTATTTCTTTTCGCCGAGACTTTATTGATATTTTGTTCGGTCTCTGGCACCTCACTTTAATTCTCCCAAAAAAATTAGGGAAAATCACTCCTATGTCCCAAACAAGTAAGATATTATTAAAAAGGTCTTTGGTTACAACCCTAAAAGCATGTATTCTCAATCTATTGAGTGTGTTTTATAACTTCTAGGGACCTTTCTGATAATATCTTGCTTGCTTAGGACTTAGGAGTGATTTTCCCAAAAAATTATCCCATCTTTGCTTGTCACACACGTGTGCTAGGAATGACATTCCAAAATGATAAATTAATTTATAAGGTTAAAATTGTACATTCCAAAATTTCACTAGAGACGGGAGAGTGAAACAACATAGGGAAGCGGAAGTTATCAGTTTACTCAAATTTTGGTTTTCATCTTCAAATCATAATTATTGGTCCCTATAATTTCATAAGTATTTAATATGTGTTAACGCCGTTAAGTATAGGGATCAGAAAACAAAACTAATAAAAATATAGAAACCAAAACCAAAACTTATTTGCTCCTCTTACGTTTAATGAATTTTGATTTTGGTGCCTATACCTTTAATAAATTTTATTTTTGGCCTTTATAGCTAAATTCTTATGAAATTATAAAGACAAAAATTTCATTACTTAATACTACTGGGACAAAAAAAAAAAAATTTGATGAAATTGTGAGGACCAAGAATAGCATTAACCCTAATTAATAATATTTCTCATGATATCCTCTATTTTTAATTATAAATCACATCCAACATGTTTCACCATATCAAGAAAAGCCTTACATCGTGTATTTATGTGAAAAATTAATAATTTGACTTATGAAATGGATAAAAAAACATTTTCCTACCATCTTATAAATAGGATATCAGGAGTGCGTTGTATGGACGAGGGAGCAAAGTGATCAGAGGAGGGAGGGAACATTGACATGCAAAACAAAGAGATGGCGTCTTCACTTCTGAAGAAACTAAATCTATACAATACATATGAGATAAGGAAGAGAAATCCTGATCCTAAATCATGTGCTCTTTTAGTCATTGACATGCAAAACTCCTATACTTATATCGCCGAGCCCATCCTCTCCAATCTCTCCACCACAATCCATCTTTGCCGGAACGCCTCCATCCCCGTCATCTTCACGCGCCACTGCCACAAATCCCCCGCCGACTACGGCATGTTTGCTGAGTGGTGGAACGAGCACATCCTCTTGGATGGCACAGAAGAGGCAGAGCTCATGCCGACACTTGATCGGAAGCTGGAGGATATGGTGGTGGAGAAGAACACCTACGGCGCGTTTTGGAACACTCAATTGGAGGAGAAGCTTGTGGAGATGGGGATAAAAGAGGTGATTGTGACGGGGGTGTTTACGAACCAGTGCTGTGAGATGACGGCGCGTGAGGCTTTCGTGAGAGGGTTTAGGGTTTTCTTCTCTGCCGATGCCACGGCGACGATAAATTCGGAGCTCCATGAGGCCACTTTGAAGAACATGGCTTTTGGGTTTGCTTATTTGGTAGATTGTCACAGGCTTCGAGATGCTCTCTCTATAAAATAAACCTTCAAGACATTTCTGTTTACTATAAATCCTGAGCCCCACCGTCTTCTCCGCCCCTCACCACCGCCGTCTTCCACCTTCTCACTTGTTTTCAGAGACAACCATGGAATGGGTAGTGCCATGGTTGTCTGTCGATCTCAATCTGAGGCTACTCATTTCATCAATTCATGCTTTGGTTTTTTTGCTTCGCATTTCAGGTTTATGGTTTCAGTTGGCTTTCTAAGTTTGTAGTTTTAAGTATGTTACGTCCTCAAAGCAAGGCTTTGCAATATGAAGATTCACGATGTCCCTTTTGGCTGATCATATGGCCAGATTTCAAAGTACTGGAATTTTATTCCAGTTGTTCGTTTCAATGTTGTTGTGTGTCAATGTTTTTATGGGTTATACGTTTATTGTGTTTCTGTCAAGTCTGTTTTGTTTTGTGCTTCCAGTACTGAAGCCTGGCAATGTGTATCGTTTTACTTTATTTTAAATAAAATTGTCTTTTTATTAATAAAATAAAATTTCTTTCTTTCTTCAAAAGAACTTATGGATTGCCGATAACTCTGCTCATGAAAACGAACTGGATCATTTGCATTTAGTTACTAAATGTATGCTAAATGCTTGCATGGGATCCAAATTGTTATGGAAAGCGTTGAATCTCTTAGGAGTAGATATAATCAAAATTGAAGAGTGTTAATTGATTAATCTGAAATTCTCATTATATTTCATCAATGTTACATATGTCTATTTATATACAAAATCAAACGTATGAAAGAGACAAGACGTGCCTAACTCTAACCTAACTCTAAGACTTTCTACGTTCACCATTGTTGACTACCTCTAACACTCCCCCTCAAGTTGGAGCATATATATTGATCATGCCCAACTTGTTACAAAGATATTTAACCCGTGTCCCATGTAAGGCTTTTGTCAGAAGATCTGCCAGTTGGTCATCGGATCGTACGTGCCCTGTAGATACAACATTTTCTTTGATCTTATCACGAATAAAATGACAATCAATCTCAATATGTTTTGTTCGTTCATGGAACACAGAATTTGAAGCTATATGAAGTGCTGCTTTATTGTCACACCATAGTTTTGCAGGCAATATCGTGGTAATGCCAATTTCCTTCAAGAGTTGAAATACCCACACAATTTCTTGTACTGACTGTGACATGGCTCTGTATTCTGCTTCTGCACTTGATTTTGACACAACTAATTGCTTCTTACTTCTCCAAGATATCAAATTTCCACCAACAAACACACAATAACCAGTAGTGGATCGTCTTGTGGCTTTAGATCCTGCATGATCCGCATCACAGAAACACTCGACTTTAGTGTGCCCATAATCTGTATAAAGAATACCAAGACCTGGAGAACCTTTCAAATAATGCAAAATATGTTCTAAAGCTTCCCATTGTGCCACTGTTGGTGATGCCATGAATTGGCTGAGTCTACTGACTGAGAAGGTTATATCAGGACGAGTTACTGTTAGATAATTTAGTTTCCCAATAAGTCTTCTATATCTCTCAGGAAATGGAAATGGCTTTAATTTCTCTGGATCAATCTTCTTCTTCAAATCATCAGGAAGTTCATCAAACATACTAGCATCAAGATCTAGAAAGGGATTTGAAATCATGGGGATGCTGCTTGGTGCAGCTCCAAGTTTTCCAGTCTCCTTTAAGAGATCAAGAACATACTTTCTTTGAGTCAAAAGAATACCTTTCTTGCTTCTCAAAACCTCAATACCAAGGAAGTACTTTAATGATCCCAAATCTTTAGTCTGAAAGTGAGAGTTCAGGAAGATTTTAAGTTCTGAGATTCCAGAACAATTACTTCCTGTAATCACAATATCATCAACATATACTACGAGAAGAATCATGCCTGCATCAGATTGTTGGTAGAACACAGAGTGATCACACTTGCTTTGACGTAACCCAAACTTCTTGACCACATTACAGAATTTATCAAACCAGGCTCGAGGACTTTGCTTTAGACCGTACAATGACTTTCGGAGGTAGCACACTTTCCTATTCTCCCCCTGAGCAACGAACCCAGGTGGTTGCTCAATATAAACTTCTTCCAGAAGATCGCCATTCAAGAAAGCATTCTTAACATCTAATTGATGCAAATCCCAATGATATGTGGCCGCCAAAGATACAAGAAGACGAACTGAAGTGAGTTTGGCTACAGGAGAGAAAGTCTCAGAATAATCAAGACCATAAGTTTGGGCATAACCTTTTGCAACAAGGCGAGCTTTTAGTCTTTCCAAAGAACCATCAGCCTTAGTCTTAACAACAAATACCCATTTACAGCCAATAGCTTTCTTGCCAGGAGGGAGATCAACAAGAGTCCATGTACGAGCTGTTTCCAATGCCAAGAGTTCTTCTTCCATTGTGGCACGCCAACCAGGGTGAGCTAGGGCTTGGTGAAGAGTAGTAGGGGTGGATATGGAATCAAGGGTGACCACAAGTGAAGAAGAAGTAGGAGACAAATGCTGGTAAGACACGAAGGAGGATATAGGATAGGTACAGTTAGCATATCTTGTGGGAGTACAACGAGGACGAGTACCTTTTCGGAGGGCAATAGGTAGGTCAAGGGAGGGATCAACAGCAGAATCAGGAACAACTGGATCAGAGGCAACAATAGGAGGATCTAGGGGATCAGGAACAGAAACCAATGTGTCATGACTAGAATCCGTTGGCAAAGCAGTGATTGGTGACGGTGAAATGTTGGTTGCATCAGTATCATTGATGATATCAGGTTCTAGTACAGTAGCCTGTACTGGTGAGAGTAGGACACGATAAACCAAGACATCATCAGACTCAGCAATGACAGATGGAGACTCAGAAGAGGCCGAAGATGTGAAGAAAGGAGAAGACTCATGAAAGATTACATCAGTGGATACAAGGTAACGACAGAGATCAGAAGAGTAACATCGATAACCTTTCTGAATTCTAGAATAACCAAGGAAGACACATCATAGGGACCTGGGATCAAGTTTACTGACACTTGGACGAACATCCCGAACACAACAAACACAACCAAAGATTTTTGGATCAATAGGAAACAACTTAGTGGTGGGAAACAGAATGGAATACGGAATATCCCCACTAAGAACAGCCGAAGGCATGCTATTTATGCGAAAACAGGCTGTAGAAACGGCATCGGCCCAAAAACTTTTAGGGATGGAGGAATGAAACATGAGAGCTCGGACAGTTTCTAATAGATGTCGATTCTTTCTTTCAGCAACACCGTTTTGAGCGGGGGTATCAACACAAGAAGATTGGTGAAGAATACCATGACTTTGCATATACTCGGTGAATGGGGCAGAAAAATATTCTTTTGCATTATCACTTCGTAAGATTTTCACAGGAGTCACTACTACAAAAAGGGGCTTTAACCTCCCAAATTTGGCACTTTTAACGTCCCAAAACGGGGGGACGTATATGCTGGGGGCGTAGTAAGTTGAGACAAAAGACGTCCCAAATGATAGGGACGCCTAAAGTCAGACTTTAGGCGTCCCAAATTAATATTTGGGACGCCTAAAGTCCCCCCATGATGGGACTTTAGGCGTCCCAAATTAAGATTTGGGACGCCTAAAGTCCCCACAGGGTGGGACTTTAGGCGTCCCAAATTAAGATTTGGGACGCCTAAAGTCCCACGCTGGGGGACTTTAGGCGTCCCAAATCTTAATTTGGGACGCCTAAAGTCCCACCCTGTGGGGACTTTTGGCCTCCCAAATCTTAATTTGGGACGCCTAAAGTCCCACCTGGGGGACTTTTGGCCTCCCAAATCTTAATTTGGGACGTCTAAAAGTCAGGTTTTTTTTTATACCATAATTTACATTCTGTATTACCCAACGAATTGAAACTGCAGAAACAGAATAAAAGATGGATTCATAAACCACACTGTCCGTTACAAACTAGTAAGGACATCCAGCACTACAATCTTTACTATATATACATACAATAACCTTTCATGCAACCTACTACTATATATATCAACAAAAAACAACCAGAAAGTGTCAAAACGCTGTCATCACACAAGTACAAACTGATATAAAATAACAAGTTTACTGATCTATATGTTGAAGAAGATGTCCAGCCAATAGATCTCTGATCAAATCAAGGTCTTCACGTAGGTAGGCATCATCATTATCAAAAATCTGAAAATTAGAAAGTAATAAGCTTTGATGAAATGAATCTCAAGCAAATGAATTAATTAACATTTCGATTAGAACACCAAAAATATTATCATTTGAGAATGAAGAAGCGATTACCTTTTCAAAATCGCTAGTAATTCCACCTTGAGTTATGTTATACATATAAAGTATAACATAATATCCGCATTCAGTGTTGCCAGGTTGCCGAGGGCACTTTTAATCAAAGGGATGCAATTAGTTGTTAAAATCAATAAAGGTATGTCTAAAAGGACCGTCAATGAAACAATTAGGTAGGATCGAATGTACTTACTATGGGATAAAACCACTTTGGCTTTTTAACAACTGCACCCTCGCGTGACCCACCTAGGATTCTATATGTTTGACAAGCACTATCATGAAAAGCAAAATGAACAGAAATTAGAACCATTCATTTATTTTTGTTGTTAATGAAATACAAACAGAATAACTTACGTGTCGAAGACGGATTTTGTCTCTCTGTCTGGCCTGTTACTCAAGGGATCAAACCAATAGACTACGTTGCGGCGGGGACATATAACACACAAAGTCCAGTGGTTTCTTTAACAACATGTACACATTAAAATGAAGTTAGATGAGTGAGAAGACAATTATTTAGTAAACTTCTGAAATTGACAAAATGTAAATACGAACCGTTGGACAATGGGTGCTAGATAACAACGAAGTTTGGTTTGTGCCATTTGGGAGCCGACATAGTGAGTCCTATGCGCCACAATACAAGTATCCCCCGTCGTATTCGCAGGACATAAGAATCCATACCAATTACTTCTTTCCATGTTTGCGCAGAGATTGTGGAAGGTGCTATAATAGAATTAAAATAAGGAATCAATTCTTGAATGTATGAAAACAAAAAACCACTAAATGAATTCTATGGGAAAATTGAAAAAAAAAAACTTACCGGACTGTAAATTTGACCCAGCCTGCATCTATCTCCTCCAACCTGATAAACTGCTTGAGATCTTTATTGTCAATCGTGTAGGGATACTCCTCTTGGCCCACAATCCCTGGAGGCATCTTCAAGTCAATCTGTTTAATGCCCTTGTAGATCTGTTGCAGCCGTGCTAAGTAGGGCCATTTACTCGCAGCTTCGTCATCCTTTTAGAACATCAAAAAACAAATTGTTATTAGGATGCCAATAGATTTTCAGTAACAGTAAGGTAATTCCTACCATTGGAGGTGTTGCGTCTGAACCAATAAGATTGCGAGGCCAAAGGATGAAAGATCCTATCGCTTGACCTAACGTGCCAACCTCTGGATCAGGAACAGGGATGGCTGTACCTTCTTCCCCCTTTCTAACACTCGTCATATTCACCCTACGATAATCCTCCGGAATTTGCTGATTATGGTGGGTGGTAGCATATGTGTGAACGAGAGCATCAGCAACAACACGCAATAATGGATCATCCAAATAGAGGGTGCAAGGGTCTCCCGACACTGGATTGGGAGAAGGGTCGCCAAGTGGTCCCGATACTGGAGTGGGAGAAGGGTGGCCAAGTGGTTGCTCCAGAGGGTTGTAACTTCCTCTGGTGCTATTGAAGGCCGGGGATTCCTGAGTTCGAGCCTCGTCCCTTGCCCTTTGATGTGCTTCAAACATCTTTGCCATTTCAAGTTGAAGCTCTGGCAACATGTCTTGTCGGAGCTTGTCACGAAGGTTGGCCTCGATCTCTCGTTCGAGCTCCTCTCGAATCTTGGCCACAACGTCCTTACTAGGTCCAGCTTGTGAGGAATAACGTGGCTCTCGTCCAAAATACCTCGCGGCACTAACTCCCCGTGTCTCTCCTCGAACACGACCAAGGTCATCTGCCTTCCCAATAGCCGTTGACAAGATGTCCATCCGTCTACTTGGATTGAATGAACCTTGGCTACTCTGCTCGTCCAGGTCATCCTGTAGCATGCAGTTTATCGTAAATGTATCGAAACCACTCGCGACATGTAAAAAATTAGGTACTTATGGTATAACTACTTACAATCCTCGCAGCAACCTCAGCAACAGTCGGATTGATGTACTTCCCAGCCTTAATCCTCCCTGCTTTCCATTTTTTGTGACGTGGAGGAGGTGCCGGTGGCTGGATAACAACGCTAGGATCAGATTCCACTGCTTCCTTCATTTTTTGTAACTCTTCTGCCATCATTTGCCGCTCAAGCTTGCGATATCCACCGCGAGACATGAAATGTTGATATTTATTTTCTGCTTGCCTCTGGGCATTTGCTGCACTTAATTTCTATGAATGAAAAACGACAAAAAATGAATCAACGATATAAAGTATATGAAATCAACGATATAAGTAGTTCTAAATCATGACAGAAATCTTACCAAAAACTCAGGATCTGCTCGTGATGCCGCAAACAACCTCCAGTCCTCTGGAGATAAATATGTATACTGTGCACATGGATCATTACCCCTAAGGGCCCCTCGAATGTAATGCTTTGTTAGCTTGTTCTTGAAACCTTTCCATCGTACACGAACCTCATCCATCCAGTGCCTATGCATCTCTGTGGTGTCGGGGACATCGTATGTTTGCTGCAAGGTAAAGCATAAGATTATTATGTTTGAAACAATAAGAACAAAGCTACAATGCATCAAAACTTACATACCAAAAGTTGCTGCCAAATCATGTCTTTCGTTTTTGGGGGAACCAATCTCCAATTATCGTAGGTAATGCGCACTTTGCTTCGAGCCAAAAGCCCTATGTAGCTAATGAAGTGGTCTTCCTCAGGACCAATTGGATTCAGATTATGATCGAAGTCTATATGCAGCCTCTCCTGTTGATGTTCATGACGTGCAACCAATGCTCCCATCTTTGTACAGCCTCTAACCCTCCTTCTTGCAGGGGGTTCAACTCTAGGAATTTCGTCATTGCTAGAGCTTTCGTCATCTCCACCCCTCTCGTCATCACTAACGTTGTCCATATTCCTGTTAACACAAAAAGCATCATCAGAAACATAAGTAAATTGCAATGAAAACACATGTATATAGTAAGCGGGAAGTAAAACACAGTTCTCGTTTATAAATTAAGGTCTTACTCTATATTGTTTCCCATAGTCCTTCACCATGGTCATTTCTTACAGCATATTCGTCATCATCTACCAATTCTACTTCATTTGTTCGAGGTGTAGTTGTTGTGAAAGGTGGTGTGTCATCAAGGTTGAAGGTCGGATCACCATACTTCTGTTTTTTACTTTTAAGGACAATGGACATATTTTTGCTGGCAGGATCGGTGACATAAAACACTTGCTTCGCCTGGCTTGCTAAAATGAAGGGCTCTTCTCTATAGCCAACTCTTCGAAGATCGACTGAGACAAATCCATATTGTTTATCTATTACCACGGCATTGTTGCTAACCCACTTACATTTAAATAAAGCAACTTTGAACTTGTTGTACGTCATCTCCCATATTTCTTCTATAACTCCATAATAGGCCATAGACGCTAATATGGGGTTTTTGTCTCTCGAACTGGAAAAGTGCATAGATTCAGCTTCTACCATAACCCCACTATTTTGCATGGTACTTTTGTCATCTTGCGCTTTGGTATAGAAAGAATAGCCATTTATATCATAACCGGTCCAAGTAATGACCTGAAACGAAGGCCCCCAAGCTAGCCACTCGATTGTCTCAGACACACCGATCTCGTGCAAAACCTTTTCCTCGAACCACTGCATGAATGTCTTGTTTTGCTCAATAGCAATCTGCATATCATTCTTCCTTGGATTCTTGTTCTTCAAAGTGTTTCTGTGTTCATTTATGTAAGGTTGAACTTCTTCCATATTATTCAGGATATACAAGTGGGCTTGCAACACCTCTTCACGAGGAACATTCTTCACTTTCAGTCCTCGTGTTCCCTTGCTTCTCCCTTCTTCATGCCGAGATTGTTCCTTCTTCCCTGACATATAATCTTTGCAAAACTCCATAGCCTCCTCAACTACATATCTTTCTACTATTGAGGCTTCTGGTCGATAAGGATTTTTAGAATACCCTTTTAAGATCTTCATGTATCGCTCGAAAGGGTACATCCACCTCAGGTAAACTGGACCGCATAGCCTTACCTCCCTCACCAAATGACCTACCAAATGCACCATTATATCAAAAAATGAAGGCGGAAAGTGCATCTCTAGTTGTGACAAAATAATGTAACCCTCATTTTCTAGTTCATCCAACTTTTCAGTGTCAATGACTTTGTTACAGATAGCATTGAAGAAAACGCACAATCTTGTCACTGTGTTTCGTACTTCATCTTTCATTATGCCTCTAATAGCTACTGGTAATAGTTGTTGCATCAACACATGATAATCATGGGACTTCATTCCCACTAACTTCAAATCGTCCATTGAGACACATCTTCTCACATTCGAGGAATACCCTTGCGGCACCTTCATTTCATGCAAACACCCACACAAACTTCTTTTCTCTGCTTTTGATAGTGTATGCGCTGCTGGCTCCATGTATGCCCTCCTACCATCATCTCTTAGTTGTGGATGTAACCGTTCTCTTATTCCCATATCGACAAGGTCTAATCTCGCATTAATCCCATCCTTAGTCTTCCCTGGTATGTGCAAAAGCGTACTGATAAGGCTATCACAAACATTCTTCTCCACATGCATCACATCAATACTGTGTCTCACGTCTAGCGAACGCCAATATGGAAGATCAAAGAAAATGGATCTCTTCTTCCATATGTTCTTCTCACCCGCGACCCTCTGATTCTTACCAAAAGTGACATGGATACGTTCCACTCGACTGTGGACTTCCTCTCCGGTTAGTGACTTTGGAGCCATTCCATGCTCCGGTAAGCCGTTAAACCGCTTTCTTAGCCTACGATACGGGTGGAACCGATGAAGAAACCTCCTGTGGCCAAGGTAGACAGTTTTTCTTCCATGCTTTAGTTGTTGGAAGTGTGTGTCTGCTTCACATATTGGGCATGCTTTGTGACCCTTCACGCTGTACCCTGACAAGTTTCCGTACGCAGGGAAGTCGTTTATCGTTGTGAAAATCAGTGCACGTAGCTTGAAAGACTCCTTCTTATAAGCATCAAACACATCTATGCCTTCCTCCCATAACTTCTTCAAGTCCTCAATCAAAGGCGCCAAATAGACATCAATATCGTTCCCTGGCTGTTTTGGTCCAGAAATCATCATAGATAGCATCATATACTTACGTTTCATACATAGCCAGGGAGACAAGTTGTATATTACAAGGAGAACCGGCCACGCACTATGTGTGCTAGTAAGAGTTCTATACGGATTGATGCCGTCTGTACAAAGCCCAAGCCGTAGGTTTCTCGGCTCGCTGCCAAATTGAGGGAAGATTTCATCTATTTTTTTCCATTGTGGAGAGTCAGCTGGGTGCCGAAGATATTTCCCATCAGATGTTCTCTCATCAGAGTGCCATCTCAACTTCTTCGCTTTTGTTGCACTCGCAAACAAACGTTTAAAACGTGGTATTATTGGAAGATACCACATAACCTTTAAAGGTTGCCTTTTACTTGTCACATCACCACAACCACCATCTTTTTTCACTTTGTATCGTGCAGTTTTACACTTAGGACACTCACTAAGACCTCCGTACTCATTTCTGTACAGTACGCAGTCATTAGGGCAAGCATGTATCTTCTTATACTCCATACCCATTGTAGACAGGATTTTCTTGGCCTCATACATACGATTTGGAAGTACATTATCCTCCGGAAACATATCACACAATAGTTCAAGTAGCAATGTGAAACTACTATCGGTCCACCCACAAGTTGCCTTTAAGTTAACCAAATGTAATGTTCCTGTCAGCCGCGTGTACTTACTACCACTGTACAATGGTGTCTCTGCATCACTCCGCAGGCTGTCATACTCCTGCGACTGCGCAAAGGATTCTGCCTCAACATCGTTAATCATTCTCTCCATTCTATCTTCATCTATGACATCCACAGCTTCCTTCTTGTGTGACGGACAATCAGTTACTTCCTCACCATGCCATATCCACCTTGTGTATCGCAGATTTATTCCATCACAAAGTAGGTGATCCTTTATGACATCAACATCCCGTCTACTCTCATTCAAACAATTGACACAAGGACAAAAATACTTCCCATTTCTTGCAGGAGCATTCTTTTTAGCGAATTCAATAAATTCGTCCACCCCTTTCTCATATTCTTCACTAGTTCTCAAAGCATTCATCCAACTATGATCCATTTTGTTACCACCTAAGGCATTACCAAATTACATTCACACGTTTAGTACAATTCTCAACGACATATGATGGGATTGCCTAATTAAGTTATTGCCCCCTCCTAGCCTCATCTCTCCTAGATAACAATCATTTAATGAATATTGTGGGGGAGGCTACACTACTACAGAATTGAGATATAACCACCCCAAAAGACGTCCCAAATTGAAAATTGGGTGGTTAAAAAGATAGGCGGTGGCATTTTCGTAATTATATATATGTAGGGGAATTATATAAGAACCTCTCCAAAAAACTGGCACGGCACAATTGCACCCTATCACTATTTTCTATTAATTAATGAAGAGTAAATATCAATTAATAAGTATTTGACAATATTCTGGCAAAAAAAAGTATTTGACAATAATTTTTCATTTATTTGAAATTATAAATAATGCTTAAACTTACATGCATGAATATGAATTTAATTTTATTATCTAATTTGAGTAGAATATTAATTAAACTTACATGTATGAATATGAAAATGTAATAAATTATAAATATTGATCTCTCTGTGAAATCACGAATGGTATAAATTCAAAACTTCATTAAAATCATTTATTACATTTTCATGCCTTGTGTTAATATTGCAATGCTTTTCTCTACGTAGCTTTTACATATTTTTTATAAAAGAAAGTTTGCAAGCTAAGTGAGACGAAGAAGACACTACAACTCTTGAAATATTTGTATTCAACATCCATATTACCTCACATGTCTCTCTACTTCTTACAGCAACATATTGTAATGAATTTAAAAAGGAATTTAGCAACGTGTAAATGCATAACATGTTATAAGCTAAGGGGTCCTATAACAGGGGAGTCTTCTTAATAGATAAGCACAATCTCAACCATTTATATATAAGCAATATATAATAATCACAATCTCAACCATTTAATTTATATTTCAAAAACAAAATATAACATTCTGTTACAAAAAAAAAAAAAAAAAAAAAATTAAAAACGAAGAAATAACCAACCTGATCAGCTAGCTAGTATGTTGGAGAGGTAGATGGAGATCCACGGTGGTGTGTGCACAACAATGGAGCGACCAAGGTGGAGGAGAGAGCAAAGAAACAAAGAGGAAGAAGAAGGGAGGAGTTCAACGACGGTGTTAAAGTTGTGGGTGAGGAATTGAACAAGGGAGGAGGAGAGAGCAAAGATCCACGGTTGAACAAGGGAGGAGGGAGGAGTTGAAGCAAAAAAACTCTAGGAGGGGCCGATGGTGTGGGTGGGGAGAGGAGGAAGAAGAGTTTTGTGGGTGAGGAATTGAAGAAAGAAAACCAGAGGAGGGAGGCCGACGGTGTGGGGGAGAGGAGGAAGAAGAGTAAAGTTGTGGGTGGGTGAGAGGAGATGGGTGTGATAGACCGCATGTCAGACAAGTGTCTGACATGCAACGCCTTTAGGCGTCCCAAATGCCATTTGGGACGCCTAAAGTAGGACTTTAGGCGTCCCAAATGCCATTTGGGACGCCTAAACCTAGCTCCAGGCGCTAAAAAAAATTTCATAAATTTATATTTCGCGCCATGAAGCACATTAGACGTCCCAAATTTTAATTTGGGACGCCTAAAGGTTCCCCTACATATATATAATTACGAAAATGCCACCGCCTATCTTTTTAACTACCCAATTTTCAATTTGGGACGTCTTTTGGGGTGGTTATATCTCAATTCTGTAGTAGTGAGTGTTAAACTGGGTTTGAATTTCAGCACAGAAATGACGAAAGTGAGTAAATAATTCAGAACGTTGTTTCATTAAGTAAAGCCAAGTGGTTTGAGAAAAATCATCAACAAAAGTGACAAAATACCGATAACCAGATTGAGACATGATTGAACAAGGACCCCAGACATCAGAATGCACTAACTCAAATGGGGACGCAACTCGTTTTTTGACGCGAGGTGCTAAATGAACACGATGGTGTTTGGCAAATTGACAGGATTCACAATTTAAAACAGACACAGAAGAGAATTGAGGATACAATTTTTGGAGAGATGACAGAGACATATGACCTAGACGACAATGAATTTCAAACATAGATGTCCCACCAGAACAAGCAATAGAACGTGGTACCTGATCATCAAGGATGTAATGACCACCGGATGCATAGCCCTTACCAATAACATGCTTCGTCGTGAGATCCTGAATCAAACAATGGTTAGGAAACAGTGTGATAAATCAATTGAATTGTCGAGTAAGTTTGCTAGTAGATAAAAGATTAAAAGCAAGATCAGGAACATAAAGGACAGAGGATAAAGCAATAGATGGGGTAGGTCGGATAGTGCCACATCCGAGAACACAAGAATAAGAACCATTAGCAATTGTTATACTAGAGGGGTTGGCATAAGGTGTATACGAGGAGAACAAATTTTTGTTACTTGTCATATGATCAGTTGCACCGGAATCGATAATCCACTTTGACGAACAAGTGGCAAGGCTAGAAGTGATGTTACCTGTAGCAAGAGCACCTGAAGATCTAGACTTAATTTCCTCTATCATCAAACAAGGAGATGTACCAAACAGCAAAGGTGAAATGACAACAAACTCTTAGAGCAAGAACAAGATAATTACACAGTCATAAACTGCAGCAACAATCTGAAATATCCAAATGAGGCTTTAAGGTCCTCCAACTACAATAACAAACGTCATACTAGTGACCAAGTGGAAATTTCTCACAACCAAAAAATATCCTAAACGATGAACAGAAGCCTCCAGATGAACAGTAACAGTGCCAGATGAACAGTAACCGTGAGTGAATAATACCTCAGATGAACAGTACCGTGAGTGTATAGTACCGTGAGTGAATAGTACCTCAGAGTTTTTTTTTAAAGAGGGACCCACACGGAAGAAAAATCACCCAAAGAGTTCACGTGCTACACTTTCTCAGCAAATTTTCAAAAGAAAAAAAAAATGATTACAACCACAGGACCCACAGATATATTAAACGTAATACTAACTCAATAAAGCACGCAGAGGCAAATTGCAATCTGGAGATCGTTGAAGCAGAGGCAAGGAATAAGGCTCAAAATTCAAACTTGATCGGATGACCACACAACTTCAGAGGGAGGTAGAGGTTGAAGAGACGATTAGAACGCCGCAAACGGCGTCGCAAACGGACACCGGAGGAAGCTTCACGCGCCGGCGCGTGTCTGCAGCGGCGGAACTTCAGGTGGCGCGTGTGTACTCTCACGCCGTCGAAATGGCTTCAAATTTTGGTGGCCGGCCGATCTGAACACAGGGAACCTAGGGATCTGGCGCGTGTCTGCAGCGGAGGTGCTAGCGAAGGCAGATCTGAACCTTGAACAGAAACACGTTGGCCGGAAAAAATGGAGTTCTTCGCCGGAAAACAGAAATTATTTCTGGAGTTACAATGGCTCTGGTACCATGTTAATTGATTAATCTGAAATTCTCATTATATTTCATCAATGTTACATATGTCTATTTATATACAAAATCAAACGTATGAAAGAGACAAGACGTGCCTAACTCTAACCTAACTCTAAGACTTTCTACGTTCACCATTGTTGACTACCTCTAACAAAGAGGAACCAAACATATAGACCTTATAAACTGAATTTAATATAAGCTTAATTATTGGCACTTTGATCTTTTGAAATGGTCGAAATTTGAAGTATTATTCCTCCCTAACGTAAAATCTACTCAACTAATTTGGATAAATTAAAGAAATTATTTAAATTAATTAATTATTAAAAATGACTATTAACTTCCCTAAAATACCCAATTAATTCATTTATATTGAAACTACCTATTCATGAAAAACTCTTTTAACATGTGCAATCCAAGCCCAAACTAGCTTTTACATTAATAACATGAGAAAGTATTTTAAAATCTTAAAAATAGATTTAAGACTATGCTCAAAATATATTATTATAATTTGTATGCATTTTTCATACCAACACTATCAAATTACTAATTAATAAGAATCATTAAGTACATGATTGTTTTAGTTCTTGAGAAGTGTTTTTTGATTTATTTGGTAAGTATATCAGAAGAATTTTGTCTTGATTTGTCATTCTAAATTCATTACAAAATGTCTATCTAATCAAACCAACAATCTAAACCATTATATATGTGCTAGGAATTACTCATATCTTCCAAGGTATATGATCCTTTTAATTGCCCACTCCTTAGTGATTAAGAAGTTCAATTATTCTAATTAAAACTAATAAATTTATCAATAATTTGCATTGCCTTGCTAAAAATATCCTTCGTTCAATGAAGTAGTTGATCTTGATTCCATTCTCCTTTTCTATTCAATGAAGTAGTTTTATGTAGAGTCTAATGATCAAAATAATATATATATATATATATATATATATATTTGAGAAGTTAGGACATCTTGAACATCATTATAGAACGAGACACTATTTGATACTTGATGTTGTTTTAGAGGTTCTCAGTTCAATTATTGGTAGAGAAGGGGAAACATAGATGAAACTATTATTAACTTCAATGTGCTCATGGCATAACAGTATAAATATAATTCAATGGGAGTTTAAGTGAAACAACAAATAGAGAAGCAACGAAGCAGAGTGAAAAGAACACATCCCACAAAACAAAAGAAAGAAAATACAATCCTAAACATATACTACCTTGGTTCTTTAATATAACACAGATTTACCTAATTTAATTATATTAAGAAAGTTAGTTAAATTAGTTAATATAATATGTATTTTTTAAAATATTCTAGGCATCTTTAGTTTCTCACATTCCCTCTCTTCCTTGATTATTGTCGAAGAAGTATCAATAGAAGTAAATTAGAAAAATATTAAAAATATATAAAAATTATGTCTTATATTCAAGACCAAAAATAACTTATCAAATATGTGTTATATTAAGGATATGAATGAGTATTAACCTACAAATCTAAAACAGGATGATTTTTTTTGTTTTGCCAAGCTAAAACAGGATGATTGACTCATATATCTTGTCCACAATTTTCATTCTGTTGGCCCATTAATTTTAAGCAAGACAGCCTAACACTTGTATTTAATTATCCAACTCAATGCGTATTGATGTTATTTTAAAAAATTAAGCAATATTTTGTGAAAGAAGGGCCCAACTGGGCAAGCCACCCAAAAGTTGCAGGCTTGGGCTGTCACTTTCCAAACCCACCAAGGTGGGGGTTGTTACTACATGCAACATCTATCCCCGAGTTGACGGGCTAACCCCCCCCCCCCCCTTTTTTTTGAAAAAATGTCATTTAAAAAGATCACCCACATAATATAGGACTTGGCTTGCGTCCGCTACCTCAGCGTCCGCTGCCGGTCCTTTTCTCGTAAACTACACCGTCTTGGTGTAGTTTTGAGATAAAATGTTGGCTGATCTCTATTTTTTTTTAATGGTGTCTAATATTTTGAAGTATTTTTCTGGATTTATCTAGTATCTTAAAATATTTTTTAAGTAACATGCATTATCCTAAAATAATTTTCAGTGCTTTTAACCCCTTAAAATATTTTTTTAGTTATACTCAGTCTGTTAGCAGACTGATTATAATTTTACCTTTAATGTATTTTTCAGTTTTAAAAATTACTTTAAAATATTTTTTTGGTGCTGATTTATTGATTTCCACCCACTCTAAAATATTTTAAAGTAATATTTAAAACTAAAAAATACATTAAAGGTAAAATTATAATCAGTCTGCTAACTGACTGAGTATAACTAAAAAAATATTTTAAGGGGTTAAAAGTACTAAAAATTATTTTAGGATAGCGCACGTTACTTAAAAAACATTTTAAGATACTAGATAAATCCAGAAAAATACTTCAAAATACTAGACACCATTTAAAAAAAAAAAAAAAAGAGATCAGCCAACATTTTAGCTCAAAACTACACCAAAACGGTGTAGTTTGAGAGAAAAGGACCGACAGCGGATGCAAGTCAAGGCCCATAATATATGGCTAATATATCAAAAGGTGAAGTAATTAAAATAGCTTTCTTTTTTCACTAACTCTCTATGTACCAAAAAGCCAGTGGCTGAAAAAGCCAGGCCACCGATAAATAATAAATGGTAGTTAGTGATAGGAGAAAATGGTCCGAGACGATTAAACTAACATTTGGCATCAAGATGTGTCTTCACTTGAATACGAGAGAACAAAAAATGTGATATACAGCTACTTTAATTTAATTAGCGAATGCTAAAATAATACTTTTGCTCGCTTAAATATCCAAAACTGCTACTGGCCAAATAATAATAATAATAATAATAATAATAATCCAAAACTGCTCATCATATCCAAAAGAATGAAAATGAAAAGATAACGCCATTCTGTGTATGTGTATGTGCATCCAGAAATTTTTACTCACTGTGTTTTAGAAAAAAGAATATATAATACAAATTAGGGATTAAATTATAAAATGATTAAAATTATAAAGAAAGAGTTGCTGTGAGTTAAAATTATAAGGACTGAGTATACCGAGTAAAAAAATAAAAACTTGTTACTACTGAGTTAAAATTATAAGGATAAAAAGATTAATTTTTTCTTAAGAAATTACATATTACTAATTTAAAAAATGAAAGGTCCATATCATAGTTTTGTAGGGTTATTAAACTGGAACTGGACCGGACTGTTCAAGTCAGAAACCGACGAACCAGACACTTGCCTGGTTCGGGTGAACCCAACCCGGGGACAAATTTTTTTATTTTTTAAATTTAATTCTATTTTTTTATTTTATTCAAAAGTTCATATTAATAATTCTAGAATCTTCACTTCCTCACCAGTCTGACCTTGAGTTACTTCCAGTTTAGCTCCAATTTAATCCATTGGCCATTGACTCGCTACCTCAACTGATTTAAAAGCCAGTCTGGATTTAATAATTTTGAATATTTGAAAGGTTTAAATTTTTTCGCAGCATCACTATGATGAGTGAGGACCCAACACCACATGTCACCCACACGAAAAAAATTGGGAAAATGACAGTGAGATCCCAAGGACTAAAGAAAATACTAGTAAAGTCTTTGTGAAAAGAAATAACAACTCATTAAGTATGTTTTACAACTCAACATGTTGTAAAAATGACTCAATAAGTTCTTATTTCTTTTCGTAGGGACTTTACTGATATTTTGTTCGGTTTCTGGGATTTCACTTTCATTCTCCCAAAAAAATTATCCCATCTTTGCTTGTCACACACGTGTGCTAGTAATGACATTCCAAAATTATAAATTAATTTATAAGGTTAAAATTTTACATTCCAAAATTTCAATGGAGACGGAGAGTGAAACAACATAGGGAAGCGGAAGTTCTCGGTTTACTCAAATTTTGGTTTTCATCTTCAAATTATAATTATTGGTCCCTATAGTTTCATAAGTATTTAGTATGAGTTAACGCTGTTAAGTATAGGGATCAAAAACTTGGCTGCCTCTTGAGCAATGTAATTATCAATTATACATTGATTAATTGCCTTATAAGTATAATGTTTAAGATTAACAAAATCTCTTAAATTGAATAACAAGAAATTACTGATTATATATTCGTTTGTGTAATCAAAAGAATTTTGAAATTCTTCTATAACCTCGACTAAAGCAGAATTCAAGCGATCTTCTAAGATTGCTCGATGTATCTTCGGATATTTTCGACTTATGATACATAATTCTTCTGGATATATGTATAAATTATTCTTAATCAAAGGTTAAATCTTTTGACTCCCGACTCGATGTCGGATCATTGGAGACATAGTCAAATAAATAAGCGTAGGTGTGGGTGTATGTCTTTAACTTGTGACTTAGTCAGTTTGGCTATACAAGCTAATCCCAATGAGCCGCCGTCGTAGCTCAAAGTGTTAAACACTTTTATTTGCAAATTGGGAATACTGAATTTAGAATAAACACATTTTATTATTATCCTAATATAGGATGTGATTTTATTCTAGGAATTCGAGCATTTTGGTTCCTATTCTTTTAATAAATTTTAGTTTTGGCCTTAATAGCTAACAGTGTTAACTAAAAGTTAACGTCGTTAAACTCAAACCAAATTTTTATGAAATTATAAAGACAAAAAATTCATTACTTAATACTATTGGGACAAAAAAAATTTAATGAAATTGTGAGGACCAAGAATAGCATTAACCCTAATTAATAATATTTCTCATGATATCCTCTATTTTTAATTATAAATCACATCCAACATGTTTCACCATATCAAGAAAAGCCTTACATCGTGTATTTATGTGAAAAATGAATAATTTGACTTATAAAATGGATAAAAAAACATTTTCCTACCATCTTATAAATAGGATATGAGGAGTGCGTTGTATGGACGAGGAAGCAAAGTGATCAGAGGAGGGAGGGAACATCGACATGCAAAACCAAGAGATGGCGTCTTCACTTCTGAAGAAACTAAATCTATACAATACATATGAGATAAGGAAGAGAAATCCAGATCCTAAATCATGTGCTCTTTTAGTCATTGACATGCAAAACTCCTATTCTTATATCGCCGAGCCCATCCTCTCCAATCTCTCCACCACAATCCATCTTTGCCGGAACGCCTCCATCCCCGTCATCTTTACGCGCCACTGCCACAAATCCCCCGCCGACTACGGCATGTTTGATGAGTGGTGGAACGAGCACATCCTCTTGGACGGCACAGAAGAGGCGGAGTTCATGCCAGCACTTGATCGGAAGCCGGAGGATATGGTGGTGGAGAAGAGCACCTACGGCGCGTTTTGGAACACTCAATTGGAGGAGAAGCTTATGGAGAGGGGGATAAAAGAGGTGATTGTGACGGGGGTGTGTACGAACCAGTGCTGTGAGATGACGGCGCGTGAGGCTTTCGTGAGAGGGTTTAGGGTTTTCTTCTCTGCGGATGCCACGGCGACAATAAATTCGGAGCTCCATGAGGCGACTTTGAAGAACATGGCTTTTGGGTTTGCTTATTTGGTAGATTGTCACAGGCTTCGAGATGCACTCTCTATAAAATAAACCTTCAAGACATTTCTGTTTGCTATAAATACTGAGCCCCACCGTCTTCTCCCCCCCTCACCACCGCCGTCTTCCACCTTCTCACTTGTTTTCAGAGACAACCATGGAATGGGTAGTGCCATGGTTGTCTATCGATCTCAATCTGAGGCTACTCATTTCATCAATTCATGCTTTGGTTATTTTGCTTTGCATTTCAGGTTTATGGTTTCAGTTGGCTTTCTAAGTTTGTATTTTTAAGTATGTTACGTCCTCAAAGCAAGGCTTTGCAATATGAAGATTCACAATGTCCCTTTTGGCTGATCATATGGCCAGATTTCAAAGTACTGAAATTTTATTCCAGTTTTTTGTTTCAATGTTGTTTTGTGTCAATGTTTTTATGGGTTATACGTTTATTGTGTTTCTGTCAAGTCTGTTTGGTTTTGTGTTTCTAGTACTGAAGCCTGGCAATGTGTATCGTTTTACTTTATTTTAAATAAAATTGTCTTTTTATTAATAAAATAAAATTTCTTTCTTTCTTCAAAAGAACTTATGGATTGCCGATAACCCTGCTCATGAAAACGAACTGGATCATTTGCATTTAGTTACTAAATGTATGCTAAATGCTTGCATGGGATCCAAATTGTTATGGACAGAGTTGAATCTCTTAGGATTAGATATAATCAAAATTGAAGAGGAACCAAAAATATAGACCTTAAAAACTGAATTTAATCTAAGCTTAATTATTGGCACTTTGATCTTTTGAAATGGTCGAAATTCGAAGTGTTATTCCTCCCGAACGTAAAATCAACTCAACTAATTTAGATAAATTAAATAAATTAATTATTTATTAAAAATGACTATTGACTTACCTAAAATACCCAATTAATTCATTTATATTGAAACAACCTATTCATGGAAACTCTTTTAACATGTGCAGTCCAACCCCGAACTAGCTTTTACATTAAGAACATAAGAAAGTATTTTAAAATCTTAAAAATAGATTTAAGACTATGCTCAAAATATATTATTATAATTTGAATGCATTTTTCATGCTTCCGATTATACCTACACTATCAAATTACTAATTAATAATAACCATTAAGTACCTGTTCGTTTTAGCTCTTGAGAAGTGTTTTTCGATTTATTTGGTAAGTATATCAGAAGAATTTTATCTTAATTTGTGGAAAAGTGCTTTTTTGGGTTTCCCAAACAAGCACTAAAACTATTAAAGAGGTACTATTCTGAATGGCTTGTAGACACTAGTGCGACTTTCTAACTATTGTTATATTTTATATTGAATGAATAATGTATATTAATTAGTGTTATATAATTATAAGAATAAAAAATTTCAACATCAATATCATTTCTAATATATTCTGTTGCTGCAAGTTGATAACTTCTCGAAGAATGAAGCAGTAATAAGGTTGCATTGAACCTTTCATAGGTCTGAAATATGAATATTCTTAGTACCAAATAAATGAAAATATGCAATGCAATATCAATCGAAGTAATACTTTTCTTCCCTTATTAATACATTTATCTGCTTCATTTTGCTAATTTATTAATAATGACATATATAAAAAAACAATTTCTCTGAAATAATGTAGGATGTAAGTGGAAGAGAGAACCATTGGACTCACTAGTGGAAAAATCACTTTTAAGACCGGTTAAAAAAGACATTTTAGATCAGTTCTAGATCCGGTCTTGATACAGCCGGTCTTAAAAGTCTACTACTTTTAAGACCGGTTATAGAACCGGTATTTAAAAAAAGTTTTAAGATCGGTTATTATAAAAACGGTCTAAAAATAAATATTTTTAGACCGGTTATCAAAGGAACCGGTCTGCAAGGTTCAAATTTTAAGACCGGTTTTCTACAAAACCGGTCTTAAAGTAATACTTTTAAGACTGGTTTTGAAGTAAACCAGTCTTAAAGTAATATTTTTAAAACTGATTCTCTCCAAAACCGGTCTTAAATGTACTTTTCAGACCAATTTTGGAGAGAATCGGTCTTAAAAGTAGTTTTTTTTAATTTTCATTTAAAACATTTACCCAACAAGCCATTTCCCCTGTTAAAACATTTCACTCAGCAAGCAGCAGCCAGTTCAACGACATTCAAATAAATCTTCTTCTCTTACAGATTATAACTAACATCTTAATGACATGTGAAAGACTCAAAACTCATTGGAACATATTAAAACTCAACTCCCTTGTGCTTAAAGAGTGTTGGCCGAAATAGAAGTAAGGTAAACAATCTTGAATAATAAACTCACAATTATAAACAGAATCATAATGCAAGGAAATCATACAACCATGACAATGTTGTTTTGACCAAGTTCCTTATCTTTTCACTTACATACATACATTAAAGATTAAATTACATTAATGACAATGTTGTTATTCATTAGGGCCAAAATAATTTATACACACTCTTCTCAGGTTGATGATCACTAGCTGGCCTGGCTTCGGAGAATTTACACTAAGACGTACACCTCATATCCTTCATTTTCCTGTGACGAAAACAAAAAAGTAGTTTTATATATACACCAATAACAATATACATAATTCAAATATAGTTCATGATAATTATTTTAGTTAATTAACCTTCAATGTAGTTTTATAAAGGGATATCCTCTTATATCCCTTCATGATGATCATTTCTTGTACCGTATTCATTGTCTGCTTCATCTTCTTCGTTCAATTCTGGTAGCCCCTAGAAAAAGAAGGAGTCTCAAGAAGATCATTCATTGAATGACTTTCCTGATTAATATCAATGACCTTTTTTCCTTGGAGAGCTACAGACCACATTTTATTTGCCTGATCAATAACACAGAACACTTGTTTTGCTTGATATGCCATAATAAAAGGTTCATCTCCAAAACTTCTACTAATTAAATCAACCAATGTAAATCCCAGCTGATCAATCATCACACCATTGTTGACATCAACCCACTTCCATTTGAAAATGGGAAGTTTAACTTTAACATAATCAACCACCCAAATCTCTTCAATAACCCCATAATAAGGTATTGCTATCAATCTATGATTTTTATCTTTCGAACTAGAGAAGTGCATAGATTCAGCCACTAACATAACTCCACTGTTCTGGATGGTGCTCCTATCATCAAGGGACTTTGTGTAAAACGTATAACCATTGATCACAAATGAAGTCCAACTTATGACTCAGCCTCAGGACCACGTGCTAACCATTTAATTGTATCAGAAACATATTCTTCGCCGTCAACCTTTTGTTTGAACCAATGTGCAAAAGTTTTGTTATGCTCCCTAATTAACCTTTGTTTAGTCATTCGACTATTTCCTTTCCGTACAATTTCTTTATGAGCATTAATCTTGAACTTCATCAACATTATTCAAGATGTACAAGTGGACTTGTTGCAATTCATCAGGATCCACACTCTTTACTGAAGCCTCGTGTCTACCGCCTTCTTTGTCATGACATTCAGGAAGTCCAATGTGTCCTACATTTGACAAGTAATCTTGACAAAACTCTATGGCTTTTTCAGAAACATATTTCTGAACAATAGATGCTTCAGGCCGGTTTGGGTTCTTCACATACCCTTTAGGATTTTCATAGTTCTTTCAATTGGGTACATCCATCGTAAATAGATAAGGCCACACAAATTGATCTCCCCGACTAGATGAACAATTAGATGTATCATGATGTCAAAAAAGAAGGAAGAAAAAACTTCTCAAGCTGGCACAAGATCAGATATCCTTCATTTTCCAGTTCATCCAATTTTTTTGTCTCAATGACTTTACTACAAATAGCATTGAAGAAGAAACAAAATCTAGTCAAAATATGTTGAAGATCATATTCGGCAATGCCACGAATAGCTACTGGGAGAAGTTGTTGCATTAAGACATGACAATCATGAGATTTAGCCCTACTAACTTCAAATCTTTCATCAACACAAGCTTCCTTAAATTTGAAGAATACCCTGAAGGAACTTTCATGCCATGTAAACACTCACAAAAGCTTCTTTTCTGAACTTTAGACAAAGTATGAGCAGCTGGAGGACAAAAAGTTCTCTTATCATATGGCTTTGGATGCAAGTCTTCTCGTATCCCCATTTCTTGCAAATTTAATCTTGCATTCATGCCATCCTTAGAACTACCTTGTATGTTAAGCAGTGTCCCAACAATACTATCACAAACATTTTTCTCCACATGCATGAAATCAATACAGTGTCTCACATCAAGATTCGGCCAATATGGAAGATTGAAGAAGACATACCTCTTTTTCCATTTACTTTTCTCATCACTATTATTTGTGGTTTTACCAAAGATAACATTCATATTTTTCACCTTTTCATAAACTTGCTCCCCAGTCAATGCCTTCGGAGCATCTTCAAACTCTTGTCTACCAAAAAAAGCTTTCTTTAATATACGATACGGGTGGCCCCATCTAAGAAATCTCCTATGGCCAAGATAAATTGTCTTTCTTCCATGTTGAAGTTGATGGTAGCATGTTCCTTCTTCACAAATCGGACATGCTTTATGGCCTTTAACACTATATCCTGACAAGTTTCCATATGCAGGGAAGTCATTTTTAGTATAAAAGATCATGGCATTTTAAAAAATTCCTTCTTGTTTGCGTCAAAAACATCAATATCTTCATCCCACAACTCTTTCAAGTCTTCGATCAAGGGTTCTAGGTAAAAATCTATGTCATTTCTGGGTTGTTTTGGTCCCGAAATCAACATAGACAATATGACATACTTTCGTTTCATGCATAACCAAGGAGATAAGTTGTAAATTACCAACAGAATAAGCCATGAACTATGTATATTGCTCAAGCTAGCAAAAGGATTCATGCCATCCGTACTAAGCCCAAGCCTAAGGTTCCTAGGCTCTTCACCGAAGGCAGGAAATAATTGATTGATTTTCTTCCATTGAGAAGAATCAGCCGGATGTCGAAGCTTTCTATCTGGTATCCTCTCATCCACATACCATCTTAAATTTCTTGCATCGTTTTCATTAGCAAATAAGCGCTTGGACCTTGGTATGATTGGAAGGTACCACAACACTTTTACAGGTGCGTTATTTGATTTGTACCTCGAGGTTTCACATATTGGACATTGTTGTTCTTCTTCATGCTCTTTTCTATACAATATACAATCATTAGGGCATGCATGGATCTTTTTATACTTCATCCCTAGTGGACACAATATTTTCTTAGCATCATAGTATCAAGAAGGCAATACATTATCATCTGAAAGCATATCCTTAAAAACCTCAAGCGTTTCTGAAAAACTCTTATCTCTCCATCCATGCCATGCTTTCAAGCTTACCAATTTCAATACTGCTTTCAACAATTGGTAATTTTTACACCCCGGGTACAGCAGTGTCTCAACATCATTGCACATATTGCCATATGCATGTGATTGCTCAAAAGCCTCTTCTCCTACATCACAAATAATATCCTCTATCCGATCATCTGTATCCGTGTCATTATCATCAAAGTTCACTCCCCCTGATGAATTTGGCATTTCTAATTCTTCACCATGCCATACCCACACCGTATAACTCTTACAAAATCCTTCACAAATTAAATGTGTATATATATCTGCAGTACTTAGTCACTTCTCATTCAAACATACTATACAAGGGCAATAAAACTTCCCAATTTCTTCTAGTGAAGTCTAAAAAATCCCTCACCCCATTATCATATTCAACACTCGTTTGTTTAGCGTTTATCCAACTATGATCCATATATATCTCAACACTTGTAGCACCCTATATCCAACAACAAAAGGATAGACAAAAAAACAACAACTATAGAGTTTTAGAGATTTCAACGAAAATTACATGCACCATTTGAAACTAGTATTGTTTTAACAAACCAATAACATTGACAATAATCAAACAATCACACTAAATTAAAACAAAACATAGAGTGGTATTACTCCAAGCCAAAAATCACATGGATGTAATTAAAAGTCAGAGCATATATCTAACAAGAATGCGCAATTTTTTTTTCCAGATTACGTTATCACAAAACAGTTGGATTTCCAACAAACTATAATAACAACTTGTGGGAATTAAGTCTCAAAACAACAACAAGAACCATTTTTTTATAAAATATTATTAATTATTGAACCACGTACAACTAAATAACAGATCGAACACGTACTAACTTGATTGAAGACCAAGGAGTGAGCTTCAACCCAAAGTCACGGTGGCGTCGACTGAGGTTAAAACGAAGTCCTCAATTCACTGCACTGACAAAGGGAAGTCAAGGCAGAGGAGAATGGTCCCTACGGAGAATAGAGGTAGCGGTGGAGAAGACTGACGATAATCAAAGAACAGCGACGACGAACACAGCAACGGCATCGGTAATGACGGAGGAGGGTTGAGCAAATGAGGAATGGGACGCCATGGACGAGTTTAGAACAAGCACGGACAGAGCTTATAGAGAAATGGCGCAAAGAGAAGAAATGGTTCATAGAGCACACGATCTGAGCGCAGGAGTAAAAATATGGCTGAAAAAGCTTACCTTTTAGACCGGTTTTCTACAAAAACCGGTCTTAAAAGTGTGAAATTTCAAATTTAAGACCGGATTTTATAAAATCCGGTCTTAAATGTTTTAACATTTTAAATTTTTAAAAATTTCAACATTTTACCGGTTCTATTTATAACCGGTCTAAATAAATTTTTTAAGACCCATTTTTTTTAGAACCGGTCTTCGAAGTTCAATATAATTACAAAACTGCCACCGCGCAAATTTTTAAGACCTTATCCGTCAAAACCGGTCTAAATGTGACGGTCTAAAAAGGGATTTTTCCACTAGTGACTTCTATTCATACCATAATTTTCACAAATCAGTTTCTCTTTCTTGATTTACATATATGGAATGATTAGAGTGGCTATGTGAATAACAATAATTAATTAGAAAATGACCGTATAATCTAAGTAAGTAACCAATATTTTCACAAATACTCATTGGTTCAATCGTAGGTTTAACATAATCATGAATTACTACAATAGCATAACGAATAACGACAATTATTTAGCAAATGACCATATTATCTAAGTGAGTGAGTTAATTTTAGTGAAATGACCTTATTTTTCCCTGATTGTAATATTGGGGTTAATTTGTTTGCTCAAAAAAAAAATATTGGGGCTAATTTAGATTTTGTATAGTTCAGGGGTAGCTACCTTTTTTGCTTTTGCGTACCAGTGAATAATACATTATTATAAAATAATGTCAACCCCAGTATTACAATCAAATGGAGGGACAAGTACAACAATGGGTCCGAATGTCCAATGCTATTATAAATTATTCTAGGGATAAAAACAGTCGTTTCTACATTAGCTAACATCTTTTACTGAAGCAAGAAAACAAAATTGCAGTCTCAACTGCTAAACTTCCAATAAACGACCTCAGCTTGTGCTTTCTTTGTAACATAAACTAAAGGAAAAAAATACTAAATACTTTTATAGCAAAACTTGTTATCTTTTCCACTGATTTCAAAAGGAATACAAAAGTGTAGACATATTTGACAAGCAAGACACGGAATTAATTAATTGAAACAAATGGAATAAAAAATTTAGGGAAAATCACTTACAATTCCCAAGGACCCAAAAAAACCACAAAAAAGTCCCAATCCAAATTCCCAAATCAAAAAGGTCTTTTGTGATTAATTAGGAATGTGAAATGACTATGTTGCCCTTTGTAATTTAATAACTAGTTTTTCCTATTTTCACAACTTGATGACTCATTTTGACAACTTCTTTTTCAAACCTGCATGATATTACAAGTTTTACAAGTCCCAACTTTCACAAATCACATGACAATTTTAACAACTAGTTTTGCCTATTTTCACAATTTGATGAGTCATCTTGAAAACTTCTTTTTTATACTTGTATGAGATTACAAGTTTCTTAAGTTTCAACTTTCACAACTGTATATGACAATTTTAACAACTGGTTTTGCCTATTTTCAACACTTGAGGAGTCATTTTGACGACTTCCTTTTCATACCTGCGTGAGATTACAAGTTTCATAAGTCCCAACTCTCACAACTGTTGATGACAATTTTAACAACTAGTTTTGCCTATTTTCATAACTTGATGAGTCATTTTAACAACTTCTGTTTTATACTTGCGTGAGATTACAAGTTTCTTAAGTCTCAACTTTCACAATTGTATATGACAATTTTAACAACTGGTTTTGCCTATTTTTACAACATGATGAGTTATTTTGAAAACTTATTTTTCATACCTTGATGAGTCATTTCCCTCCCTGGAGAAGTTTTGAAATTTCACAACTACATGTGCCAATTTTGGTAAGAGCTTATGCCTGTTTTCACAAGTCCTAATGCATATATTCACAACTACATGGCTTATTTTGGCAAGTTGATTTTAACATATCAGAATTTCACATGTCCCACCTGTCACGATCTGCAACATGCACTTTGTATTAACAACTACAACAACTATATTAACAATTATAACAGCACGTGTTAACAACACTTTTTTTTATCTCATACCAGCATTTTGTAAGCAAACAAACCTTCACCATATTCAACCATTTCCACTTAAAACAGAGCAATCCTTCTATTACCTTGCTAAAAAACAGGGCACAATTTTATTCATACTACCCAACCATGGTGAAACCCCAACTTCAATGGTCAATATTATATCTTTAGCAAAATCTTAGCATTACTTACCTAGCTACTAGCACATAGGTCACTCATCTCTCATATTTCCTCGTCTGTCATTTTCTCTTTGTTCTCTCTGTTTCAGTTTCAGATCTCGCCATGGCTTTCGCTGCTCTTCGAGTGTTCGTCGTCTTGTTTTTGGCTACTTCTTGATTTGCTGAAGCCCCTAGAGCTGCCCCACTCAGCCCCCCACCGCAACCCCACTGAAAGCCCCCTCACTTGCTCCCTGCATGCCACCTGTTGCTACTCCACGACTTGCAACATCACAGCTTTCTCCATTTTCTCTTTCTCAATTTAGTCATTGGGGGCAATTTAGTCATTTCACATTTCCAATTAATCATAGAAAAGTCCCTAGGTACTTTTTTGATTTGGGAATTTGGATTGGGACTTTTTTGTGATTTTTTTAGCTCCTTGAAACCTATCAGTGATTTCCCCAAAAAATTAACTAAACAAAACACTTCCTTGACATCTTTAAATAAAGGAGCAATAAAGAAACAATTATTGTTGAGCAATGACAAAAAAAAAAATAACAAATATTATATTGGAATATATATTTCAATTGTCATACAATTAATACATTATCTTATTGTAAATATCAATAGAGGCCTCATTGTCCAAGGAAAACAAGAAATATTAGAAGTCTTATATACTAGCGAGAAAAGAATTCACTCTTAGATACTTCATGACTAGAGCATGATTCTCCACTTTGAGATTCAATATTGTTAGGATCCTTTTGACCATGCAAAAAGAATGCAGGCTGTTGTGGAATTGGTAATTGAATTGAATCATCGCTTAGATATGAAATAATTGTTGCCATGGAAGGCCTAGCTTCTGGATTCTCTTGAACGCATAACAATCCCATCTGGATGCACTTAATCATTTCATTACATGATCCCAATTCTTTAAGATTTGAATCCAATATCTCTAAGAGCTTTTCATCCTTCCATTGGTTCCAAACCTGCAACAATTAATTAAGTAAAACTAATTATTACAATCACTGGCCTTTAACTGGCATGAACAAATTAGAGGTTGAGATTATTCAAAAGAAGTATTAATGAGAGAAGCACATGACGGTAACTTACATAGCTTAAGAGGCTATCAGCATATTGTGATTGATTATGACGGCTTGCATTCTTCCTTCCACTCATAATTTCTAAAATTATAACTCCAAAACTAAAAACATATGACTTTTCAGAATATTATCCAAACATTGCATATTCTGGAGATCATAACCACTGTAAAGAAAAAAACATCAATAATGAAAATTTAATTAAAATAATCAATAGAATGTCAAACATTCCTCTATCACTAAGCTTATTTTTCTTAATTCAGCCATATCAAGATATATCTACATATCGATGTAGACATTAAAGGAAAAAATAGAACTGACTATGTTCCAACAATTCTATTTGTATTTCCCTCATTTTCATTGATAGCAACCATTTTAGTCAAGCCAAAGTCTGAAATCTTTGGATTCATTTTATCATCTAACAAAATATTGCTAGGTTTGAGATCACGATGTATGATTTTGAGGTGGGAATAATCATGAAGATAAAGGATTCCTTGAACAACTCCTTTGATGATTTTACTATGCTCTAGCCAAGTTACTACTTTGCTATTTTGGGAACCTATAGATAAATTTGTTGTGAGTAGCTATGTAAAGAGACAAAATAAACAAATATAGACATAACTAAGCTCAATCGAACAACAAAAGGCATAATACAAATTAAATAATAACATGCTATGAAGTATATATAAATGTCGACAAAATGCAAAAATGAGTCTAGAAGTCAAACCAAATAGAAAGTAATCCAGGCTTCTGTTGCCAACATATTCATAAATAAGTATTTTCTCTTGCTCATCTATGCAGAATCCTAATAATGCCACCAAATTTCTGTGCTGGAGTTTGGCTATTAATAAAACCTCATTCTTGAATTCTTCTGCACCTTGGCCAGAACCCTTTGAGAGTCTTTTCACAGCTATTTCTTGGCCATTTGAAAGAATACCCTGGAATCATATAATTGCTTTGATCAAAATAGAAAAATATTTGCGCGCGTGCGTACATGCGCGCGTGCGTGCTTATGTAAGCTTTCCATTGATGGCGTTTATTGTTACCTTATAAACTTGTCCAAATCCACCTTTGCCTAAACTGTTTTCATGTGAAAATTGATTTGTAGCAGTTTCAATAGTAGCCAAACTGAACTGTAAGGGTTCTAAGGTGGTGCCTTCACTTCCAACTAGACAATAAAAAAAAGTATACAAATAAATTTCCTCAACTCTTCAAACTTGGCAAACTATACGAGTAAAGAGAATAGAAATGAAAATAATCACTTACAGTATTTTTGTCTAAGAACATTTCTACGTCTTTTCTTCATTTTCCTCCTTTAGAGATAGTAAGCAAAACCAAGAAGTAACCCCGAACCGATAATAGAAACCACAACTATCAGAATAGTTGTTGGAGATGATTGGCCTTTCTTTTTTACTGTTTAAAAGAAGTAATGAGAAAGGCTAGGTTTCAGAATTAACTATGTAACAGAATATGGAAAGCATCATCATGAACTAAAATCGAATGGTTAAAACTTAGGGAAAATTCCAGAAAACTATAGTGGAAATTATAAAAGGACAAAAAGGTATGGTGAATTTCTCATATCCCAAATCAGTAAGGCTGTAGGAATCTAAAATATGAAATCTTCATACAATTACCTAAATGCCTTTAAAAGTGAGAGGTAACAACGAAAAAAAGACATGAGGGAGTCAGAATTTGAAAAGGCCGACAGAAACAGAGAGTGACGGGAAAGCTAGGGGCGATGGAGAGATGATGAGAAGGATGGCGGGTCGATGCTTGTTGGTGGCGATCTGCGGTGTCTTCTATGGAGGTTAAGGCGGCATTGTGGGGTTGTGCATTTTACTTTCTGCGGTTTGTCCGACGTTCGACATTCAACGGTTTTAGTTTACGGTGTTCGGTGGCACGACACAACGAAATGAAACTTCACCTATAGTGGGCTGTCTGAGGTTGGGCAGCATGGCAAGAACAACATCTATCACATTATTAATAACTTTATCTTCTTTGTTAATGACTCCGCTTCGGCCATTAACATCTTAAGAGGAACAAGTTGGGACTGTTTTAATGTTGATGGAAAAACACAACATGTTACCCTCGATTAACAACATGACTTTTTTCATTAACAACTCATCTTCGTCCATTAACATCTTATGAAGAACAAGTTGGGAAGATCGTAATGTACATGGGAATACACAACATTTCTCCCACTTTTAACAATATCATCTTCTTTATTAACGCCTCCATTTCTTTCATTAACATCTTCAAAGGAACAAGTTGGGAATGTCATAATGTAGATGGGAAAACACAACATCACTCCCCTATTAACAACATCATCTTCTTTGTTAACGATTTTGCTTCCGCCATTAACATCATGTGACGAATAAGTTAGGAAGGTCCTAATGTCAATGGGAAAACACAACATGTCATCTGCCATTAACAACATCAGCTTCTTCATTAATGACTCCTTGTCCTCCATTAACATCATGTGAGGAATAAGTTGGGAAGGTCCTAATGTGGATGGGAAAACACAACATCGCTCCCCTATTAACAACATCATCTTCTTTTTTAACGACTTCGCTTCCGCCATTAACATCATGTGAGGAATAAGTTAGGAAGGTCCTAATATAGATGGGAAAATACAACATGTCACCCACTATTAACAACATCAGCTTCTTTATTAACGACTCATTTTCCTCCATTAACTTCATGTGAGGAATAAGTTGGGAAGGTCCTAATATAGATGGGAAAACGTAACATGTCACCCAAGATTAACAACATCAGCTTCTTTATTAATGACTCCATTTCCTCCATTAACATCATGTGATGAATAAGTTGGGAAGATCGTAATATAGATAGGGAAACACAACATCTCTCCCAGTATTAACAACATCAGCTTCTTCATTAACGACTCAACTTCCTCCATTAACATCATGTGAAGAATAAGTTGGGAAGGTCATAATGTAGATGGGAAAACACAACATGTCACCCGCAATTAACAATATTAGCTTCTGCATTAACGACTCATCTTTCTCCATTAACATCTTATGAGGAATGAAATTGTCAAATCACTAGTTTGATGCCCAAAACAACACCTCACCCATAGTTAACAAGATTATATTCATTATTAATGACATTATTTGGTAGATTAACATCTGGCCCAGAAGAACTTGAAAAGTTTTAGTGTCGATGCCCAAACGCAATACCTTTCACATCTTCCACTCACACAGACAACAGAAGACTTGTCCAGGAAAAAGTTTGAAAATGAGATGTTGCAGGTCTGATAACAGCACGCCACTCTATATTAACAACATGGCTCTATTGGTTTAATACCTTGCTATATTTATAATATGATATAAGATCACAATCTGCATAATTACATTCACTAATCATTTGAAGCCGAAAAAAAGTTACACACTGCCCCTTTTACACATTCACATATTTCATGACAAGGGAACGTTAACATTGCAATAGTACATAATGTTTTCTTATCACAAACATTGCATTACATCAGACACTAAATACATTAACTAGCTACTAAAGTACACATATGACAGCAACCTATCTCCCAAAAATGTATGAGTGGGTTGACAGTAACTTTACAAAAAGAACCTTCATATTCATTTTCCACAATGCTTAGATACAGAGTGGATCTTTGTTGTGACAGTCCCAACAAATCTTCAACCCTACAGTCAATAACAACTGCAGTTACTTAATAAACAACAACAACTTCATAAATAACAACTATGAAACCTAAAAATATTTACACTTAACGGATATATTTGACACATTATCATTCCCTTTTTATGCTATATACACATGGTCACTCCTCTCATTATAGTCAAACAAGTTCTCAACTTCACCATCATCATTTAAATCTATTAGTGTCTTCTCATCAAAGCTCACTGTATATTTCATCTGACACATGTTACAATCAATACCAAGCCATGATGATATCATCAACATCAAATCTGTCAGTGTTATCAACTATTTGAACCACTTCGCCTTCACATAACCACCATTATATTGAATTTTACCTTCATCACTACACACTAATTTCCCTCCAACATGAAAATAACAAAATAGTTCCTTCAAAGATGATAACCCTTCAGTACATGTCATTTTGCATGCTTACTTAAAAAAAAAACTTTACACCACTCTTTATAATCTCACTCCAGTAAGCTTGTCTTGTCACAAATTGATTATTAAACTGAGTAACTTCCCCTACCATCACCCACCACCGACAATTGACAACAATACTATAGTTTTTAATATCTCCATCTTCTCTATTAATAACACCCACAAATCATCACCCTGCATCTCCTATTAACAACAACATAATGTACTTTAACATCTCCATATTCACTAATAACAACACTCCTCCCATCTCGTCACTCTGCCTCTACTATTAACACCTAGATAATAGCTCTTCACATATCCATATTCACTAATAACACCACCCTCCCCCAACCTTACTATCCACTACCGACCCACCTTTCACCTGACGCAACACCCATCCTGTAATCAGTCACGATGAACAAAAAAGGCACAAGCTTTATCAATCACTCAACCAAACACAATCAAATTCATCGCACAACCATCAACATTGTCCCATTACCTCAAAGTCACTACCTTTTCTCTATGATCATCTAATACTCCCCTTACTCATAACACGAAAGTTTCGATATCATAAACCCCAACCACGAACAATAATCAATTTTCTGTTAACATTCAAGAAGCTCAATACATAAATAATTTCTCTCTTAAATTTACTTACCTGTGGCTTGCGTTTGGTTTCCGTCATGTTTCCTCTTGTTTCGTCACTTTTTGGCTCCACAAACATCCTCAGTTTCCTTCTCGTCATCTGCTGTCTTTTTCCCTTTTACCTCTCACTTTTGAGGGCATTTAGGTAATTGTATGAAGATTTCATATTCCAGATTCCTACAGCCTCACTGATTTGGGATATGAGAAATTCACTACACCTTTTTGTCCTTTTGTAATTTACACTATAGTTTTCTGGAATTTTCCCTAAAACTTAAGAGTAGGGTAGTACAAATAACTCAATAAACTTGACATGCAACATCAATCAAATCGAGTTGGGAACAGAAAAAGTAAAAATATGGAAATGTCAAGTGGGGTTGATTTATTAATTTTTCGATACAAAAGAAGGGTCTTACGGTGTGCTTGGGGGGGCCCCTTGTGGTTGCCTTTAAGCCCCACATCGGATGGGTAAGTGTGTGTGTGAGTGTGTACAAGTAAGTGAGGGCTGTTTGGCTGCCACCCGCGTTAGGTGGTTTTCCCTTCAGCCTGTGTCCGAAAAGATACAAAAGAAGGATAAAGTTAGTCAATTTAATTTTAAAGTGAATATCAAGTGACCGGGTTAATAGTATTGGGGCCCTAGGGTCACTTTGTACTAATTTGAATTTGAAAGATAAGAAAATGGAGGATTCAATTGGACAATATCTAACCTTTTTTGAAAGAATTATTATTTATTGTTAGATAATATTATACAGTTATATGATCACATGAAGTCAACCAAATTAGATTTATATTTTAATTGTCACAGATTTGGTTTGACAATATATTGAAGATTCTGTTTTAGCTATACGTAAACATGAAAGTGTTTTTCCATATTATATATAAATATACATAAGCATCACACAGGCAACACACACACACACACACACACACACATATGGCATTAAAATATAACATGCGACTCCCTCCTGTCCTCAATATAGGATCTATTTGGGGATTGACCTTTTTTTGTCAATGATTTAATTAACTATCATAGTTAATTTGTTGAATGAATTTTGGCTTTGAAAAGAATTTTATTGAATATGTTTTCCTGAAAATGGAAAATTGTAAAGTTGTTGGTCTTGACAGCATCCTTTTGAAGTTTGAAAGTGTTTAGGTGAAGAAGAGATGTTTTTCCTTCTAAGTTTTATAATGAGATTTAAATGAAGAAAAGCTACCAGAATTATTTGTAATTTAAAGGTAATTGGTAAAGTAAAAGGGAAATTTTATTGTATTTATATTTGACCAGCAATGCCTTATGGTGGTAAATGTTGGTTTTGGAGAGGCCATATGAAACTTTGCCTATGTTTATAGTCGGTCCCAAGCCCGGGTAAAGGAGGAGGGTTGTGTTAAACCCGATGGCCAACATAAAACCCTGTCAAATCTCTTATGAACAAGGATCAACGAAGAAATTATGCTAATGCTAGATCGTTACTTGTAAGTAACAAGCTATATGGCTTGAGTATAGTGAGAAGTGAGCGAGAGCCATTGCATCATCGTCCGGATGTAGTATTAAATGAGTAAGGGCTACTACTCTTTTCTGAATGGAGGCAGCTAAAGAAGCTAGTTCATGAGAGCAAGATCAGATTTGGCACTTGGAACATCGGGACTTTGAATGACAAATCTCGGGACGTGGTATGCGTAATGAATTATCAAAAGATTAATATCTTGCGCCTCCAGGAAATTAATGGTTTTAACCTCTGGTACATAGGAAAGGTCAATGGAAGGAAAGGTGTTGGTGTCATCGCTGATAATGAATAAAGGAAGAATGTGGTGGAGTAAAAGGGTTGAGAATAGAATCATTTTCTTAAGAATGATTGTTGGGAAGGATACTATAAACATTATTAGTGTGTATGCACCTCAAGTAGGGGTAGGAGTATATCTCAAGGAAAAGTTCTGGAAAGATATGAAAAGGCTAATTTAGAATATTCCACTAACTAAAAAGATTTTTATTGGAGGAGATCTTAATGAACATGTTGGTAAGGAGGTAGGACCTCATGCAAGGGCTTATGGTGGTTTTGGATTTGGGGTGTTCAATAATGAACGTCAATCTATTGTTGATTTCTCCATCTCTTATAACCTCAAGATTGTCAACACTTGCTTTAAGAAGTGGGAGGAGCATTTAATAACATACAAAAGTGGAGCTGCCAGGACACAGATTGACTTCTTTTTGGCAAGGAATCCTGATAGAAAACTCTATACTAACTACCAAGTGATCCTTGAAAAATGCGTGACAACACAACATAGGGTTTTGGTCCTTGATGTAAATATTAAGTGTGTAAAACAAAAGCGCTGGCAAGTTTTAAACCTAAGAGTTAGCTGGTGGCAATTAAAGGGGGAAAATCGGGAGATTTTAAAGAGAACTCTTTTGGAGGAGGGCGAGTGAGAGTTACAACAAAGTGCTAATATCATGTGGAAGAATATATCTAAAAAGGTCCAAAAGGTTGCTAAAGCAATTTTGAGAGAATCAAATTGATCAGCAAGATAAGGAGACTTAGTGGTGGGATGAGATTGTTCAAGAAAAAGTCAAGCATAAGAAAGATTGTTTTAAAGACATACATTTGTGTAATAATGTTGAAAATTGGGAAAGATATTGTTTGGCTAAAAGGGAGACTAAGAAGGCGGTGAGTGAAGCTCGTAATAAAGCATATGAAGAGTTTTATGGGAGTTAGGGATAAAGGCAGGAGAGCGTACAATTTACAAGATCGCAAAGAATAAGGAGAGAAAATTGAGAGACTTAGATCAAGTGAGTTGTATAAAGGACAAAGAAGGTAAAGTTTTGGTTACTGATGGAGATATTAAGAATAAGTAGGAAGCTTACTTTTATAAGTTGTTCAATGGTGGAGGGGGAGGATCACCTTGTGACTGGGAAGATTTGACAACTCAAAAAGATGATATCAATTTGTCATTTTACTGCAGGGTTCGTGTTGGTGAGGTTAAGGAAGCTCTTAAAAAAATGGAAAATAGTAAAGCTGTTAGACCAATGGTATTCCTATCAAAGTTTGGAAATGTTTGGGTTAAGAGGGTGTGTTGTGGCTCACAAAATTATTTAATGAGATTTTATGATTCAAAAAAATGCCAGATGAGTAGAAAAAAAGCACTTTGATCCCTATTTATAAGAATAAAGGGGATATTCAGAATTGTGCAAACTATAGAAGAATTAAGCTTATGAGCCATACAATGAAATTGTGGAAAAAAGTGATTGAACACAGGTTGATGTTGGAGATTAATATTGCCGAAAACCAATTTGGATTCATGCCAGAAAGATCTACAATAGAAGCCATTTATTTATTAAGAGGGCTAATGGAAAAGTATAGGAGCAAAGGAAGAGATTTGCATACAGTTTTCATTGATTTAGAAAAAGCATATAGTCGTGTGCCAAGAAATGTACTTTGAAAAGTCTTGGAAAAGAAGGAGGTGTGGGTTGCATGTATCAATGATTGGCCTACATTAGGGATTAACTTTGAGCCCTTATTTGTTTAACCTAGTGGTATATGTTCTAACTGAGCCTATAAAAAATGAGATCCCTAATTGCATGCTTTCTGCAGATGATATGGTTCTGTTGGCTGAATCCAAGAAGGAAATTAATTATAAACTTGAGATATGGATATGGACTTTGAAATTGAAGGGCTTTTATCTGAGTAGGAGTAAAACTAAATATATGCATTGTAATTATGATAAGAGACAAGGTCGAAGTGAAGTGGGAGTTAAATTGGGGAGTAAATCATTCCGCAAATGACAAAATTTAGATATTTGGGATTAATTGTACAACAAGATGGTGAAATTGATGGAAATGTCAATCACAGAATTCAAGCTGGATGGTATAAATAGAGAAAAGCTACTAGAGTTCTTTGTGATCAGAAAGTACCTAAGAAAGTAAAAGAGAAATTCTATCGTACTGCTATAAGACCAGCAATGCTATATGGTAATCAATGTTGGGCTTTAAAGGGGCAACATGAACATAAAATGAGAGTACCTGAGATGAGGACGTTGAGATGGATGTGTGGACATATAAGAATAGACAAGATTCATACTACTCATATACATGAAAGAGTTGGACTGGCCTCTATTGAAGGAAAAATGGTAGAAAGTCATTTGAGGTGGTTTAGACATATTCAACGAAGGCCATTAAATGCTTCGATGTGAAGGGTTGATCAAGCAATATAGAGTCTTGTAAAACAAGGTCGACGAGGGCCAAAGTGAACGCTCAATGACGTCGTGCAATCCATGTAGGCGACCCCACCTAATGGTATAAATGCTTTATTATTGTTGTTGTTGAAGAGGCTACATGAGCATAAAGTGTTGATAACTAAGATGAGGATGTTGAGATGGACATGTGGTTATACAAGCAAAGAAAAGATTCATAATGAATTGATATGATGAAGGGTTAGGGTGTGTTTGGTTTGCGGGGAGGGGGGAGGGGAGGGTATATTACCTTATTTGGTTTGTTAGAACGGAGAGGAGGGAAGGGGATCCTTTGTTTAAATTAAAGGGAGGGAAGGAAATTAAAGTCAAAATTTTTCCTTCTTTCCCTCCCACCCCCTCCCCTCCCCTCAAACCAAACACACCCTTAGAGTGGCACTTATTGAAGAAACAATGGTAAAAAATCTTTTGAGCTATGTGGTTTGGACACGTATAGAGAAGGTCATTGCCAATGATGAGCGTGGGTCAAATTATTTGGAGCTCAGTAAAAGGCAATAGAGGAAGATCGAAGAGATCACTTAATGAAATTATTAAGCAAGACCACTTAGTTAACCATTTATCTAGATATTTTGTTTTTAATGGAGCTGTTGAGCATAATGTTGCCCTATGATCTTTATAGCTGACCCTATAGTGAGTAAGGCTTTGTTTTTGTTTCTCATGATTAATTGTCATTGGCGCTGGCTGAATGAATGTAAACTATTTCTTTTAATAGAAAGGATAGGAGCAACCTTCAATATTTATATTAAAAAAATTAATCACCAGGATTAACCAATCTAGAATGACTTTTAAGAATATAACCAAACTAGAAAGTATTTTTACAGCTAGAAAGTATGCAAGGTTTTCTACTATTTTTAATAAAATTCATTATATAAGATTAATCTATAACACATAATTTTTATTAGTGTCATCATCAAAACCGGATCGGACTGGCCGGTTTGGGGAGGAAACCAGCCAATCGGTTGTCCAACCGATCCAATCTGGCAAGTTGGACTGATTTAACTGGTTCAACCTTTTTAAAATTAAAAAAAAAATTAAATAGTTTTTTTATTTAAAATTTTATATAAATAACACTAAAATCTTTACTTTCTCATTGGAATAGCCCCGGGTTAGCTTCAGTTTAACTCCAATCGGACCTATTGACCCTTGACCTAGTACCTTGACCGGATTAGTCGCCGGTCCGGGTTTAATATCCTTGATATTTTTATATTGATTCTACAACCAATCCAAAAAAAAAAACTTTCTATATGGTTACTTCAACATTCATCCAAAATTCACTCAAAAGTTTATTTTAATCCATCTAAAAATCCCTTTCTATTAATGATAATTTCATTTAATTCATCCTAAACTCTAAACATTCTATAAGTACTTTTTCTCTGGTCAAATTTGAAAATGTGTATCCCCCCCCCCCCCCAAAATAATTATTAATAGTTTTTTCAATTTATAATTCATTTGTTATATGAAAAAGTACGTTAAATATATAAATTTAAGTATCTAAATTTTCTCTATGTGAAAATGAGCCAAAAAACTCTACATAAGTTGAAAAAGGTTAAAATTAAAAATCAGAGCAATGCAAAGCTATACACAAAAATGGCCGCCTACCGACCCACATGCCCACATATATAATATGTCAACAAAAGAATAATAAAGCGCATGTAAAGTTAAACACATTACCTTGGGGATCTGAAGAATTTGCAGGAGGAGAGAACGCAGCCGCCGGTGCAGGTGTCGGCGCCACTAGCTGATCTCTGGCGCCTGGGCCATAAAAGGGATACAATTCATAACGAAAATTGCAACTAGGATTAAGAACTCTTCCTCCGTGACTTCCCTCACAACACCAATCAAGGCCCCCTAATCGTACCACTCAAACACATTCTGCAATCTTCCAGCGAAAGATCCAGCGTGCACTGAGCCAAACAATACAGAGTTTGAGACTCCGAAATATTCACTTCTTTAGTCGCATACTTCTTCCCCAAAGTGGGTTTCGCGGCCACATCTGCTGTCTCATTCATAACCTTGTACAGTAATCTCATGAAGCTTGCTTGATCAGTCATATTGTCAGTGTTGTAGAGGCTGGTTCTCGGCGTCGTGTTCATGACGGAGAAGAAGGAGCGGTTCGAATAGCGAAGCATGCACTCGTTGTACCAGATTGCAACAAATCAAAATCCTTCCTTGTGTTCACTCCCAATGTATCTCATTCTACAAAACATACACCTCTCCAATCTCTTGGGCGTTTGATTCAATTCTAAACTGGGGAAATACTTGGATACTTGGATTGATCTAGTGTTAACTTATAGAAATCGATAATATTTCAGTACATTTTCTTCTCTTTTCGCTTATTTTTGGGTTCAAATTGTGCATATATGGAGTTTTTAGAAGAAAATGTGATGTGGCAAAAGCAAACTCAAACTTTTATTAAATCATTAGTTAAATAAATATAGTTGTGATTATTGGTGAAAGTTAAAGAGCTCATGAATTCCTCTTCCTTGTAGGTGGAAGATGACAAGTTGTAAAAGCTCTAAAAAATCATGGGAAATTGTGAAGAGAAGGAAAAAATGCAAAAAGAAGGTCCAAAAAGACACAATGGAAGAGAAACCTGCATTCATCGTGGAATTAGCCAAACCATGACAAAACTACCTCAAAAGATGACCTCTCTGTCTATCCTTTGGCCGTGAGTTCACTTTAGCCAAGCCATAGTGAAATCACCTAAAAAACCATTATCTATGTTTGACAATTCGTTGAGGGTTAGCTATAACGAACCGACAGTGAATGCGCGAAATTGATGCTGTACGTTTTGAAAATTGAAGTAGAAAAACAAGTATAAAACCTAGGGATAAGCCGAAAATGAGGCATTCTGGACTTCTTGGACGTTTTGAGAGCTTTTCTTTGCTAGGGCTTGATCTCTTGAAGGGTTTGGAGCTTGGAATGAGAGTTTAGAAGAGATTTGAAGCTTCAATCCTTGGTCATTCTCATTTTTCTTCCTTTCTTTGCTTATATTTTGATATGACTGTAGCTATGAAGTGTATTTGTGGCTATTTGCTAAACATGAGTTTCTAGACTTTTCATTCTAGGATTATTTTGAACCTTTGTATGGATTAAGACTTGAATATCCCTATCTTTTGGTAGCTAATGATATATATGTGTTGATTTTATCCTTTACTTAATGTTTCTAAGTGAATGACCACCATTTAGATTGACTTGATCACTTGGGTTTGACTTGAGAGAGCTAATCTAGGTGTAGAATTTGGTTAAAATCATGCTTGACTTGAAGTTTACTTGATAAATGGATGATTTGTTGGTAAAATAGAGATATATTTACTAATATTGCATTGTCACATTAAGGTTGTTGGTTAAAATTGATTTTCATTAATTGTAGCAAGAGATTGTGCATTTTGATGAAAAGAGAAACTTGATTTTGACTTGAAAAAGCTTTATCAAGTGTTTTTGAACCATAGAGTAACATATATATTCATTAAAATACTATTTGAGAGAAAATTAACCTAGTTTTATCAAATACAAAAAAGGAGAAATAATCCTAGACTCCATTTAATTGAAGTTAGATTAAACTTTTATCTTGCTTTGTCCAATTTACCTTATTTTGAACCAAAAATTATTTTCACAAATTGAAATATTCAAAGTGATTTTGCCCAAACTAATTAAGAGCATAATTGAATTATTTAGCCCACTTTTGCCTAGTCTTCATGGGAACGACAACCTTTTATACTGCTTGTGACTCGCATACTTATGGTAAGCTAATCGGCGAACATTTAGGTAGGAGTAATCAGTCATTTACCAGCAAGTAGAAAACTCCATTGAGAAGCGAACTAATGCTTGGCAAGTTAAGCTTTTATCTCAAGCTTCTCAGCCTACTTTTATTAAGTCTGTCTTTGCTGTCACCAACATCCATGTCCTCTCTTGTATCAATCTACCTCAATACATTTGTAATTGCATTGACTCTTGTTGTATAAACTTATTCTAGGGATCTACGAGCAACAAGAAGAAAATTCATCTTATCAAGAAAGAATCCCTTTTCCAGTCCGCTGACAGAGGAAGACTGGGATAAAGACCTACCAAAATTGTAAACCAGGCTTTGTTAGCCAAGCAAGTTTGGAGAATCATCTCATCTGACTCATCTTCTCTTCTGGTAACCACTCTTAAGGTTAAGTATATTGATCTCACCTCTCCTTGTATCATTAAGAAACCTTATAATTCTTTTTGGATGTAGAAAGGTATTGCTGAAAATGAAAATATCATCATTGAGAAGCTAAAATGAAAAGTGGGTAATGGTGCTTCCATCCCAATTAACCACCATTTATGGTGGCCATGCAGCTTGATCAAGCATCCATGATGAACATTCATTTTGTTGCTGATGTATTATTGCATAATTATTGCATGTCCCTTCTTCTTGGAACTCCACTACATGGAACTTGCCTCTGGTTTGCACCTTATACCACCAAGATGTTGCTGAATCTATTACTCCAAGACACCTCTGTATTAAACTCTTCTAATAGCTTGAACTGGAGTGGTAATGCATTTGGCTCAGATGTAGTCAAGGATGAATTAACTCTATGAAATAATATCCTTTAGTCACCTCGGGGGTTATCAAAAATAAAACTAAATTAATACAAATAGTGTATAACTCGGGTTGTTTCACTTTGAGGAGCCGATTATGAAACTAATTTCTAATAAACTAACTAATTACAAAGCAAAATTGACAAGGGTAAAATATAATTGATTTTCAAAACTATGAATTGAATGCAATTAAAAAATATATTTTTGGGATTTTCAAATAAGGAAGAATGGAAATAGGTTAGAATTGCAAGTGATGAAGATGTTCTTGGAAATGGTTTTCAATGGCTATCCTTGCTCAATTAAAATATTTGGAGAGTTAATACATTAAGTTTCTAGTATTCCAAACCTCATTAACCAATAAGTCTAGTATCATAAGAGAGGAACCCTTACCCTTGAAATGCTATTAAGCCCTCTTAGTATAATGAGTTTATCTAAGTTTCCTAAAATGAGTTTATCTAAGAGAGGAACCCTTACCCTTACCATTGAGTCTAATGCTTAAACTCATGAACCTATTCATTTAAGCTTTATTAAAAACCCTGAGAGACTTATATGGAATAAGTAATGTGTTTAGGTTTAACTACAATTCAAGTCCAATCAAACTATCCAACAATACCATATTAAATACTCCCTCTGGTCCTAATTATAAGACAAAGTTGACTTTTTTGGAGAAATTAAGGAAGCTAATTAAATCACTTTAGAGTATTTATATTTTTAGTATCTTTAGATTAGATTATATATCAGTTTATTAGTCAAATTAATTAGTTTGAAGAAAAAATAAAAATAAAAATATTCTAAAGTGATTTAATTGGCTTCCTTAATTTTTCCAAAAAAGTCAACTTTATCTTATAATTAGGACCGGAGGGAGTAGATAGAAAGCAATAGAATCATAGATAAACATAGATATAACCATATATATTGATGAATACAAATCCTCATTAAAAATTTCAAATCACAAAAACTCAATACATAGAATAAAACAAAACTCAAGTTATAGTCTCAATATATAAGTGAATTCCTAAACCTAAGAAATTATAAATATAATGAGCTATAGGTAAACTTACCTTTGAAGTACATGTGAGCTCAAACCATCGTCAATCATCTCCAGTAATTAAGGAAATCAACCACTCAAAGCCATAGATTTAAGAAACAAAACCACATTCTAATTCAAATATCCAGCCATAAAATCACATATTAAAATGACCAGTTAGCCCTAATTCAAGGAAGGAATTGGGGTTGGATTTTGAACCAAAACAGAACAGAACAGAGATAGCCACTACTGAAATTAAACCCAGACTATCAGAGGAAGCCACAGTAGAAAGCCAGAGAAGAAGTGACGGTGGCGCTGTGAATTCCGACGGCACTGAAAATGCAGACTGACGGTGAAAGTGGTGGCAGGATGGAGGTAAACAGTGGTGGTGCCGTGGTGCGATGAAGGAGTGGTGAAGAGGATGAGCTCCTCGCTCTCAGCTCACTGCCCTGACTGCAGCTCGCCTCCACACTCTCAGCTCTTAGCCTCCCTGATCTCTCTCAGCTTTAGGCCCTCACCCCTAGCTCACCACTCACGGCTTCTTTTCCCTTTCTGTCTCTCAGCTCGTGCCACTCAGCTCCCTGTTCTTCACTTGTGGCAGCTGTCTCTCTGTTGGTGGTGAAGACAGAAGCTCGCCGGCGGCTTGTGGTGGTGAAGACGCCACCGGCGAAAGAGGAAGATGAAGGCTAAGGTTGAAGATGAAGATGCGAAGGTTTTGAAGGTAGTGTGTTGCGGCTGTCCTTTGTTCTGAATCTGTCGATGCTGTTTGCAATTAAATCTGAGAAACCGATGAAAGAGCTAACCTAAGGGCTGCCAAAACGCTGAGTTTTTGCTAGACTAATTTGGCATTTTCAAAATCTCGTGATACCAAACTGTTATTTCTAAAATTCAAACTCCAAATTGCCATTTTCAGATTTAATCCAAATTTTCAAATATTTTCAATTGAAAACAATTTAACCAACATCAATTGTTCTCAAGAAATCAATGATTAAGAGTAATTACAATTAATTTGACAATTTTGCCCCTTTTAAGTCATAATGTAATATATTTACTCTTAATCTCAACTAAGCACAATTAAAGCATTTCAGACTCAATTAATATAACAAAATCCCCAAATAAAGTGTAAAAATATATAACAAAAGGGATTTGTCAATTCCCCCACACTTAGCATTTTGCACTCCTGGGCAAAATAAAACTAATGTTTCAAAAAATATGCTCAATGTTGTAATCATCAAGCAATTCAAGAATACAATTACATAAAGATTAAATAACCACAATCCCTAATCAATTAAAACTCATGGAAATTTTAATGCAAATAAATCAACTTGAACACATAACGAGACCAAGAGAGATAGACATGATAGAGCTCCAAAGGGTATAAGTTTCTCTCATCTCTCAAATTATAGGGAATTTCACTGAATTCACCTATTCTAGCATCTACCATAGACTTGTAAATGTTCTATTATCTCTATCACTAATTTTACCATGAATCCATTGTCAAGGGATCTTCTTAAGGTTGTAATGTTGAAAAGGCTAAATTGAATGGAAAATGTAACAAAATACTGTGCTTGTACCAAATACATCGATAGATCATTTAGCACGACACAACTAAAATTAATTCACATATTTTATTATTTGTTTCTTTGTCTTTGATTTTTTTTTCTTTTTTCTTCTCTTTTTCTTCTTTTTTTTTCTATTTTCTCTCCCTTTTTTTAAACTAATCACATGGCACTTTTCTTTTCACATATATAATAGTACCTTTTTTTTTATATCATAGTGCTAGTAAAAACTTGATAAATGATACAGACATAGCATTTGTATAATGAAATAGAAACGAAAGTGAAGGACTCAATGGGGTACGGTAAACAAAGGTAAATGATGAATGGTTTGTGTTTGGGATAGAAGGTGATGAAATGAATTTCTCTATCATACTACAAATCAAATGCATTAATGTAGCTATGAAAAAGAACCTAGACAAGTTCTAGAGATTAACTAGAGAATAGGTGAATACACACACATGATGAGAAAATGGAATCAAGGCTCAAGAATCTTCCAACAAGGCTTTTCTCTACCATATCCACTTTCTAAAATCAAGTTAGGCATCCAAATTAATAAAATTGCATTAAAGACACTCCAATTACTCAATTGAATCAAGCAAAAGGATTACTCAAGCTTAATACAATCATACTTCGAAATGCTTGACTTTCACAACCATCATGCATTTAATGTTCATAAAAATATGCCAAGGAGTTACATTAGAAAAGTGTAAATAAGGGTTCATTAAGCATTTCACAAAACCAATTTTGAAGTTCAAAATTTTTTCAATTTTTCCCAAGTTTCATGAATCAAAATATTGCAGCTACACATTATGACTAGAGCAATCCCTCCCCCACACTTAATCTTTACATCAATATATAATAAATTTCCCTTCCCTTTCTTAGAGACAGAATAGTACTGTTTATAAGCCACAAAGCCGATGAATAGTTCCGGCTTCGTGTTGGGCTTAGTGCTCTAAAGTCTCACGTTTTGCGCTCTGAAATCTCATGTTTTGCTTATCATAGGAATTAGGTTTCATTGTTAGATCTCTCCCAGAAACACAAGTTACGCGAGATTTCCCTCATTAGCCTGCGATATTTCTTTTTCCTTTCTCTCTCCAGAAGCTTCATCCCATTCCTTGCCACAGCCGGTACATATTTTCTCCCCTTCTGCGACTAACACTGATCGGGAGAAGAGCGAAGAATAAGAAGGAATGCCGAGGAGCTGGAAAGCTTGGACCAACTCCTATAAGGTATGATTTCCCTTTCCCTACTTAGTAGAAAACGGCAACCTCAAGAGGAGATCGAGGTTCTGCTTCTGAAGGGTAGCTTCAGAAGGCTCTCACTCTATCACCATCACAGGCCAAGGCACGTTTCTGCTTTGAACCCTCTTCTTCGTCAACACTTCGGTTTTTATTATCGGACAAGCTCTCAAGCCTCCTGTACCATCGGTTTAGTTTTTTTCTCTCCTTACTTTTTTTTCTTCATCTTTTCTTTTTTCTGTCCACATTACTTGCAGTTCAAATAACACTGGTTTTCTCCTATGTGTTTGGAGCTTCCATCTTCATTATTATGTGGGAATAAATCGAAAAATGCAAAGTTCTCTAGAAAAGAAGAAGCCATAGAATACAGTAGGAAACACGGAAATGAAGCTAATTTTGATAGTCATTGGTTTTGCTTGCTGCATTTCTGGTGTTATCTCCGGAATACTGTGAGAGCTTGCGATTTCTGGGAGAGATCTAACAATGACAAAGATCAAGAATGTGAAGGCTCGCCAAATATTCGACAGCCGTGGTAATCCCACCCTCAAGGTGTGTTTCACCGAAAAATGCCATGTTTTGTTTCTGTTTGGGTGCTGAGAAATCGCGCGGAATAATTTCTTCGAAAAAGTGTTGATGATCCTTCTTTGTTCATAGCCTTGAATGATTTATCTGTTTGGTTGATCTAGTGTTGAGAGTAGCTTAATAGAAATGCGAACTTTCGTGGCTGGTCTTTCTTTCTTTCTTTTTTACGTTGCTTCGGTCTTGCATTCAGATTCGGTTATTATGTCATCATTTATCAATCTTTGTTGTAACATCTTAATGTGGCTTTTCTTGTCAGGTTAATGTCACTCTTTCTGATGGAACCTTTGCCAGAGCTGCTGTGCCTAGTGGTGCTTCAATAGGTGAGCAGTTGCTGTTTTGTGGAAAAAGAATCAACAGAAGAAGAGGAAAAAAAATCACAAACCTGGATCTGCGTTTGTATGTTTTGTTTTCTACTTCTTATAGTCATCTTTCCTTTACTGCGTAGTTGATTTCGTATTCATTAATATTACTCGATTGCTTGGTTTTCGTAGTGAATGTTTTTTAAAGGTACTTGATTTTCTGTATTTTTTACGACAAGAATCTTGCACCATGGCTTTTAAAGTCAGTTAATATCTACATGACATGCATTTAGATAATCCCTTTCTGCCTCCCCTTTCTTTTTTTTTCCTTTCAAAATTTGCTGTTACATTTCATTGTGTGTGTGGTTGGGGGAAAGGGGTGGAGATTTCATGGATGAACTGGGTCTGATCATGAATTCTGAAAATTGCCTTAGTTCAGGCTGTGGAGAATGTGAACGTAATTATATCACCTGCTTTGGTTGGCAAGGTAGTATGTGACACTTGGTGTTATTGCTTATTGATCGAATCTCATTAGGCATTAAATGATTAACTGTTATTGTTTTCTGCATTTGTAGGACCCGACCAAGCAGATTGAAATTGACAATTACATGGTACAACAACTTGATGGAATAGTGAACGAGTAGGGATGGTGCAAGCAGAAGGTGTTACTATGTTTTATTTTGTTTCTTGAGATTGTGAAACCTTATTTCATAGTATTATTAACCTATTGGTTATTTTTCGGTTTTCATTATTTTTTGCCTGTTTCAGCTTGGAGCCAATACTATTTTGGCAGTGTCACTTGCTGTTTGTAAAGCAGGTGCTTCGGTGAAGAAGATTACTCTCTACCATGTACGTGAGTAAATAATTATAGGTCTTAGTGCCAATGTGATTACTTTGTTTGCATTATGATGGTATGGTTTCAATTTATGACATTTCAGCACATTGCCAATTTGGCCAGAAACAGAACCTTGGTTCTTCCCATACCTTCATTTAATGTCATCAATGGAGGCTCACATGCTGGCAACATATTGGCAATGCAGGCATGAGATTGCTTCAAATGGATAAGGATTCTTTCCAGTTCAAATACTTTCTCATCATGATCTCCTTTGTAGGAATTTATGATTCTCCCTGTTGGCGCTCCTTCTTTCAAAGAAGCTATGAAGATGGGGGGTCAAATTTTTTGACTTTTAACAAGTTTCTGAATCAATCATTAAAATGCACATCAGCAAATTTGTAATTTTTTTATGGGTGAGATCTTCCTCTTACACTTCTATACATATCTTATTCACTTCCTTACTTTTGCTTATCTTTTATGTATTGTCTATTAAAAAAAGAATCTCTATCCTGATTTCCAAATCAAAATTTCTGTTCTCTACAGGTATAAAAAATTAAGAATGATGGCATATGCTACCCTTCAATCATTCAATTACTCCAGAGGATTTAAAAAGATGAATCTAAATAGTAAAGTGAAAAGTGACTTTAATCCAAAGTCATTTCCCCCTTTAATATTGTTTCCCTATCTAAATATTTGATTTTATATAACTCTGAAAGATTTAGGACCACTCACAGTTTTCAAAGATGGATATGAACTGAAAAGAGAAAAGGTTACTTTCATCTCTTTTTGATTATTTAGATTATTTATTTGGCAGGGTGTTGATATTTAGAAAGATGCCATAGTCTTGAATTCTGGCGAAAGATTAGGTGCTTCAGATATTGGCCTGCTTGCTACAGTTGGTGTGACAATGGTGAAGGTATTTTAAAAGTTCTCTTTGGTTTGATATCAAGAAATTTGTGATTTTAATTCCTATGAGGCTATGTTAACTCAGAAAGGGAACTTAATGAACTAGCAGTTTGGGAGGCAGTTTGGGATGGTTTTGAGTTGGATTAAATTTAATACCTATTTTTCCTTAGTACATACATGGTCTTGCATGACCTTATTTTAATGAAGTATTTATATTCCAAGTTCCAAGTTTGAACCATGTTTTTTTGTCTATTCTGGAGGTGGTTAACTACTAACTAATGTTTTTTACCTGCGCTTCTAATTGATGAGGAGATGGTCTTTAACATCACTTATTATGTAACATTGTATGGTTATATGAGCTTTTCAAAACCTTATGTTTATCATGACTGTGACATCTAAAAAAATGTTCATATTAACATCATCAATGCCAATTAGCAAGGATAAAGTACATTGAATGAAGGGCAGTTATTTTTACTAAAAGTTCAGTGGAGTAGGCAATTCGATAATGGTTTAACCGAGCAGATCTTTAATGCTTGTCATTCTATGTCTACTTATCAGGATTTTTTCCTTGATTTGTGTCCAATGTAGCACAAGCTATAACATCTATCATTTTGGTGTACCTTCTCAGCATTAAGGCTATGGATGTAGGTGGTGCAGATGCTCCATGCTGTAGTAGGTATGAACAATACCGTTACATCTTTTGCACATCAGTAGTCATTTATTTTTGACCAATAAACAGTACAGACCACTGTTACAATTTTTAAAATGCCTAATGCTGTCTATTTAATAATTTTGTTTTCATTTTGAATTTGAATGGTTTTTATCTTGACAACTATTCAGCATGCTAAGCAGACATTATTTTGCAGCTATTTATCATTGCTTCAACTGCAACCACAGAGGAATCAATCAAACATGGAGTCTTATGATAAGCACAGAGATGCTGCTGAACTCTATGTGTTTAATGGTAGTGTCTAATTGTTTGACAAGGGCAGAACTCCTTTATTGAAGTGTTCACTAATACTGTTGATGTTTAATGCCACCTAGGTTTAATATTTTGAAACTTATTTGCAATTCACTAATTATGATGTTGGTGAATGCAAATTAACATGATCACAGGAGTGATTAAATGCTTTCTTCCTTCCTGGTATGATCCTGAGATAATCTTTTTGTGCTATTTCATGCTTCATCTACTGTTTCAAGACTCCATAGAGGGTGAAAAAAATTTACGACCATTTACTTTTGTTACAAAAATGGTAAATAGCAAATGATAACAATGAGCTATTTTGTTGCCAAATACAAACTGTAACTAGGAAAACACATGACTTTTAAACTTTCTCATCATAACTACATGCAAAAAGTATCACCTACTTTATGCTTATGCAAAACGCTTTAAAACTGTTGATCATAGCATGACTGCTGATTTCCCAAAAAAATATTGTAAGTTACATAGTGAAAGGCATAAATTTTAATATGCTGCTTACTAGCAATTTTTGTACATGTTTTTTCAAGGACTGATTCTGATTAGTCCAAAAGGCAACTCATGATGCTACAGTATTGTATCCACTTAATGACACGAGCAAAACATATACATATACATTTTGTAGTAATACTTGAAACATGACTTGCAAAACGTGCTCATTCACATGAAAATATAAAAATGGATAAAGTAATGTATTTTGTGTTTGCAACTACTGCAGGTTAGGTAACCTAATCTGACAATAGTTGGTAAGGAAAAAAAACTTTGACTGTAATCTGAAAGCTACTACAAGTTCTATCAACTGTGAGGTGATGGAGTTAGTTGGCTGTTTTACTTGACTTTGCTATCTTCAAATCTCTTAGTTCTATCTTTATGTGAAAGGTAAAACAGGGGAAATTAGGAAAAAGGCATACATTATTGAACATAAAATTATTTTATGTTACAAATTTTGTTAAAATTGGAAATGGCACAAAATACACAAACAACCCAAAGGTGCTTCTTTTCCCACAGTCTAGCCCTTAACCTTAAATTAAATAAACTCAAGACATTCCTCTCCCATCAATTACCAACAAAACTGATAGAAAGTTTTCCATTTTCTGTGGTTGTCATTCATGGATTAATTTCATAGGCCACAAGCAGTGAAAGGGATCCATTATCAGAAGGGGTAACAATATCTTGGTGGGTTTTGTTTCTATATTTCTTTTGAATTTTACTTTATCAATTTATTTTTCACCGTTAGAAACTGTTTTCATGGTGTAGCTCTCATTTTAACCTTTGCAATTGAAATTGGCATTACGTCAAGTGTACTACTTACACTCCTATTGAGGATCCCATTCCCACAAACAAAAGATAAGCAGCTGCATAAATATTCAGTCATCCCAATATTGCTGCGGAAGAACCTGGTATTATTTATTGCTTAGTTCTTTATCCAAAGAGAGATTTTTTCCTGAAGATTTATTATTCCTTTGATTTAATGCCTTGCTATGAATAATCCGGAAATGTGTATGGAATTTAGCAGCAATACACTTTTCTCCAGAAAGACATCCAATGGCCCCTTGCCTCTACCTTTTAGGGCCCATTCATTTTAAACCATTTTAAAAAAATCTATCACCATTTCCTTCTCAGCTAATTTTGCAACCCTTCAATGGATGTGCCTAGATATTTTTGAACATGTTTTGTCATTTAGGGGTATGGATATGTAAAGGTTAGAGAGCTTTAACATCTAACTTCTGATGATGGCTTTCTTTGTCTTTTAATAGGATGTCTTCAGAGAGCCATACATTGATTGCTCACAAAGCTAAAATGTTGGTAGCACAGAAGGCATTGGAGGTTGTAAAGCCATGGGGTGGTGTGAGATGTAGCATTGAAGCTTCTGAGAGAGAGAAGGTAATGGGCTAAGTTGGTCAAAAAAGCGGACAAGCATTTAGCATTAGCTGTGTGTGAGAGAGAAAGTTGCTTGAGATGTTTCATAAGAAAATGCATTCTCGGGAGTTTTGTCTTATTATCAGATTTGTGCATTGGACAATTTTCAGATCTTACATTCATGTCTTTCTTTTCTTGCATGTTGTTTTAAGAATACGTATCTTGATGGATTATTTTCTTCTCTTAGAAAAATTTTGTCGCCATATTTATATAACAATATCTGGTGCTAGAAATGGTTGCAGACCTGAACTTGGAGAATAAACTGAAAAATTGTTGTGATCATGCATAGTAATGGTAGCAGACCTAAACTTATAGAATACAAAACATGGTAGGTCTTGGGTTAGAATGAGAAACAAACAATGCTTACAAAAAGGTCATAGAAACATTGCATTCTCAGTCTAAGGTGGTGCAGTAGCTAATATCTACCATTTTGGTGTACCTTGTCAGATTATGGCTATGGAAGTAGGTGCTTCAATAGCTCCATGCAGTAGTAGGTATGTACAGTTCAGTCTATCATTTTTTTACATTAGTAGTTATTTATTTTTGACCAATGAACAGTTCAGACGATTGTTATAATTTTTACAATGCCTCTGCTTTATAAATAATTCGTGGATGTGTTGTGATTCTTAAGGCTATTTAGTCATTTCTTTCCTGTTTTGAGAGCACCCCGTGTTTTTGAATTTGGATTTGCAAGCAAGAAAATGATGCATTACCATGTGAAAGTCTTTTGTACAAGCCAAAGTGGCTACGGGTCTTCTCTCTGGGGTTGTGAAAGTCTCTAGGCTATTTGCTAAACAGGTGTGATGCGCAGAAGTAAGAACATGAGGGTAATGAGTTTGTAAATGTTTTGGCATTTAATGAAATGACCTTTCACATACATTACCATATGCCTTCGAATTTTTACTTTTGACACGTATGCTTTCAACCTAGAGCTGTAGAGGGTCGGTGTCTAAAGATCACTGAGCATGAATGAAGATTTAGTGATCTAATTTTAGTTTTTTAATGATTATTTATCAATACGATATGAAGTTGTAGTTCTTCTTAAATGCTTATGAATGATAAGGGCTAATGAATTGTTTTAATACTGTTGTAATGAAAATATTATTTATGGGAAGCTAGCTGAATCCTTTCATATATTTAGTTCTCTCTCACCTATTCGATCAAATCTCTAAGATTTTTTTAGCCACATCGTTTCATATATTCAGTTACTTATTTGTGATAGTAATTGAATGAATGTTGGAATTGAGTAATTTGATAATATACAATAAAGTTAATTCATTGGAGGGAGTAAATGTTAATATGAATTGTTGTAATTAATAATATTATTACGTACTTTTTAGTGAAGGCATCACATGCACAAACAATAAGGGCTTTCTTTTTAAAATTATTGTTGTAGGAATTACTATATTTTTAGAGAAGTTGTTTTGGGTAGTCAACGAAGGTTTTTGTCGGACAAGTTGATTCAGAAGTAACAACTCCTATGGGGAATATTGTGTACAAGGAAGTTTTTAGAAATCTAGATGCTTAATTATGATTATGTAGGGGCTGTTTGGTGTGAGGGATTTGGAAGGAAAGGGAAAGGAGGGAAAGTTTTCATGACTTGGATTTAAAAAAGTTGGAAAAGTGGGGTTGGAAGTTTTTAGTTAGTTTTTCTTACTCTTTTATTTTACATATTATCTTTATTAAAATTTTATAACCCCACTTCTCCAATTTTTTAAAATCCAACTCATAAAAATTTTCTTTTTCCTCCCTTCCCCTCTTGCCAAACAAACTCGTAAGGTGACAACTGAAATAAAGAGCATTTACATTCATGAATGTAAGGTTTTGTGATGTGTAAAAAAACAGTGTGAAATACATTGTTTTTATTCCATGTAGAATGTAACTAATTGACGTGATGAAAAGGACAGATATTGTTATCAAATAAATAGATGTTTATAAATGATTGTTATATTATAGTCTCACCGTGCAACGCACGGGTAGGACCTACTCGTTGTCCTCAATGTAAATAACAAATGGAAAACTAACTTGACTTGTTTCTTTGGTGAAGTGATAAATTGCGAGGTTCAATTCAAGATTGAAGCACAAAATGTCATCAAATCACCATGAGGAGAAGAAGAAATAAACAAATGAAGTGAGTTTAACAATGAAGTTCAAAATGTAGTAAAGATTAAGTGCAAAGTGATAATAGCATATAATCATGGAGCATTTATTAATTTCCTAGGAAAAAGAAAAACAAAAAGATCTACCTTTTATTAATGGTTTTGTCTCCCCCACGCTTATTCTCTTCATATAACAATTAAGCTCAAGATACATACAAATATTATAAGAAAGCAAGTGAGGAAAGAGACAACCTAATGCTTAAATCTCCGTAGACTTGTGTAGGAGTTCTCATCTCGGATGAGAAACATGAATTTCCATTTTATAACCATTTCTCCTAATTTGCGCCTTCTTGGTAGTGAAAGTTCCTGCAAAGGAAATGTCAAACCAGCAACAGTATCTAGTCCAAAAATAAATATATGGAGAGATCTAAAATAAAACATAGGCATGGTACGAACATGATTCTCTAAGTAAACTTCACAACCAAGAAAGTCAATTTGGCTCCCTTCAGTAGGAATTGAACAAGCGGTCAAATTTTGAAAATCCTCTTATGTTTGCAATAGGGAAAATGTAGAATCCAATTTAGTGTTGCGGTGCATTACAACACTTTTGCAATCACAAGAGTTGGAAGGTAAAAGAGTGGAAGAAGAAAGAGAATTGATCAAACTATAACCACCTAAAAATTCAAAACATGTATTTTCATTTGCTATATCAGGTGGCAAATCGCAAGAAAGAACTAAATGGAAAGATTCATTATCATTTACAATTTTATCATTCAAAATAATTGAAGATTTCCTTATTAAACTACCTAAAACATGTAATTCAAAGGGATCAAAAGTTGAGCAACTATCAAGGCTTTTATCAAGTGTAGTATGCATTTGGATGTTATCAATTGAACTAGATGTAGAATCAAGGTCATATGAAGAAGAAAGCCAATTATCAATTTTCAAACAATTAACACATGTCATTTCCCTTTCACATGAACAAACACAAGAAGAATGTATGCAAGAGGGAAAAATGAGTTTTCATCAAGTTCAATAGCATCATAAAATTCCAAATCATGCTTACCAACACTTGAAAGAGAAGAATATGCATCATCAACAAAGATAGAACAAGGAACATCATCAACTACACAACTACTATAGAACACATCATAGTGAGCAGTATCAACATCAAGCATTTGAGGGGATTCAACTACAATTTCATCATCCACCTCATCATCACTCACATTATCAAGAATAGTAGCAAGAGGAGGGTCAACATTTTCAAGAATAGGAGGAATGTTACCATTATTTGAATGTAGCTCCTTTAGTAGTTGAGAATGCACTTGTATCATCTCTATATCTTGTGTGCACTTGAAGTTTGAAATCTTCCACTTGAGAATTGGCATTTAGCTCTTGAGCTTGGACTCCTTGTTCCTTTTCTTGTAGGTCATGAGGCCAAGGGGTTCCATCTACACCTCTCATCTTTACCCATAGCATATGAGCATAGCATGTCTTGAAAAACTCATCAATGTCTTCTAATTGATGTTCTATCTCTTAGAGCTTCTAATTGTTCCTTGATGCAAAAGTAACTGAAGGTATTGCTCTTGGAGTGTTTCACACTTCCTTGTCAAGGCACATGTTAGGGACTCCATGTTGTAGGATGAAAAAAAGCAATCCAATCCACTAAGTTGTGTGTTATGAATACGAGGAGGAAGTTCAAAGTAGGGTGAAGAAAAAGGTTCATGAAATGGTGGGTGACTCAATTGGAATGAAGGATAGTATGGGAGGTGAGAGGGTTGATGATATGTTTGAAATGGAGGTTGGTAGTATGGTTCATGTTTGTATAGTCGAGAGGCAAATGAAGGTTCATAAGATAGTTCTTAGGGGAGGTAATCAATGGAATTGGTGTTATAGGTAATAGGGAAAGGATTGTGTATCTGATGGTTTTGGAAATTTCTAAGACAATGCCTCTCATTGTTAGATCTATATAAACACTCATATGCTTAAGGTATAGAAGGGTGTACTCTAGCATAATGTATTTGGGAATCCAAAATCCTCTTGATATTTTCCACTTGAGACTGGATAAGATCCCATTTTTGTTCCAATTTGTGAAGTCTTTGAGAAGATGTCTCGTCCATGAAAGTGTTATGCCCTCAATCTATGGACTCTTTCCAATTTTCACAAATTCACACAAGAAACTGCAGTAGGCTCATGCACACATCAGCTCAAAGGAAACTGCCCCAAGCAAGATCAGCACCAAAAGAATATAGTCCAGCAAATTCAAGTTCTAGCTAGCAGAGTCAACAAGACTCAAGTTTCCACGAGTTTCAGATGCAGCATCCTTAAAGTTTCTCAACTTTTATCATCAAGCATCTATCAAGTAATCCACAATAAAGTTCCAAAGACTAGAAAAATAAAAACACAATAAAATCAAGTTAAACCTAACATCAAATTAAGCTAAATCCTAAACAAATGGAAACAAAGATCTTTGTTTGCGGTTTATTTTTGTTTTGTTTATTTAACTAAAAGTTTCCTTTAAGAATGAAAGCAAAATGGTATGCTAAAGAAAACATGCAAAATGAAAAACTAACAAAAATGCAACCTAAACTATAATTAAGTATGAAAACACTACAGTGTAAAAATCCTAAAGGCTCACCCCAGTCAAAAAAAATATTTGATACTTAGTTACTAGGAAATCAATTTCTTGGCTCCCCGCCAACAGCGCCACTTGATATAACACCCTTTAGTCGCCTCAGAGTTATCAAGAATAAAACCGAATTAATGCAATATAATGCACAACTCAAGTCGTTTCACTTTGAGGAGCCGATTATGAAACTAATTTTTAATAAATTAACTAATTACAAAGCAAAATTGATAAGGATAAAATATAATTGATTTTCAAAACTATGAATTGAATGCAATTAAAATATATATTTTTGTTATTTTCAAATAAGGAAGAATGGAAATAGGTTAGAATTGCAAGTGATGAAGATGCTCTTGGAAATGGTTTTCAATGACTACATTGCTCAATTAAAATATTTGGAGGTTTAATACACTAAGTTTCTAGTATTCCAAACCTCATTAACCAATAAGTCAGTATCACAAGAGAGGAACCCTTACCCTTGAAATGCTATTAAGCCCTCTTAGTGTAATGAGTTTATCTAAGTTTCCTACAATACCAAACCTCAATTACCATTGAGTCTAATGCTTAAACTCATAAAACTCATTCATTTAAGCATTACTAAAAACCCTTAGAAAGTTATATGGAATAAGTAATGCATTTAGGTTCAACTGCAATTCCAATTCAATCAAACTATCCAACAATACCATGTTAAATAGATATAAAGCAATAGAATCATATATAAACATATATATAACCATATATATTGATGAGTACAAATCCTCATTACAAATTCCAAATCACAAGAACTCAATACATAGAATAAAACATAACTAAAATCATAGTCTCAATATATAAATGAATTTCTAAACCTAAGAAATCATAAATATAATAAGTTATAGGTAAACTTCCCTTTGAAGGACATGTGAGCTCAAACCATTGTCAAATCATCTCCAGTAATTAAGGAAATCAACCACTCAAAGCCATAGATTTAAGAAACAAAACCACATTCTAATTCAAATATCCAGCCATAAAATCACATATTAAAATGACCACTTAGCCCTAATTCAAGGAAGGAATTGGGGTTGGATTTTGAACCAAAACAAAACAGAACAGAGATAGCCACTATTGAAATTAAACCCAGACTATCATAGGAAGCCACAGTAGAAAGCCAGAGAAGGATTGACGGTGGCGCTGTGAATTCCGACGGCACTGAAAATGCAGACTGACGGTGAAAGTGGTGGCAGGATGGAGGTAAACAGTGGTGGTGCCGTGGTGCGATGAAGGAGTGGTGAAGAGGATGAGCTCCTCGCTCTCAGCTCACTGCCCTGCCTGCAGCTCGCCTCCACACTCTCAGCTCTTAGCCTCCCTGATCTCTCTCAGCTTTAGGCCCTCACCCCTAGCTCACCACTCACGGCTGCTTTTCCCTTTCTGTCTCTCAGCTCGTGCCACTCAGCTCCCTGTTCTTCACTTGTGGCAGCTGTCTCTCTGTTGATGGTGAAGACAGAAGCTCGCCGGCGGCTTGTTGTGGTGAAGACGCCACCGGCGAGAGAGGAAGATGAAGGCTAAGGTTGAAGATGAAGATGCGAAGGTTTTGAAGGTAGTGTGTTGCGGCTGTCCTCTGTTCTGAATCTGTCGATGCTGTCCGCAATTAAATCTGAGAAACCGATGAAAGAGCTAACCTAAGGGCTGCCAAAACGCTGAGTTTTGGCTAGACTAATTTGGCATTTTCAAAATTTCGTGATACCAAACTGTTATTTCTAAAATTCAAACTCCAAATTGCCATTTTCAGATTTAATCCAAATTTTCAAGTATTTTCAATTGAAAACAATTTAACCAACATCAAATGCTTTCAAAAAATCAATGATTAAGACTAATTACAATTATTTTGACAATTTTGCCCCTTTTTAAATCATAATTTAATATATTTACTCTTAATCTCAATTAAGCACAATTAAAGCATTTTAAACTCAATTAATATGATAAAATCCTCAAATAAAATGAAAATATATAACAAAAGGGATTTGTCACTCTACTCTCTTAGGCAACAAATACTTAGACTGCCAATGAGGAAATCTTTTGGAAAATGCTTTGGAACATTCCCCTTCCTAGCTACTAAGTTTCTCCTCTTCTTCTAGAAGTTCTTGAATAATGTGCTTCCTTCTTGTGATATCCTGAAACAACAACATCTTAATACTTTTGGGTGTTGCTTATTTAGTTGACGTCGAGGAAACCTTAGAACACCTTTTCTTCTGTTGCCCCCTCTCCAGATCATTATGGTTTGGTTGTTTTTTTGTTAAAGTTCCTCTTATGGACTTTCAGTGCCTTAAATCATGGACAAAAGACACTTTACCCCTACTTCACCATGATGGACTGGACCACTTGGTTTGTGGAATCATTTGCCTTCTTGATGTACTTTGGAGTAAAAGAAATATAGGTCTATATCATGTTAAGTTTCACGCTCTTCATTCTATAATGAAGGAAATATGCCATATTCTTTCTTTTCCAGCTTTGGCATTTATGAAGATTCCTCATCAATCAGAAAGGCTATGTATCTCATCTTCTACAGAAGTGCCCATTTCTCTGAATAATGCTGGTTGGGATATACTCCTTCCATCTATCTCTATATATAAAGTCCTTTAAACTAAATCGCAGGATTCAAAAAAATACTTAAAATTAGTTAAAAGTAACAAATATGTAGAAATTTTTTTTTCCAAAAATAACCCTATTTATGAATGAATAAGAGAGAGAGAGAGGGAGGGAGGGAGGGAGGGAGAGGGAGAGTAATAGTGAGAAAATAATGAAAGAGAATGTAGGGTATGAGATCAATTAAGGGTAAAATGGGTAAAAGTGCATTTATTCTTGAGACAACCTAAATGGGATCTTATAAAAAGGGGAAACCCCCGTTAAAAAAGGGACCTTGTTATATACAAGGACGAGGAGTATTTCTTAACAAATTTTAAAAAGTGGTGTTCGATTGATTTTTTATGAAAAAATCATGCTTCACCAGGACTTCCCACTACTACAGAATTGGGATATAACCACCCCTAAGGACGTTCCAAATTTAAAATTGGGTGGTTAAAAAGGGAGGCGGTGGCATTTTCGTAATTATATGTATGCAGGGGAACCTTTAGGTGTCCCAAATTTGAATTTGGGACGTCTAAAGTGCTTCCAGGCGCGAAATATAAATTTTTTAAATTTTTTTTAGCTCCAGGAGCTGGGATTAGACGTCCCAAATGCCATTTGGGATGCCTAAAGGCGCATGTCAGACACTTGTCTGACATGCGTCTTCTCAATCCATCCCCCTCTTCACATGCGTCCTCCCTCCTTGTTTGACCCAAAAAAACTTTACTCTTCTTCCTCCTCCCCCCACCATCGGCCTCTTTTCTTTCTTTCTTCAACTCCTCCCTTCTTCAACTACTCTTTCTTTCTTCAACTCCTCCCTCCTACACCTGAAATCCATTGAAGGACGCACACACCAGAGGCCACCCTTCTGCAACTTGACCTCCTCCACAGGTTTTTGCTCTCCTCCACCTCCTTCCTTCCATTGTCGTCCCCAAACCGTGGTTCTTTTGCTTTCTCCACCCTCCGGTGTACCTCCCCATCGTGCATACACCTCTTAGCTCCAACGTCGATCTTCTCTACCTCTCCAGCACACATAGCACAGTGGGCGCCCCTTGATCAAGTTAGTTCTTCTCTACCCATGGTTCTTCTTGCTTTTTTTTGAACAGAATGGTATATTATGTTTTTGAAATATACATTTACTTGAATAAATTAAAGTAAAACTTGCAATGTGAAAAGACTAGGCAATAGGAAATATTACGTTAATTGTGCTTATATATTGCTTATATTGAGATGGTTGAGATTGGCCTGGTGTGTTGGTGTGCTTATATTGCTTAAATTGTATTCGGGAACTCCACTGTAATGGTTTATTTTATTTTTTAAATATAAATTTACTTAAATGAGTAGGGGTTATTTTAATTTTAATCAAGGGAAAATTCCACATAAAGTTGCCTCAAATAGGAAAATTCTAAATTTGGTTGTTAAACTCAACAAATCCCTAATTAAGTTATTCATAACTTAGTTTTGTGTATATATTACCATTAATTAGTATATATAATAAAATAAAATATGATTTGTTTAAATTAAAGAAATTCTTGTATTCCAAAGGAATTATGAAGAATAATTCAAGCTAAAAATAAAAAGAAAACCATAACCTCAAAAAAATTCTTTAATTTAATCTTATTATATTTATTTTATTATACATTAATGTTTATATACATATACTTATTAAAAAAATAAGTTACATAGCACTGAAACCCTTTTAAGAGGAGAGAGGAGACTAGGAGGGGGCAATAAAGTTATTAAGCCCATATTTTAAAATCCTAAATTGGGTTGATAACTTAATTAGGCAATCCCATCATATGTCATTGACAATTGTACTAAACGTGTGAATGTTATTGGGAATGCCTTAGGTGGTAACAAAATGGATCATAGTTGGATGAATGCTTTGAGAACTAGTGAAGAATATGAGAAAGGGGTGAAAGAATTTATTGAATTCGCTAAAAAGAATGTTCCTGCAAAAAATGGGAAGTATTTTTGTCCTTGTGTTAATTGTTTGAATGAGAGTCGACAGGATGTTGATGTCATAAAGGATCACCTACTTTGTGATGGAATAAATCTGCAATACACAAGGTGGATATGGCATGGTGAGGAAGTAACGGATTGTCTGTCATACAAGAAGGAAGATGTGGATATCATAGATGAAGATAGAATGGAGAAAATGATTCACGATATTGAGGCAGAATCCTTTACGCAGTCGCAAGAGTATGACAGCCTGCGGAGTGATGCAGAGACACCATTGTACCATGGGAGTAAGTACACGCGGCTGACGGGAACATTACATTTGGTTAACTTAAAGGCAACTTGTGGGTGGACCGATAGTAGTTTCACATTACTGCTTGAACTATTGTGTGATATGTTTCCAGAGGATAATGTACTTCCAAATCGTATGTATGAGGCCAAGAAAATCCTGTCTACGATGGGTATAGAGTATAAAAAGATACATGCTTGCCCTAATGACTGCGTACTGTACAGAAATGAGTATGGAGGTCTTAGTGAGTGTCCTAAGTGTAAAACTGCACGATACAAAGTGAAAAAAGATGGTGGTTGTGGCGATATGACAAGTAAAAGGCAACCTTTAAAGGTTATGTGTATCTTTCAATAATACCACGTTTTAAACGTTTGTTTGCGACTGCAACAAAAGCGAAGAAGTTGAGATGGCACTCTGATGAGAGAATATCCGATGGGAAATATCTTCGGCACCCAGCTGACTCTCCACAATGGCAAAAAATAGATGAAATGTTCCGTCAATTTGGCAGCGAGCCGAGAAACCTTCGGCTTGGGCTTTGTACAGACGGCATCAATCCGTATGGAACTCTTACTAGTACACATAGTGCATGGCCAGTTCTCCTTGTAATATACAACTTGCCTCCCTGACTATGTATGAAACGTAAGTATATGATGCTATCTATGATGATTTCTGGACCAAAACAGCCAGGGAACGATATTGATGTCTATTTGGCGCCTTTGATTGAGGACTTGAAGAAGTTGTGGGAGGAAGGCGTAGATGTGTTTGATGCTTATAAGAAGGAGTCTTTCAAGCTACGTGCAATGATTTTCACAACGATAAATGACTTCCCTGTGTACGGAAACTTGTCAGGGTACAGCGTGAAGGGTCATAAAACATGCCCAATATGTGAAGCAGACATATACTTCCAACAACTAAAGCATGGAAGAAAAACTGTCTACCTTGGCCACAGGAGGTTTCTTCATCGGTTCCACTGGTATCGTAGGCTAAGAAAGCGTTTTAATGGCTTACCAGAGCATGGAATGGCTCTAAAGTCATTAACCGGAAAGGAAGTCTACAGTCGAGTGGAACATATCAATGTCACTTTTGGTAAGAATCAGAGGGTTGTGGGTAAGAAGAACATATGGAAGAAGAGATCCATTTTCTTTGATCTTCCATATTAGCATTCGCTTGACGTGAGACACAGTATTGATGTGATGTATGTGGAGAAGAATGTTTGTGATAGCCTTATCAGTATGCTTTTGCACATACCAGGGAAGACTAAGGATGGGATTAATGCGAGATTAGACCTTGTCGATATGGGAATAAGAGAACGGTTACATCCACAACTAAGAGATGATGGTAGGAGGGCATACATGGAGCCAGCAGCGCATACACTATCAAAAGCAGAGAAAAGAAGTTTGTGTGGGTGTTTGCATGAAATTAAGGTGCCGTAAGGGTATTCCTCGAATGTGAGAAGATGTGTCTCAATGGACGATTTGAAGTTAGTGGGAATGAAGTCCCATGATTATCATATGTTGATGCAACAACTATTACCGGTAGCTATTAGAGGCATAATGAAAGATGAAGTATGAACCACCGTGACAAGATTGTGCATTTTCTTCAATGCTATCTGTAACAAAGTCATTGACACCGAAAAGTTGGATGAACTGGAAAATGAGGGTTACATTATTTTGTCACAACTAGAGATGCATTTTCCTCCTTCATTTTTTGATATAATGGTGTATTTGGTAGTTCATTTGGTAAGGGAGGTAAGGCTCTGCGGTCCATTTTACCTGAGGTGGATGTACCCTTTCGAGCGATACATGAAGATCTTAAAAGGGTATTTTAAAAATCCTTATCGACCAGAAGCCTCAATAGTAGACAGATATGTAGTTGAGGAGGCTATGGAGTTTTGCAAAGATTATATGTCAGGGAAGAAGGAACAATCTCGGCATGAAGAGGGGAGAAGCAAGGGAACACGAGGACTGAAAGTGAAGAATGTTCCTCATGAAGAGGTGTTGCAAGCCCACTTGTATATCCTGAATAATATGGAAGAAGTTTAACCTTACATAGATGAACACAGAAAAACTTTGAAGAACAAGAACCCAAGGAAGAATGACATGCAGATTGCTATTGAGCAAAACAAGACATTCATGCAGTGGTTCGAGGAAAAGGTTTTGCACGAGATCGGTGTGTCTGAAACAATCGAGTGGCTAGCTTGGGGGCCTTCGTTTTAGGTCATTACTTGGACCGGTTATGATATAAATGGCTATTCTTTCTATACGAAAGAGCAAGATGACAAAAGTACCATGCAAAATAATGGGGTCATGGTAGAAGCTGAATCTATGCACTTTTCCAGTTCGAGAGACAAAAACCCTATATTAGCGTCTATGGCCTATTATGGAGTTATAGAAGAAATATGGGAGATGACATACAACAAGTTCAAAGTTGCTTTATTCAAATGTAAGTGGGTTAGCAATAATGCCGTGGTAATAGATAAATAATTTGGATTTGTCTCAGTCGATCTTCGAAAGGTTGGCTATAGAGACGAGCCCTTCATTTTAGCAAGCCAGGCGAAACAAGTGTTTTATGTCATCGATCCTGCGAGCAAAAACATGTCCATTGTCCTTAAAAGTAAAAAACAGAAGTATGGTGATCTGACCTTCAACCTTGATGACACACCACCTTTCACAACAACTCCACCTCAAACAAATGAAGTAGAATTGGTAGATGATGACGAATATGCTATAAGAAATGACCATGGTGAAGGACTATGGGAAACAATATAGAGTAAGACCTTAATTTATAAACAAGAACTGTGTGTTTTTTCTGTTTTACTTACCGCTTAGTTTATTTCAATTTTATTGCAATTTATTTACGTTTCTGATTATGCTTTTTGTGTTAACAGGAATATGGACAACTCTAGTGATGACGAGAGGCGTAGAGATGACGAAAGCTCTAGCAATGAAGAAAGGCCTAGAGATGAACCCCCTGCAAGAAGGAGGGTTAGAGGCTGTACAAAGATGGGAGCATTAGTTGCACGTCATGAACATCAACAGGAGAGGCTGCATATAGACTTCGATGACCATCTGAATCCAGTTGGTCCTGAGGAAGACCACTTCATTAGCTACATAGGGTTTTTGGGTCGAAGCAAAGTGCACATTACCTACGATAATTGGAGATTGGTTCCCCCAAAAATGAAAGAAATGATTTGGCAGCAACTTTTGGTATATAAGTTTTGATGCATTATAGTTTTGTTCTTATTGTTTCAAATATAATAATCTTATGTTGTACCTTGCAGCAAACATACGATGTCCCGACACCAGGGAGATGAATAAGCACTGGATGGATGAGGTTCGTGTACGATGGAAAGGTTTCAAGAACAAGCTAATAGCACTGTACATTCGAGGGGCCCTTAGGGGTAAGGATCCATGTGCACAGTATACATATTTGTCTCCAGAGGACTGGAGGTTGTTTGCGGCATCACGAGCAGATCCTGAGTTTTTGGTAAGATTTTTGTCATCATGATATAGAACATTTAATTTTCATATACTTTATATCGTTGATTTATTTTTTGTTGTTTTTCATTCATAGAAATTAAGTGCAGCAAATGCACAGAGGCAAGCAGAAAATAAATATCAACATTACATGTCTCGTGGTGGATATCGGAAGCTTGAGCGGCAAATGATGCAAGAAGAGTTAGAGAAAATGAAGGAAGCAGCGGAATCTGATCCTAGCATCGTTATCCAGCCACCGGTCGTTATCCAGCCACCGGCACCTCCTCCACGTCACAAAAAATGGAAAGTAGGGAGGATTAAGGCTGGGAAGTACATAAATCCGACTGTTGCTGAGGTTGCTGCGAGGATTGTAAGTAGTTATACCATAAGTACCTAATTTTTTACATATCGCGAGTAGTTTCGATACATTTACGATAAACTGTATGTTACAGGATGAACTGGACGAGCAGAGTAGCCAAGGTTCATTCAATCCAAGTAGACGGATGGACATCTTGTCGACGGCTATTGTGAAGGCAGATGACCTTGGTCGTGTTCGAGGAGAAACACGGGAGTTAGTGCCACGAGGTATTTTGGACGAGACCCACGTTATTCGTCACAAGCTGGACCTAGTAAGGACGTTGTGGCCAAGATTCGAGAGGACCTCGAACAAGAGATCGAGGCCAACCTTCGCGACAAGCTCTGACAAGAGCTGTTGCCAGAGCTTCAACTTGAAATGGCAAAGATGTTTGAAGCGCAACGGGCAAGGGACGAGCATAGAACTTAGGAATCCCCGGCCTTCAATAGCACCAGAGGAAGTTACAACCCTCTGGAAGAACCACTTGGCGACCCTTCTCCCACTCCAGTGTCGGGAGACCCTTGCACCCTCTATTTGGAAGATCCACTGTTGCGTGTTGTTACTGATGCTCTCGTTCACACACGTGCTACCACCCACCATCATCAGCAAATTCTGGAGGATTTTCGTAGGGTGAATGTGACTAGTGTTAGAAAGGGGGAAGAAGGTACAGCCATCCCTGTTCCTGATCCAGAGGTTGGCATGTTAGGTCAAGCGATAGGATCTTTCATCCTTTGGCCTCACAATCTTATTGGTTCAGACGCAACACCTCTAATGGTAGGAATTACCTTACTGTTACTGAAAATCTGTTGGCATCCTAATAACAATTTATTTTTTGATATTCTAAAAGGATGACGAAGCTGCGAGGAAATGGCCCTACTTAGCACGGCTGCAACAGATCTACAAGGGCATTAAACAGATTGACTTGAAGATGCCTCCAGAGATTGTGGGCCAAGTGGAGTATCCCTACACGATTGACAATACAAATCTCAAGCAGTTTATCAGGTTGGAGGAGATAGATGCAGGCTGGGTGAAATTTACAGTCCGGTAAGTTTTTTTTTCAATTTTCCTATAGAATTCATTTAGTGGTTTTTTGATTTCATATATTCAATAATTCATTCCTTATTTTAATTCTATTATAGCACCTTCCACGGTCTCTGCACAAACATGGAAAGACGTGATTGGTATGGATTCTTATGTCCTACGAATACGACAGGGGATACTTGTACTGTGGCGCATAGGACTCACTATGTCGGCTACGCAATGGGACAGACCAAACTTCGTTGTTATCTAGCACCCATTGTCCAACGGTTCGTATTTACATTTTGTCAATTTAAGAAGTTTAATAAATAATTGTCTTCTCATCTAACTTCATTTTAATGTGTACATGTTGTTAAAGTTACCACTGGAGTTTGTGTGTTATATGTCCCCGCCGTAATGTAGTCTATTGGTTTGATCCCTTGAGTAAAAAGCCAAACAAAGATATAAAATCCGTCTTTGACACGTAAGTTATTCTATTTGTATTTCATTGACTCTTAAAAAAATGAATAGTTCTAATTTCTGTTCATTTTGATTTTCATGATAGTGCTTGTCAAACATATAGAGTCCTAGGTGGGTCACGCGAGGGTACAATTGTTAAAAAGCCAAAGTGATTTTATCCGATAGTAAGTACATTCGATCCTAGCTAATTGTTTCATTGACGGTCCTTTTAGACATACCTTTATTGATTTTAACAACCAATTGCATCCCTTCGATTTAAAGTGCCCTCGGCAACCTGGCAACACTGAATGCGGATATTTTGTTATACTTCATATGTATAACATCACTCAAAGTGGAATTACTAGCGATTTTGAAAAGGTAATGGCTTCTTCATTCTCAAATGATAATATTTTTGGTGTTCTAATCAAAATGCTAATTAATTCATTTGCTTGAGATTCATTTCATCAAAGCTTACTTTCTAATTTTCAGATTTTTGATAATGAAGACGCCTACCTACGTGAAGACCTTTATTTTATCAGAGATCTTTTGGCTGGACATCTTCTTCAACATATAGAGCAGTAAACTTTTTATTTTATATCAGCTGTTGTAGTTGTATGATGACAGCGTTTTGACACTTTCTGGTTGTTATTGTTGATATATATAGTAGTAGGTTGTATGAGTTGTTATTGTATGTATATATAGTAAAGATTGTAGTGCTGGATGTCCTTACCAGTTTGTAACGGACAGTGTGGTTTATGAATCCATCTTCTATTCTGTTTTTGCAGTTTGAATTCGCTGGGTAATACAGAATGTACATTATGGTATAAAAAATACCTAATCTTTAGACGTCCCAAATTAAGAATTGGGATGTCTAAAGTCCCACCCTGGGTGGACTTTAGACGTCCCAAATGACATTTGGGACGTCTAAAGTCCCACTTTAGACGTCCCTTTTATTTGAGACGTCTTTTCTTACAACTTACCACGCCCCCAGCATATACGTCCCTCTGTTTTGGGATGTTAAAGGTGCCAAATTTGGGACGTTAAAGGTACCAAATTTGGGACGTTATAGCCCCTTTTTGTAGTAATGTCCTTTTTTATCCAATTCCCTTCAAGCTACTCTAATACGGATACATTGCTCTAATCTTCTACAGCGAGAACTCAAACCTTCTCTATCAATCACTTGTGTCAAAAAACAGTTCATCATCAATATCCTTGCAAGAACTCCTCCTATATCTACCATCACTTAGCAGAAAATTGTATTTTTATTGCTTGACTTTTCTTTCTCTAATATAAAAGTTGTTTCTTTATAATCTTTTCGCGGCCTATTTTCTAATTATATTAGTTCTTTATGTTTTGGCTCTTTGTAAACCTTTTTAATGAGTTAATAACATTTTGTGCAGTAATAAGGGGAAAAAAACAAGAGGAGCTCAAATAAGAAAAAATATTTAAAAAGCGAAGTGGCTCACATGATTTTTGACTTGCATGTGGAGCCTCTTCCACTTGCGCGTGCAATAATGTCATCTTCCTAGGAAAGATGCTTTCCCACTTGCCATTCAAACTACATGCAACAATAAAAATCACTCTCCATCGTCGTCTTCTTCTCAACAATCATTCACAGAATCTCTTCATCCTCACCATGACCTCCATGCTTATGGCTTCCCACAGTGCTTTCTTCTTACTCTTCTTTCTTCTTCACTTCCTCTTTTCTGAATCACAGACCACTTTTCTCTCTAACGCTTGCTCTTCCACCAAAACCCTCACTTCAAATAGTTCCTTTCAATTCGACCTCACCACCCTCCTCTCTTCCTTATCTTCCGCCAACACCGACTTTTACAACACCACTGTGGCCGCTAGTGGCGTCGGCGAAGACACCATATACGGCCTCTTCATGTGCCGGGGTGATGTCACCCTCCAGGCTTGCCGCCAATGCGTGGGTACCGCAGTCCAACGATTACCTTCCATGTGTGGATTTTCCAAGGAGGCCATAATCTGGTATGACGAGTGCTTGCTTCGCTACTCGAATCGGTCCTTCTTCTCCACTGTCGACACAAGCCCCCAAACCGGCTTTCCCCTCTGGAACACCGGCAATGTTTCCGGCCAAGCGAACTTCAAGAGTATAATGTTCACCACCATGAACAAGATGGCGGATGAGGCAGTGGCGAAACCTGGTTTGGGAGAGAAGAAGTATGCGACTAGAGAAGCTAATATTTCGGGGTCTCATCAGACTCTGTATTGTTTGGCTCAGTGCAAGCCGGACCTTTAGCCGGGAGATTGTAGAAAGTGTCTGGGTGGTGCAATTGGGGGGCTTTCATCGTGTTGTGAGGGTATGGCCGGAGGAAGAGTTCTGTATCCGAGTTGTAACGTTCGTTATGAAGTGTTTCGTTTCCATCGCTCTGATGATCAGCTTGTAGGGACTCCGACTTTACCTTCTCCTCTTCAGATCCCAGAGGTAAAGTCTAAGTTCCACGCTTTTTCATTATACCAACTTCCCTGCTGGTTCCTAAATATAAATAATATAGTGGACACTTGCTAGAAACACGTAGTACTTTTCTGAGTTCCCCCCTTTTTAAATGGACTATTTTTTAAAACATAATTTATCAAGGGTTAGAGACAAATAATTAATATGGGTATTTCTTTTGGAAGATTTGTTTTTAATATCTTAGAATTCACACATTAGGAATGGACCTTATTGTGGCTTCCTTGGAAAATCCACACATGGAAGGTAATATCATAGATTTTTTCCAAGGAGGCCATACCTACTATATAATTAGGAATGGAGATTAAAAAATTACCATCTATATTTACGGAGGGATGTGTTTATATATGTGTGTGTATATAACATTATTACGCTGACTCAGTAAGTAGAAGCTAAATAACTAATTTATATTAATTAAGAAAATTAGTTTAGTTAGTTATTTGTAAAAGAATACTTCTCTCGTCATGTTTATAAGGCAGAGAGTATTTGTTGTTTTTAATATAAATCACTTCAATAATTTATTATATGAATTTATAATTTTATCTCTAATTTATTGCTATGTAGACTGTTTATTTTCTTGCACTTGACCCAACCTAATTTGAATGAATTTAATAAGCTTTATCGGTTTATATTGGGAGATATTTGCACTGCCATTGTGAGATATTTGCACTGCCCTACTGTAGTCCAAATAAACCATATTGTATTAGATTTAATTACAAAGCTTTTGTCTCATTCTTTTGTATGCTGGACTCTGAATACTAATCCTACTCGTTTCTCCTTATTGTCAATGACATTGAGATCTCTGAAATTATCTTTTGCTTAAACAGTGAAAGGGAAAGGCAAATCAGCACCAATTACTATGATAGTTGTGGTTTGTCTTGTTGGTATGGCAATAATTTTTTGTTTCGCCTACTATCTCTTAAAGAATCACATGAAGAAGAGTTGAAGGGCTGTTCTTAGACAAAAATACTGTAAGTAATTTTCGTTCTATCTCTTAAATCACTCTTATAATTTTGCTAGTTGGAAGACTAGTTGTGGGAATGGTCAATTTATATAAATATTTTTTTTTATTAGTTGGAAGTGAAGGCACCAGTTTAGAGCCACTGGAATTCAATTTGGCTACTATTGAATCTGCGACAAATAAATTTTCAGAGGAAATTAGATTAGGGAAAGGTGGCTTTGGACAAGTACAAGGTGACAAATGCCATCAGAGTAAATATTATATATATATATATATATATGCATATATATTATCCCTTTTTAATCTAGCCAAATGCAATTTAGGGTATTCTTTCAAGCGGACAAAATATAGCTGTGAAGAGACTTTCAAAAGGTTCTGGCCAAGGTGGAGAAGAATTTAAGAATGAAGTTTTATTAATAGCCAGACTCCAGCACAGAAATTTGGTGACGTTATTAGGATTCTGTATAGAAGAGCAAGAAAAAATACTTATATATGAATATGTCCCCAACGGAAGCCTTGACTACTTTCTATTTGGTATGATTCTTCTAAACTCATTTTACGTTATAGTTGAAATTTATAGTTCATGCATGTTATCATTTATTATGTGCCTTTATTATTTATTTAGGGTTAATTGCTTTAAACTAAGATTATCTTTATTATTTATTTTGTCATTTTAGTCACTCACAACAAATGTATGCATATAGGTTCCAATAGAAGCAAAGTACTAAATTGGTTGGAACGTTGTAACATCATAGGAGGAGTTGCTGGAGGAATTCTTTATCTTCATGAACACTCTCACCTTAAAATTATACATCGTGATCTCAAACCTAACAATATTTTGTTAGATGACAAAATGAATCCAAAAATTTCAGATTTTGGATCAGCTAAGATGGTTGCTGTTAGTGAAAATTAGGGAAATACAAAAAGAATTGCTGAAACACAGTAAGTTTCTAAATTTTTCCCTTTATCTTCTATTTCTCTCTTGATATCTATCTGATAATATTTTATCATTGATATACCTTTTTCTTTTTCAGTAATTATATGTCTCCAGAATATATAATGTTCGGACAATATTCTGAAAAATCAGATGTTTTCAGTTTTGGAGTTATAGTTTTAGAAATTATCAGTGGAAGGAAGAATACAAATTATCACGAACAATCAAAAGATGCTTATAGTCTCATAAGCTATGTAAGTTTTGATGCCAATGTTATCCCATTAATATTTCTTATGCAATTAACTACTATATTCTGACAATATTGTCTTAGGTACTATAATTAATGGGTTATGATTAAAATACTTAGTTTTATATACTTCATTGCTGCAGGTTTGGAATCAATGGAGGGATGAAAAGTTGTTGGAGATATTGGATCCAAACCTGAAAGAATTTGGATCATATAATGACGTGATAAAATGCATCCAGATTGGTTTATTATGTGTTCAAAAGAATCCACACTTAAGGCCTTCCATGGTCAAAGTTGTTCATTATCTTGCTAATGATTCTATTCAATTGCCATTTCCACAAGAACCTGCTTTCCTTCTACATGGTCCAATGAAGCCATCCACTAGTGGGTCTGGAAGTAATGAATCATCTTCTATAAATGAAATGTCTAAGAGTAAATTTCTTCCTCGTTAGAATTGAAGTGCCTATGAGTCTATTCAGCTATATGGAAATTGAAGTGTACAATATCTTTTATATTTTTTTTGTTTTTTTTTTTTGGGAAACTGTTGTATTAGTAGCACTCAACAATATTTTTTTATTGAAAGTTATAGCGATTTTTTTTCATTTTTAAAATTATTATTATTTTATTGTAGGGTTAAAGAGTATTTTTGCCATTGGTTGTAGATTTTAAATTATATATTTATTAGAGCAATGTTGCTCCTAAAGTGTCAAAACTGTTTCAATATACTATTTTCCTTTGACTAGCTGACATTGATGTTGATCGTTAACTCCATTAACTCCAAGCATATAGACTTTGGATTAATTAAAGAGCATTTTTACCATCAAGGCTTGGTGGATGTGTAATTTTCACTATAAAGTTTAATAATGTAATGCAATTGGCATCTCTATTTTTTTTTTTTTTTACCAAAACATGTTGCATCGTCCTCAAATAGTTATTCATTAAAAAATGTTGTTTATACTAATGATCAATTAATTATACTAGTGTTATAGATTATATAGGTTTTTGTTAGTCAAGAAAAGTCTGTCCACACTATAGTTTGCCAAGATAGATATATACTCCTCCAATTCCTAATGTAAGACATAAAGTAAGTCTTACATTAAGAACAGGAGGGAGTATATTATATGTGATAGCCCTGTTAGGTGACAATTACTGAGAGCTAACAAACTTTTTTTTTTTATCACTAATGAATCCTTAGTTGATAACCCATATGACACTCTTTTTTCCCACATACTTTCTTTTAGGAGAAGCCTTATATGTTTAATATACTTTTATTCAATTAATTAAATCATAACAAGTTGATTTTTAAGTGCTAATATAATATTAGTATCAAGAGTTTGTTATGGAATAAATAATATATAGAAAATTCATATGTCTTGACTTGATCGGAAACAAACACCTTGAGTATATAAGGGCAAGTATATAAGTTTTTCCCTTTCCTTTAACCAAAATATGTGCATCATATTTTGATCTTGACCATAAGCGCAAGCAAAGAGATTTTTGTTAATTATATCCTGAATTTTGGGCCTAACAATTTAAGAATAAAACGAAATTAAAGACATTATTGTCAAACTCAAGAGTTGATTTTTGAAATTTACCATTTTTAAGTTTCTACTTTATAAAATCGTGTCGATTGCTAGTAAACTCAAACTAGTTTGTAAACTCAGACAAACTTGCTAGTTTACACACTGAGTTTATCATTTTTATGTCTCTAACTCACAAAACTATATTAAGTCACTCTTAAATCCATGTTAACTTTTTTGACTTGATCATGTTCAATGGTATTATATTTGAATATTATATGAATTTCTTTGATAAGCATGATACATTATGAGTATTGATGAACTTAATTTCAATTATTTGGATTTAAAATATATTTAAATTAAATTGTTGTCATTTTTTATATTTTAATTATTTAATTATACATTATAAATACTTATTTAATGATAAAAGTAAACTTTTACGAGTTTATGGTTCAAGTTCACAATACGAGTTCGTGAGTTTGCTTAAACTTATGAGTTTGACAATCTTAATTAAAGGGGCTACTATGTCCAATTGAGCGGGAGTCCAAAAAGTGTAGAAAGTATCAAATGATGCCCAGAACTGGGAAATAATTCATAAAGTCCGGAAGAATTCAGGATAAACAAGAAGGAATAACAGAATAGGAGACACTAGTATGGAGATTTGACCATTGAATAAAAGAAGTTATATAACTTGAGCACAGAAAAAGTTAACACACTACAAAAAAAAAAAAACACTCCATTTTTTACGAAATTTTTAATGGAATTTGCCACGGAACTAGCTTGTCCGACAGAATTTCCGACGGAATTTGTTCTGTCACTAATAGGTGTGTTTCAAACAAATTTGTGATGGAATTTTAATTCCGTTGGAATTTCTGATAGAATTCATTTCTGTCGCAATTTTTTTAAAAAATATATTCAAAAATTATTTTTTTACAAAAATCAAATTTTTTAAAATTTACAAATGCCACATGTTTGACCCTTAGAGCGCCACGTGTCTCCTTCTCGTACTATCATATGTCGGCACCTCATAATTCCTCCAAATGCCTCTTCTCCCGTTCGAACCCGCGACCTCAAGCTGCCGAGGCCTTCGCACACGAGTCTTTACCAGTTGCGCCAAAATGAACTTATGTCATATTATTATATATATAATATTAGCATATATATACACACACACACATACATATAATTAATTATTAATTAAATAAAATATTATTAAAAATAATTAAAAATTTAATAAAAACGTAAAAAAATATTTATATATTTAAATTAAAAAAATTTTTAATTAAAATTACTTAATAAATAATCATTTGATATTATAAATATTATTTTTAATATAAGATTATAAATATAATATTAATAACATATATATTATTTTTAAATAAAATAAAATAATAACTAATATAATAATAATATGATGAATATTATTTTAGTAGAAAATTTTAAATATAATATTAATAAATAATAATATAATATTAATAATTAAGGTTAAATAGAATTATTTAATAATTAATATTTTAATTTTTATAAATATTATTTTTTAAAAAATTAATAAATTTTAATTTTTCCCACGAAATTTTCTCCGATCGGAAAACTTTCTGACTGAATTTCCGTCGAAATTTGTCTTTGGAAAATTTCGGATAGAATTTGCCACGGAAAAAATTCTGTGGCTAAATTTGCCACAGAAAATTCTGTTGAAAAAATTTCTAAATTCTGTCAGAATTTTCTACAGAAAAAGTTCCATAAAAAATCAGGTGGCTTTTTATAGTGACGGTTTTTTATAAAACCATATATATATATATATATATTGCTTAATTAAGTTGATGGCCAACACACTAATTAATTCTGACCACATAATCTATGAAATGGCGACTTCAAATCTTACTATTATAAGGATGTTATTGGTGGACAATTTATAAATATTTATGTAGTATTCTTCGGTCCTTATAAATCCCTGGACATCAGGCCACCTAGACTACCTTTTTTTTAAAGATTTGTTTTTAAAAAAAAGGTTTGGTGAGTGGAATCTGTTAAAGGCTATATATACTTTAGGTATACTTTGCTCACCATCTAATAGTATCTTTATTAATAGGATCATGTGACATATTAGCAATAATCATATCATAAATATAAAATTCTAAATTTGTCATAATTGAGGGGCCATTGAAGGAGTAGTGGTAATTATTAAGATACTAGTTGTGTGTCCATGCCTCCCTGAATACCACCATTCCATGCTCAAATGCTTCAATTTTAAGTTACTTCTTTTGATCCTGTTTATAAGTAACTTTTTCTCTTATGAGTCTGATCCTTTTTATAAGCAAATTTTACTGTGTCTGAAAATGTAAGCTTCTTTTTTCAATTTTACCCTTATTAAATACATATATTTATAATTAATTATTACACACATCAATAGTATCTCTCATATTTTTATTCATTCTCTCTCCTATACTATTTTTATAAATAGGGGTATATATGAAAAAAAACATGATATTTTTTATACACTTATTGTTTTTAACTACTTTTACGCAATCAAAAAGAAAGTTGCTTATAAATAAAACCAAAAGAAGTAAATTGATATAATTAATTATTCAAGTGGGAAATAATTCAATTCAATGAAGCAATGCTCTCTCCTCAGTTTCATTTATTTAATTATTAAACGTGGTTTCATCGAACTTCTTCTCCACTTGCCAATGAAATTACCGATTTGCCAACACTTGCCATTATTAAAATTCAAGAAACTGTGTAAAGCCATTTTTATTGCCTGATTTCAAACTCCTCCAAACACACCCTAGCTTCTCACCCTTCCCCATTACCTCCATGAACATGTCTTCTTACAAAACTTTCTCACTCTTCTTCTTCTTCGTTTTCATTTTCTTCAGATTTTCTCTCACTACTGTAGCACAGACCTTTTATCTTGACCATGTCTGTTCTACTAACAAAACCTTCACTGCCAATAGTTCCTTTCAATCCGAACTCACCACCACCCTCTCTACCTTCCCAAAATGTTGAGTTCTACAACACCACCATTGCTGGCTCGTGCATATTAAGAACCAATTTGAGAGAGCAAAAATTCTGAGGTGTACTCTCAAAAAAGAAAAGAGAGTAATCAGCATATAATAGATGAGAAATTGCTTGGGCACTCTAACAAACTTGAATACCTTACCAAAGTGTTGAGCATTCTACGAGAAATCATGCAAGATAAGACATTAGTTGAAAGAATATACAAGTAAGGGCAAACAGGGTCCCCTTGACGTATACCCCTATTTGGGAGGATGGTTTTGCGAGGTTATCATCAAATTGAATTTGATATTGCATGGTAAATAGACATTGATGGATCAAATTAATCCATTTCTTAGGGAAGTCCATACTTTTCAAAACAGCCACAACAAAATTCCAACATAGCTTATTAATAGCTTTAGAAAAGTCTACCTTTAAAGCCGGAAGCTCCTTTCTTCTAGCCTTAGCAGAATGAATCTGGGATAAATTATGAGAGGCTAACAAGATGTTATCAGAGATTAATTGACCCTTGAGAAACGCACATTGATAGGGTGCAATTAGCCTTTGTAGGATATGCTTGAGCCGATTACCAAGCACTTTGGAAATGATTTTGTAGGCAACATTACAAAGGCTTATTGGCCTAAAATCTCTAAGGCTCCGGAGTCTCTCTGCCTTTGGAATAAGAATGATAATTGTCTTATTAAGAGACTTCAACAGATGCTCTGGTTGCCAGAAGTGGAAAACCATGTTTCTGAAATAGTAAATTTATCCCATTCATCCTCTTTCATTATGTTTTTCTCATTATTAGTCTCTCTCCTTTACCCACTCATAAATAAGGGAATTTTGAAGGGAAAAAAAATTAGTTTCTACATATTTATTACTTCTAACTAATTTTAGATGTCTTCTTAAATAACTCAATTCGGTTAATTAATGAAAATTATATTGGGTTCTCACTAACTTATTAATTAAATCAAAAAAATTGCCAATAGAATTTGTATCCAAATCATTCAATCGTAAAAGAGTTTAAACACAATAGGTATCCTCTTATTAGAGATAATTCTATCTGAGATAGGGGAATTTTTAAGGGAAAAAAATTATTTTCTACATATTTATTACTTTTAACTAATTTTAACTGTCTTCTTAAATAACTCAAATCAGTTAATTAATGAAAATTATATTGAGTTCTCACTAACTTGTTAATTAAATAAAAAAAAAAGTGACAATAGAATTTGTATCCATATCATTCAATTTGTAAAAGAGTCTAAACACTGTAGGTATTCTCCTATTAGAGGTAATTTTATTTGAGATACTATCGGACACTAAATATAATACTGGCACTTCTCTAAGTGAGAATTTAGATTTTAGTTCGTCACGTTGCGAAGAATTAGCCTTTTCCATTAAATCCAACTCTCACTGTTATCTCTAAAATTATACCACCACATCCTTGAAGTCAGTAACTGTATTAGCAACAGAAATGACATCAATCAAACCTTGAATCACTCACTGATGCGTACTTCTGTCGCTAAAACAATCAATTAATAACTAGGATAACCTACTAATGCAATTTAGTGGCAACCTAGGTCATTCTCCTAATGAGCAATATGTGGGTTTTCTCTAGAATTGAATTTAGGTGATAAAAAATGCAATGGAATGAACCTAAACTAAAATGCCAGACTCCACTACCTAAATTCAAAATGCAAAAGACTCTAAAACCTATATGAGAATGAAACTAACCTAAATAATGAACATGCAATTTTTGGGGTTTTTCTTATGAGAGGAAAATTAAAATCCTAAGGAAAAGAAATAAACTAATATCTAAGAAAATCAACAAAGGTTTAGTTCAGTTATGATGGAGAAAGGGACAACTTAAGATTCACATGAATTTAGTTTTCTTAGCCATTCAATTTATTATACCAAAGGGAGGTTAATGAAATATTGGAATTAATAAATTTAATAACCTAATTGAAATATGGGAAACCCTCAAGCTCAATAACACCTATTCCACTAGAAAACTTATAATGGAGAAAAGTGGTGGTTAATTAAATCCATTAAAAACCAATCAGAATTGTTTAAGATAGTTTGGAAATTATATTCACAATTTCCTAATTAAACAATTCGACAATTAATCACCCTAATTAAACAATCAAGAGATTAAACCCAAATCAACAATTAAATTAATAATAAAAACTCAGTTAATAATCTAATTGACAATCAAAGGGTTTGCAAACAAAAATCCCAACAATCAATTAAGAACAAATCAAATCCAAAATATCAATTCAATCCCAATCAATAATAAGTCTACAATCTAAAGCTAGATTGTTCTCAATTAGTACAACTCAAAATCATTTAAAACTAAATAATCTCAAGTCTTGAATCAAAAGGATAAAAAAAAAGACACTCCCTTGTGATGTTCAAATATAAGCTCCTAGACTCTAACTTCCTCCATGCTCCTCCCAAATTGTCTCTCAAAAGATTTAAACTACCATAGAATTCCTCTCTTCACGCCTCAAGCTAGTCACCGCCATTGACAAATATGATTGATAGATGTTATGGACGAAGAATACTTTAATGTTGGTGGAGGAATTTATTCGTGAGTTGGTTGGTGGGTGGAATTCGTACAGTGTGTACGTGGAAGGAGAAGAATATACATAGGAATGTATGTGTGGCGATGAATTGAGGAAGAGGGATAGGGAGTTTGTCACGATATGATGAATGGCGCCGCCCCGGACCTGAGTTTCAGCGTTTGTGTATGCGTCTTCCACCTCTCTCTCAGCGTCTGTGACTGCCTCGTTTTCTATTGGTGGCTAGGTTAATTAATGAAGGGAAGAGAGAATTTTTGGGTCCAATCTTGAGCCCATTAAAATCCAATAAACCCAATAAAATTCAACCATCAGATTCTATTTTAGTTTCTAAGAAAAATTCTGCATCTTAGGATCTTCTAATATTTTTTTCTTTGTCCTACAAGAATTAGACAAAATCATAATCTATCAAATATTTGAAAATATTATTTAATCATAAGATAGCAATCAGAATATTAACAATTTAAACTCAATAATATCATAATCAATTCAGATTTATATTATTTCCTAAAATTGGCAAACTATCCAAATATTATCTAATAAATCCAAATTAACCTAAAATAATCCCCAAAATAAATGAATAAAGTGGGATAAAATATATTAAATTTGGGATTTATCAACTCCCCCACACTTATCATTTACACTCCTGGGCAAAACAAATCAAAACCAAGGGAGAAAAACAAAACAAACTAAACAAAACTTCAAAAGTGAATGTTCCAATCACAAATAAAAAATAAACAAAAGTATTTCAACATCTCTCTTATCCAAATGATCTTCTCATGACTCAAGAAAACAAATTTCATGGCAATTTACTTGACAAAGAGGAATATAAGCTAGAAGTTCCTTACTAAGGATAATGTGTATGTCACTCATCACTCAAAAGTGTATAGGCTTGTGTTTATACTTAAATCCACCGTATCCAGTATTCTTTCCATAGGCTTGACAATGATATAAGTTCTCCACCACTAGTAAAGCAAATGCAAACATAAATCTAAAGGACTTTTATTAGGTTGTAATGAGGCTAAGGTTAAGAAAGAAAGGGTATAGTGTTTGGAGAAACAAAGTTGAATATCCCAGAAGATGAAGAAAATGATGCAATAGGATGAAACAGGATAAAAGAAACTAAACCACACTTGAACTGGGTCATTACTTTTCTTTTCTCTTTTTTTTTTCCTTCATTTTTTTTCTTTTTCTTTGCAATTCTCTTGGGCTATTATATATATATTCTTTTGACGCAAACCTGTGTATTGGTGATATAAAAGCCCAGTTACTCAAACATTTATAACTCAATAGCACCAAGATGCTATTAACACGATCATAGCTCTTACTGGCTGTTTGACACGAAGATCAACATTGGTGATGAAGACCCTCAGTTACTAAGCACAGCTCAAACCAGCGGAATGGAATCTTATTGCTTTCTCTCTTTTTTCTTCTTTTTTTTTTCTTTTTCAAGATCATATACCGTACTTTTCACAATGACTCAATTCCTAATTTCATACATGTTCTTCTATCCAAAATAGATATAATGCAATGCTCTTCAACTCTTAAGACATTCAAAAGGGTAGGATTTTTTTTTTTTTTTTGTTATGGGGTGAGGAAAAAAAATAAAATATAGGCTCAAAGGGGCTAAACAAATGATATATGTATGAAAAGGGTAGGTTTTTTGGCTTATCTGACTAAAATGAAATGAATGCCTTTATCATCTTAATGAATACACATGCATAAAATGTGGCATCAAATAAGATTCAAGTCAAGTTCTAGATCAAGTAAAGAGATAGAGGTACACACTGAAAAAAATGCACTAGGCTTAAAATCTCACTAGGTCTATATGATTGCTAGCCTAAATTCACCTAAGTCAAATCCATTGCCACTTAGTCTATTAACTCAAAGCATGATTAATTATTTTTCAAATCAAGAATGCATAAATTGAAGTTACTTAAAACTTGCAATTTTTTTCTCAAAAATTTTTCTTTCTTTTCTTGAAAACAAGGAACAAAAACCAAAGTAAAAACCAAAATATTTTTCTTTTTCTCATTTTAAAAACAAAGAATAAGAACCAAGAGTAAGAACAAAATCCCTCCCCCACACTTAAATCATGCATTGTCCTCAATGTAAAAGATAGGTCTAACAAACAAGAACAAGCAATGCAAGTAAAAGAGTAAGGAAGGAGTACAACCGGAATATCAAAAGATTGAAGATCCAAATGAAATAGCATAATTGGCTTCTCTCTTTTGTCTGGTTGTAAGTCACATGAAAGCACTAGTGGTGTTTGCTTCCGATGTTCAGCAAATATCTCTCTCTTTAAGATCCTCATATAATACTTCAACTCAAGTATAGAAGGTGTCTAGATGGGAGGAAGCAATCCATATACCTGCACAAAATCATACTATCAAGCAGTACCTTGTCCCATATGGATATGCTTAATAAAAAGGAACTTATCAAGAATCAAGGATGTTCCCAAGAGAAATTGATCAACATAAAGTGTTGGAACTTCCAAATATTTTGAACAATCCACAAAATCAATATGACTCTCTTCAGTAAGAGTCAAGTTCTCTAAGGGATGAATCAAGTGATCACTCAAAATGGTCTCACCATAATTAGTCAAATTGTCAAATTCCACATGCGAAACATCATGATACATTATGCTGTTACAATCTAAATGCACATCCAAATCAAGGCTTCTCCCACATTTATCTTTAATAGCATCCTCATTAACTATAGTCATGTCAAGAGCTTTATTAGTATCAATAGCATCAATAGGGATATTATTTTCATCATTTAAAACATCATCATGATTAGTGTCAAACAGGGTATTTTTAAAATCAATAGTGTCAGAGGGTTCAACAACAATCTCTTCATCAACCTCATTATCAGAATCAATAGAATTCATAGGACTAGAGGCATAGGAATAAGCATTAATGCATAAGTCACAAGATTCAACATGATTTAAATCAACAGAACAAGTCAATTCAGAAACCACATTAGTGCATGGATATTCAGTTAATGTATCAATTATCCCATCATTTGAAGTGATGGAAGAAAAAGGGTATAAATCATTAGAAGGTGAAAGTGTATTACCACATGAAAATTCATCCTGAACTTCTAATTCTTCACTTTGAAGAATACAAATTGCATTGGACCACTGCTCAATCTGAGTTTGTAGAGTTTGAATTTCTTGTTGTTGTTGCATCAGGATTTTCATCATAGCATCCATCTTGATTTCTAATCTTGACTCCTCTTCTTGACTTAGTAAAGTTTGATTGACATATCCATGATTTGAGTAATCATGACATCCCGGATTATTGATATTTGAATATTCATCATATATCTGCTCAACATCATAGTTATAATGATAAGGCATAGGAGTGTAAGAAAAATTTCCACAAGGTGAAGCATTCCAAGCTATAATAGGATCAATTCAATTTTTTTTTTCTTTTCTTTTTTTTTAAAAAAAATCAAGTCATGCAATAAAAAACTACCTAAGAAATCACCTAAAGACTCAAATCTAGAGACTAACCATTGCTCCCCGGCAACAACGCCAAAATTGATGTGTGCTTCTGTCACGAAAATAATCAATTAATAACTAGGACAACCTACTAATGCAATATAGTGGCAACCTAGGTTATTCTCCCAAGAAGCAATATGTGGGTTTTCTCTAGAATTAAATTTAGATTATAAAAAATGCAATGGAATGAACCTAAACTAAAATGCAAGAGTCCACTACCTAAATGCAAAATGCAAAAGACTCTAAAACCTATATGAAAATGAAACTAACCTAAATAATGAACATGAAATTTTTGGGGTTTTTCTTATGAGAGGGAAATTAAAATCCTAAGGAAACGAAATAAACTATTATCTAAGAAAATCAACAAAGGTTTAGTTCAGTTATGATGGTAAAGGGGACAACTTAGGATTCACATGAATTTAACTTTCTTAACCATTCAATTTATTAGACCAAAGGGAGGTTAATGAAATATTGGAATTAATAAATTTAATAACCTAATTGAAACATGGGAAACCCTCAAGCTCAATAACACCTATTCCACTAGAAAACTTATAATGGAGAAAAGCGGTGGTTAATTAAATCCATTAAAAACAAATCAAAATTGCTTAAGATAGTTTTGGAAATTATGTTCACAATTGCCTAATTAAATAATTCGACAATTAATCACCCTAATTAAACAATCAATAGATTAAACCCAAAATGACAATTAAATTAATAATGAAAACTCAGTTAATAATCTAATTGACAATCAAAGGGTTTGCAAACAAAAATCCCAACAATCAATTAAGAACAAATCAAATCCAAAATATCAATTCAATCCAAATCAATAATAAGTCTACAATATAAAACTATATTGTTCTCAATTAGTACAACCCAAAATCATTTAAAACTAAATAATCTCACGTCTTGAATCAAAAAGATAAAAAAGAAAGACACTCCCTTGTGGTCTTCAAATATAAGCTCTTAGGCTCTAACTTCCTCCATGCTCCTCCTAAATTGTCTCCCAAAAGATTTAGGGAAAATTACTCTTAGGTTCCAAGAAAGCAAAATATTGTCAGAAAAGTCTTTAGAAAATCTGAAATATCTAAAAAGTCCCTAGGGACTTTTCTAATATTATTTTCCAAAGTCAAATGACCCACATGCCCCTCTTCTATTATTTCTCTCTCTCTCATTTGTTTTGCATTTTTGCTCTCAGATGTGATCTTTTTTTTCAGTTCCCTGCTTCTCTCTCTCTGCAGATATGGTGGTGATGGTGAAGGCCAAAACTTTGAGTGGTGAAAGATTTGTGGGATGGGATGTAAGATAGAAGAAAGAAAAAGATGGAAGGAAGGTGGTGGGATTTTTTTGATCTCAAGCTTCCGCCATTTTTAAAGAAGGAAGGGATGAAGGTGATGATGATGATGATGAATAGTCCAACTCATCCCCCTTTTCCAACCTCATTGTTCTGTGAAAATGTTAATATGAAAAATAAATAAATTATTGTTAATTCGCACAGTAATAGTTGTTAATATAATAGTAGTAGTTGTTAATACGGAAAATAAGGTTGGATGCCATGGTGCTCCGTTTTTGGGAAAGGAAACAGAGGAAGTGGTGTGTTTAAAGTGGTGGGGTGCTATGAAAATGCTGATATGAAAAAAAATAAATTGTTGTTAATTCGCGCAGTAGTAGTTGTTAATATAACAGTAGTAGTTGTTAATAAGGAAAATGAGGTTGGGTGTCATAGTGCTCTGTTTTTGGGAAAGGAAACAGAGGAAGTGGTGTGTTTGACAAGTTGTAAAGCGTTTATTAACACCATGTTGAATGCGTTTGACAACCGGCTACACGTTTCTGATTGGAACGAAGTTTTGTAACGTTACGTATAGAAAATGTTGTGTTTAAAATGCTGAAAGTGTGTATTAACAACCTGTTGTGTTCGATTTACAACTTGACGGTGTGGCCAGTTGCTTTTGCTTTGCCATAGCGAAACAAAAGCAAAATGATGTAAAAAATGGCCTCTTCTAACCGTGTTCGCTTTTGGTATGCCACAGCGAAACAAAACCGAGATCACCTCATATCCGTTTTACAACGCATAAATTGTATATTTACAACTTGTAAAGTGTGTATTGACCAAGGAACAAAAAACCGAATCGGGCAATGAACCGGTCACAGCACAAACTTAAGGGTTAATGGGTCAACCGGGGTCTAACCGATAATTGAACCGGTCATATTAAAATATTATAATTTACTAGTGGCAATATATATTAATATATTTTTAAACTTCTATAGATAAAAATGAAGATTTTTGGGAAAAAAAACTAAAATTTATTAGTATGAGTTATAATGCCTATATTATGCAATGATATCTCATTTTCTATAATTATTATATCTTTTTAAATAATTTTTTTTCATTATCTTCTTCAATTTTTTTATATTTGTTCTTTCTTTACCTATTTTTCTCTTCATTTTGGTCTTCAACTTCTAATTTTCCCCTAAAAAAAGCAAAAAAAAATTATTAAAAAAATGAAACCTGTTTCAGACCGATTTAACCATCAAACTAGACCGGACCATTGGCCGGTTCCCAGTTCAACTGGTCGAACCGGCCAGTCCGGTCCGATTTTTCGTATAGTGGTATTAACAACCTTTTGAGTTCGTTTCACAACGTCCCACACGTTTCTCGCTGACACTATGTTTCCTCACGTTAAGTATGACAAATTGAGCTATTTACAACTCGTATAGCGTATATTAACAACCTTTTGAGTTGTTTTCACAACGTCCCACACATTTCTCTCTGACACTTTTCTCACGTTAAGTATGACCACTTGAGCTATTTACAACTCATAAAGCGTGTATTAACAACATTTTCAGTTTTTTTCACAACCTCAAACACCTTTCTCTCTAACACTATGTTTCCTTTTGTTAAGTATGACAAATTGAGCTCTTTACAACTCGTAAAGCGTGTATTAACAACCTTTTGAGTTCATTTCACAACGTCTTACACGTTTCTCACTGACACTATGTTTCCTCACGTTAAGTATGATAAATTGAGCTATTTACAACTCATATAACGTGTATTAACAACCTGTTCAATTTGTTTCTCAACCTCCAACACATTTCTGTCTTACACTATTGTTCCTCAAATTAAGTATGACAAATTGAGCTATTTACAACTCATAAAGCGTGTATTAATAACCTTTTGAGTTGTTTTCACAACCTCCAACGACTTTCTCTCTGACACTATGTTGCCTCACGTTAAGTATGACCAATTGAGCAATTTATAACTCGTAAAACGTGTATTAACAACCTTTTGAGTTGTTTTCACAACATCCACCGCCTTTCTCTCTCACACTATGTTGCCTCATGTTAAGTATGACCAATTGAAATATTTAAAACTCATTAAGTGTATATTAACAATCTGTTCAGTTTGTTTCACAACCTGATGTTGGGACTGCATCAATAGTTCCCATTAGGCAGCTCACAATAGCTGAATTGTATCATAATTGATCAAGTGGTTAACAATTTGTTGGCCTATTGTATCAAGTGCGTTACACACATGCACAAGTGACTTGTAAGTCTCTCATGACTTTATAAACTTCACACCTTACCACTGTCACCTAAGCAACCCATCATTTTAACTAATTTTAATGCCTATTTTATTACAGATACTGCTGCAAAATTTGACAGCAACTTATGCAAATTTTCACAACTACTAATGTATGTTTTCACAACATAATGAGTTATTTTCACAAAGGATCTGTCAAACCTGATAGCGTACCAAATGAAAGTCCCCCCTGTAAGTTGATCATAACATGAATTTAAACAACTAATGCAACCTAATTTTCCAACTTCATCATAGTGTATGTCATAACATAATAGTATATCATATGCACATATCATCTAACATTAAAATATCAACCATTCCCACTTCAAACGTCCAACTTCCTCTGTTTCCTTTCCCAATAACAGAGCATTATGACACTCAACCTCATTTTTTGTATTAACAACTGAAATTGTTATATTTACAACTCATACTGCACGAATTAACAAAAATTTGTTATTTTCCTATTTCAGCATTTTCACATCACCCACCACTATGAAAATCAACCATTCCTACTTCAAACATACCACTTCCTCTATTATATTCCCCAAAAATAGAGCACCCACTAACACCCAACCTCATTTGCTATATTAACAACTACTACAGTTATATTAACAACTACAACTACACGAATTAACAACAATTAAATTCTTCCCCATATCAGCATTTTTCACAGCACCCACCAACATGACAATTAGTCATTCCTGCTTTAAACATATCATTTCCTCTGTAATCTTCCCAAAAAAATAGAGCATTGTGATATTAACACTACCCAACATCATTGAAACCCCAACTACAATGCTCAAGATCATATATTTACCTAAATCATACCATTGCTCATCTACCTCCTACCACATTGTCCCCTATTGACCCCAAGCACTTACCTTTCACCATCATTCAATTTCACTTCATCCAACGAACACACAGAACAAAAAAAAAAATTCAGTTTGCTATTTTACCTCTATACCAGTAGGTGGAGCTTGCAAATTCGATCCTTTGCCAAAAACTTCAACACTAAACTTAATTCCTTCAATATTTGAGTTCAAACCCCTCCCTTTCGCATCGTTTCTCTGTCTCTCCAACAAAAAAGTTGCGCCTTTCCTCTCTTCCTGAAGCTTCGATTTTTACAATTATAAGAGGGGCATGTATGTCATTTTACTTTGAGAAATAATATCAAAAAAGTCTTTTTCAGGGACTTTTCTGATAATATTTTACTTCCTTAGAAGCTGAGAGTGATTTTCCCAGAGATTTAATCTGCCATAGAATTCCTCTCTTCACGCCTCAAGCTAGTCACCGCCATTGACAAATATGATTGATAGATGTTGTGGACGAAGAATACTTTAATGTTGGTGGAGGAATTTATCAGTGAATTGGTGGGTGGAATTCGTATAGTGTGTACGTGGAAGGAGAAGAATATATATATAGGAATGTATGTGTGGCGATGAATTGAGGAAGAGGGATAGGAAATTTGTCACAATATGATGAAAGGCACCGCCAGGACCGGAGTTTCAACGTCTGTGCATGCATCTTCCGCCTCTCTCTCAGCGTCTGTGACTGCCTTATTTTCTATTGGCGATTAGATTAATTAATGAAGGAAAGAGAGATTTTTTGGGGTCCAATCTTGAGCCCATTAAAATTCAAAAAGCCCAATAAAATCCAACCATCAGATTCTATTTTAATTTCTAAGAAAAATTCTGCACCTTAGGATCCTCTAATCTGCTTTTCTTTGTCCTACAAGAATTAGATAAAATTGTGATCTATCATATATTTGAAAATATTATCTAAGCATAAGATAGCAATCAGAATATTAACAATTTAGACTCAATAATATCATAATCAATTCAGATTTATATTATTTCCTAAAATTGGCAAACTATCCAAATATTATTTAATAAATCCTAATTAGCCTAAAATAATTCCCAAAATAAATAAATAAAGTGGGTTAAAATATATTAAATTTAGAATTTATCGCTCACAATCTTCAAATCAGAAAACTGGAGCTCTTATAGTGATGAAGTGAGCAAGTGATGTCCACAAAGAATATATTACCCCGAGATTGTTGTTAGATTATTAATTAAGCTAATTAACAGGATAGAAAAAGACATGAAAAATTCCCTAAAATTGATGTTAATTATCACTGCACGAAAAACCGGACCAGACCGACCGGTTCAATCGGTTGAATCGAGAACCGGCCAATGGTCCGGTCTAGTTTGATGGTTAAACCGGGGAACCAGTCTGAAATTGATTGAACCGGTAAAACCAGTGGTTCAACGGTTGGACTAATTTCATTTTTTTTTATAATTTTTTTTCTTTTTTAGGGGAAAATTGGAAGTTAAAGACCAAAATGAAGAGAAAAATAGGTACAAAAAGAACAAATCTAAAACAAATGAAGAAGATAATGAAAAAAATTATTTAAAAAGATATAATAATTATAGAAAAGGAGATATCATTGCATAAGTATAGGCATTATAACTCATACTAATAGATTTTAAGTATTTTTTTTTTTCTAAAAATCTTCATTGTTATCTATAGAAGTTTAAAAATATATTAATATATATTGTCACTAATAAATTATAATATTTTAATATGACCGGTTCAACTACCAGTTAGACTCAAGTTGACCAATCCCTTGAACATGTGCTGTGACCGGTTCATTGCCCGGTCCGGTTTTCCGTTCCTTGTTAATTATGCTTAATTGAACAATTAATTAAGACTATATGTTTAAGCCATTTTTAAATCATGTTTTGGCATAAGTGATAAGTTTGTAATTTTTAATTTTTGCCAAAGCCATGTTTTGGGGTTGCTCAATACCATCCCATGATCCCAAATATGCATAAAGCTTATGCGAGTTGATAATGTGGAAAAGTTAAACAAGTTTCACTATTAAAAAAAAACAGCGAATTAACGAAGAAATGTAGCAGGAGAAAATAATTCAGGAATTTTGTCGCTAATCAATTGGGAGCAGTCTATTTTATAATGAAATCACTAAATTTAAGCGTTACTACACTATTTTTTGGTATTGTGTTAGCCCACTGAATTACAAGAGAAAATGAAAAGGTTGCTGGTTTGAGCCATAATTACAAGACATCATGTTTCATAATTTAACATGTTTTTGTATAAATTATTAATTATTAATTTATTATTTATTATTCCTAACTAAATATAAAAATTCCTAATTAAATGATTATTTAAAAATAATTAATTTTAACTTATTTAGTTTCATTAATTTATGTAAAGTTATTATTAATTGCTTATAATAAGTATAGAAGGTACTTGTGTATGTCTTGAAAAAAAAGAAAGATAAAATAACAAGAACAAATCTTCTATATTTTGCAAAACTAATCTATGTCTATATATAATTAGGAAAGGCGTCAGCACGAGAAGTCCCGCAAAATTGACATTAGCGGATGAATCATTTATTTGTACTTGATCGTTTCATTTGGGCTTGAAATGCATGTAACTACGCCTTTTTTGCTTTAATGTGAAATTTAAAAATTATTAGGTCAACAACTAATGGCTTAGTGTGTGTTTGGAACAGCGATAAGAAAAATATAATTTATCAATTTAACTTTTGGTAATTTTATTTTTAGTAAAGCCCGATTGTGTAATGTGATTTATGTTTGGAATAGCGATTGTATAAATGACTTTTATAAAAATAAAACTTGTTTGAATTGACTTAAGTACAAGTGACTTTTGTGATAATAGTAAGAAAGAGTGGATGGAAAAATATTTTAAAGGGTTAAAAGCATCAAAAAATAGTTTAAAACAATTTTTGGAACTGAAAAAGTATATTAATGATAAAATTGTAATAAGTCTGATAACACATTGGGTACAGTTGAAAAAATATTTTAAAGGTTAAAAGTACCAAAAAATAGTTGAAATTAATTTTTGTATCCGAAAAAGTACATTAAGGATAAAATTGCAATCAGTTTGATAGTATAATGGACACAACTAAAAAAATATTTTAATCATTCACACCCTCCCCAAAAGCTAAATTAGTAAAAGCTCCAATGTTAAACTTATGACATAAGCTATTTTGATCATCATAAGCTCAATTGGCAATTGAGGACACCAAACACTCTCTTTTCTTTTCTTTTTCCAATTGTCAATTGGGATTTAGGCACCAATTGAATTTTTAAGGGGCCCAAACGCTCCCAAAACACACCCTTGTGTTGCAATATGATTGTCAAAACAAGAAAGCAGTTCACAAAAATAATGACGATGATCACTCTGGTAATTGGGCTTCAAATATACTCTCTCCTAGTCATATTAACTTGTCAGCTCTGTTTGTACCAAAAAATAAACTCATAGCTTTGTTTGAAAATAAATCATTTTTCTAACTTTACATATATTATATTTAACGACGCATATAACTATTCTACGTTATACAATTCAGCTAGTTTGATTAGGGCTTTGATAATTTGTCTTTATATAACTATTCCCTGGACTTTATTACTGAACCTTGCTTCCTAACTTGGGGCCTCTTTGATTGTGTTCCGTTTTAAGTTTTTTGGAAACTGTTGAAGAAGGTTAATAAGACAAATGGATGATGAGCTATTTTATAAAGGAGTGAGTGTCACAGACTTGTCGCGTGACAAGCCAATAAAAAGAATGATAAATACGGAGTTCTCATCAATTAAAGAGGAAATATTTCGAGACTCTTCGTTAGGGAACTAGAGTCGGCGGGCGAGGATCAATTCCATCTAAACTATTGTCCATTTGTCCCCATACCATATCACTTTTGTCCTTGTTATTCGGATCTCAAGTAAAAATAGGCAAAATTGTGGAAAATCTCTCCTTACTGTTATGAATATTAATTATATAGATATTTATTAACTCATTTCTAAACCAATTTACTCCTTCATTTAACATGATATCTAAAAAGCATACATATTGTCCATACTAAAAATGAATGAGAATTTCTCTTTATGTTCTCTCTAAAGTCGGTGGGCGATGATCAATTCCATCTAAATTTATTGTAGCATACGGGTTTTTCACTATTCATGCATGTTTTCTTTGCCTACAAATACAAGCCTTGGGTTGAAAATTTTATACGGACAAGTGAATAAGAATTTCTCTCTATGTTCTCTCTTGAGTTTCTCTCTTCTTTATCCCTTACTCTCTCTTATCATCAATATTTACATAACACCCACAAAATTTATTGGAACCATGTCCTTAAATAGGTGCGATTCTTCTTTAGTTATATACAACAAATTTTTAATTGTGTAAATGCCTCTTGTTTAGCACATAGAGAGGAAGAAGAGTTATACTTGACTTCAAACTCGTCACAACCTCACCGCCTCTTGCCGTGGATGGAGGGAGAAGACCAGCTTACTATTTGTTTTCATTTTCTAGCAAATCAAATGTATCAAAATCATATCTGGTTTTGTTTTTTTAAAGATATTAAGGTGAAATTAAATGGATGGTTGGTTGAGACCTCGGTCTATATAAAGAGTAATGGTTGATGTATTTAGTGTGTTAGGATAGTTGGATCCTCACTATGTTTAGAAAGAGAATAATTTGAGTCTCTCCCTGGAAAGAGAAGTTCCTCCAAGATCCCTAAAGTTATGGTTAGGTTAGTTATCTCTCTCAAGTGATGGTAGATTAGAGATAACCTAAGTGAGTTATAATTTGTATAAGTATGTTGCTCTTATATAGATGATATAAGATTTTTCATCTTCTTTGTTTTGTTTCTCTAATAATTGCTTTTGTTTACAAGGTGAATGGCAAACCACTGATGTTTCATAACCAGCATGTTCCCTTCAGTTCTTGATTTGAAGTGCTTACAATGGCCCAGATATGGCAGCCCAAATAATAAAAGACAAAAACTCTGAATTTCATGATGAATATTGAATTGGATCGGATTGAAATTCTTTTTCCATATGAAACCATAAGTCAGATCAAATTATATCATTTCCATTTATAGACTATTACGTTAAAAAAAAGAAATATATTATAAAAATATATTTTTTAGCTCCAATTTATAAAAATACATAGGTTGATGTTGAATTAGATTGGACCATAGGTTGATGTCAAACCCGATCTACACACATCTCTATTTTCATTTAGAAAATAGTTTTTACGATTTATAAGATAAATATGTGAGAGGAGTTTTATCTCAACTTATAAAAAAATGTTTCTAAAACTATGATTTTATTATTATCCAAACATGCTGGGCCAAATAAAACTAGTAAATGACATTAATAGAGTTTTATTAAGTTTTTTTGCTTTTTTCTTTTTTAATTTTTACCAACCCTTGCCTTCACGTCATGGGATGAATCGCAGGCCAAATTATCAAGGAAAAATCCAAAAAACTATGTTGAAAAATAGAAAAGGATAATTCAGTGCGGCTAGATTCGGAATTCCCATATCAGTGTTGTGTCAAAGCAGACGAGGAATCTGGGATATGATATCTTGTCATAATGACTTTAATGCCCTTAGTGACAGGGAAAAGGGAAAAAATCAGAAGAGGGAAGGCCGAATAACTGTCAGACGAGAAACCTAAGGGGCGAGGGAGAGATAACAGGAACGATGGTGTAGTGACGGTGGTCAACGGCGATCTGGGGTCTCTCGGAAGGAGATTAACAGAGAAAGAACGAACATAGGAGGTCGACGGCGTTGTATGGTTCTGCGACCTGCAGTCCGTCAAGGGAGGTTGGCATGCTGTTCCTGCGAAGATGTTAATGAAGAAAGCGGAGTCGTTAATGACGAATGTGGTGTTGTTAATAGTTCAGGAGACGTTGTTTTCGAATATCCACATTACGACTTTCCAGGTAGTTCTAGCGAAGATGTTAATCAAGGATGTGGAGTCATTAGTAATGAATATGGTGTTGTTAATAGTCCAGAAGGTCTTCTTGTGAAGATTAATAAAGGAAGAAGAGTCGTTAATTAAGGATATGGTGTTGTTAATAGTCTAGGGGGTGTTGTTTTCGGACATCTACATTACGACTTTCCATGTAATTCCTCTGAAGATGTTAATCAAGGATGTGGAATCGTTAATAAAAAAATGTAGTGTTGTTAATAGTCCAGTAGGTGTTGTTTTCGGACATCCACATTACGAATTTCCATTTAGTTCCAGTGAAAATGTTAATCAAGGATGTAGAGTCGTTAATGACGAATGTGGTGTTGTTAATAGTTCAGGAGGTGTTGTTTTCAAACATTTACATTATGACTTTCCATGTAGTTACAGCGAAAATGTTAATCAAGGATGTGGAGTTGTCAATTATATCACATGTGTTGTTTTGAACCTAATAACAATGGCAAACAAAGTTGCAACACGCAAAATATTAACAACACCATATTCGTCATTAACGACTCCACATCCTTGATTAACATATTCACAGGAATTACATGGAAAGTCGTAATGTGGATGTCCGAAAACAACACCTCCTGGACTATTAACAACACCACATTCTTCATTAACGACTCCACATCCTTGATTAACATCTTCACAAGAAAACCTTTTGGACTATTAACAACACCATATTCGTCATTAACGACTCAACATCCTTGATTAACATCTTCGCTGGAACTACATGAAAAGTCGTAACATGGATGTTCGAAAACAACACCTTCTAGACTATTAACAACACAACATTCGTCATTTACGAATCCACTTCTTTCATTAACATCTTCGCAGGAATAGCATGCCAACCTCCCTTAACAGACTGCAAATCGCAGAACTGTATCACGCCGCTGACCTCCTATGTTCGTCCTTTCTCTGTTAACCCCCTTCCATGAAACCCCAGATCGCCGCCGACCACTGTCACTACACCATCATTCCTGTTATCTCTCTGTCGTCCCTTAGGTTTCTCTTCTGACAGTTATTCGGCCTTCCCTTTTCTGATTTTTTCCCTTTTCCCTGTCACTAAAAGCATTAAAGTTATTGTGACAAAATAGCATATCCCATATTCTTCTTCTACTCTGACACAACTTGATATGAAATTTCTGAATTTTGCTGCATTGAATTATCCTTTTCTATTTTTCAGCGTAGTTTTTTGGAATTTTCTCAATTATCAAAACTTTTTTTTTTAACATTAATTAAATTGAAAACCATAAAGGCAATCACCATTAGGAGGTGGCCCCTACAAGGTGCTAATTGTGGGTCCACCCCACGGCGCACCGAAGAAAGGACAAAGGATGCAAATTATTGAGCGCTTTCATGTGTGATGTCTTATGTCTATACGTGGAAAACTAAACATAAAAGCTTGTCAGAAGTTTGTATTGATTCTAAATACAACAATTTAATCTATTTTATTTTTAATACTTATAATTTAATTTTTTTTCAAATTATTATATAGGAGTGTTACGGAGAGACCAGGTTATATTTGTAATAGTTAACTAATTTATCATACTTCCTTAAACTACTAAATTAGTTAGTTAGTTTTTACATTTATAACTAGATGAGTGTCATTTTTTATAATTAAACCATTTTACTCTTAATTTTTAGAAATGATAGAAATAATTAATTATTCTTTAAAAACAGGCCTTTATTAACTGATTGGAAATAAAAATAAAAATTTAAAATGTTTTTATAATCTTTTAAATAAATTATTAAGAAAATTGTGGAAAATATCTCATTAAAATTTTATTACTGAGAAAAACTTAAATCAGAGTATGGACCGTGTGTACCAAATTTACATAATATTGTATATTTATTTGTTATGTCACTCATAAATTTGTTTTGGAGATTTTTTTTTCTGACATTTTTCCTATTTTTAGGATTAACCTATCTGTATCTAGCATTACCAATCCGGTATAAATTTTTGGGAGAATTGTTGATAAATACTTTTTTGATAAATTAATTACTGAATGCTACTATGGAAGATGATTTGCACAAAACGGAAGATCGCTTGCACATTTATATGAAAGATTTTTGCACACGTGGAAGATGGTTTGCACAAAACGGACGATCGCTTGCACACACGAAAGATCGCTTGCACACTTGGTAGCAATCAGCAATTAATTTACCCCCAAAATATTTTTGGACAATTTTCCCTAAATTTTTCCCTATTTCTATTGGTATGGATAAAATAATTAAAAATATTTATAATAAAGCACCTAGGGGTACTCCTTCCTATCTTAATTATAAGAGTCTCATAATCGAATTGTGTGGTTTAAAAATGATTAAAATTAATTAAAAATAATAAATATGATTTAAAATAATTTTTTTTAAAATATACTTTTATTTGTAAGGGGCTAAATTTAAAAAAAAATATAGAGTAAATATAAGTATATCAATTCTTTAATTAATGAATGATATATAATTAATAAAGAAAAATAGAAAAAACTTATTAAATATTAGAACAAGTTTTATCCGATTTTTATAAAAAAAATCAAAATAATTCTTTTCATCCTTGCAAAAAGAAGTCGACAATAATATCTTGATCTGGAGGCGATATTATCACGCGGGTCCCACGTTTGTCAGTCCCGATGCTTCATCCTTATCCACTTTCCAAGGCTCCACCCTTTCGTCTCTCTCGTTTTCCTATTGCCACTCACTCAGGTCTTTTTTATTTATTTTAAGTGGGTAAATTATAAATTGTATCCATTTTACAGTTAATTTAGAAGCTTAATAACGTTTTCCCCCAATAAGATTTGCCAATCTTTTTCCACAATTAAAGTGCAATAGTGGTATGTTTTTTCATACATTATTCATCCTTTAACTTGTATTATTAATATTTTTTACAAATGTTCACATTTAAAATCTATTTGTTTCATTGAACCAAAATACATTACAAATACAAATTTAATCCCTTATACTTTCTATTCAGGAACAAAAACTGTCAGCTTATTTTTTATTTTAAAAATTTTAAAATTAATACTCAAGCACCACCATTATTAATTTATTTTAAACTTTGTATGATTTAGGAAAAAATGTAAAACATAAAGTTACATCATGAATAAAGATGTATCAAGCAATATCAATATTTAATAGAAAACATGGTTGGAAAAAAAATAAAACATATAACTGTAATTGTAATAAATTATATAACTCAACAATCATAATTGTTGGCAAATAAACAATCATAATTCGTAAGGAAAATATCTACAATTTTTAAACTCCAACAGATATTGCTATGTATTTTCAAAACATTTTAACCACAGCGACACCAACCAAAAAGTCACACCTGGAAATAGCAAAATGCTTGATCCCACCCTGATCTTGAAAGCTCCAAAAAAAAAAAATAATAATAATAATTAAATTAAATTAAAAAGTTACAGATATTTTTTCAAGCAACCCTGTCTGCTTCCTCTTTCTATATAAACAGTCTCCACAAAGCACACTGAATCTCCCTCTTTACGAGAGACAGTGAGAGAAAACTATCAGACTTCTGAAGATGGTTCTGCTAGAGAAGCTTTGGGACGACGTCGTTGCGGGGCCTCAACCAGATCAAGGCCTAGGCAAACTCAGGAAGGTCATATCAGCTCAGCCCTTGAACGTCAACAAAGGTTAATTACTTCCTTCTTCATCTCTAACACTTTCTATTAAGTTTTATAATAAAGCTTTTATTTCTGAAGCTTAACGGTTAAATATGATTCTTTTTTTTGTTTTTTCAGAGGAAGGAGAAGGAAGCAAGTACCAGAAGTCGTTGTCGATGTCGTCGACGCCAACAACGCCGACGACCCCGACGACGCCCCTGTCGGCGCGTAAGCCGGACAACGTCTGGAGGAGCGTGTTCCATCCTGGCAGTAACTTGGCCACGAAGACGATCGGTGCTCAGAAGTTTGATAAACCTTTGCCCAACTCTCCTACTGTCTATGACTGGTAAGCTACAAGCTCACTTCCTTTTTTGGGTTTATCAGGCGCGTGGCGTACGCGCTTGTCTGATTAATTATTGAGAAGGCACTCTGATTTTTTTGTTGGCCGGGTGTTTTATTAACGCAGATCTGGATCATCCAACTGCCTAGATATTATTCTTGAATTTTATTTTATTTCTTATTGATCTTTTTTAAAAAAAAAAATAAATTTCCTCAAGCGTATCGGACATCCAAACTCTTTGGATGCGTATTTGGTTGATGGTGCTTTCGCTAATGCGTATGATTTTTTTTTTTAGTTCGGTTTTGTTGTTAAAGTTGTAGATCAGGGTCGTCCTAATTTAATTTATGAATTATCTTATTTTAATTTTATATTTTTCTTTTGAAATTTAATTAAATAATTTTTTGGGTAAAAATTTGGGAGAATTTTTTTTATTATTTGTTTTGTACTTCCTTTTGACTATGGATGCAAAGTTTATGGGGGTTGTTTGTGATGATATAATCAGAAAAATATATGGCGAAAGAAATGGATAATGAACTAATTTTATTCTTAGGTCCGAATGAAAGAACATTTATGAACTGTTGGATCTGAGTATGTGTTGGCTAATATTGATATAAACCGTTGGATCTGACAATATAATTTGTTCACCTGACTACTAAACATGGATCTATAATCTAACGGTCTCAGATCTGTTTATGAATCTGATCAACGGTTGTAGATCGATTCATGGTTGGACTAATGATTCGTGTTTTATATGATGGCAGGCTCTACAGCGGTGAGACGAGGAGCAAGCACCGCTGAACTGAGGAACGGAGATGGCGTATGTGTTAACGTTACCGTGGTTTGATTGTAAATAGTGTCTCTTTGATATTTGAGTATATGCTACGTGTCAGTGTATGACTACGTGTTCAAATTCTATTGGTCTGTTTTCTGATGACTGAGCATATACGGGTGGGTTGTGTCTTTGTTTGTTCGTAATTGATGTGAATGTAACGTTCCGTCGAGAACGCGTCAAGGGTACGTGTTTGTCTCTTGTTTGGTGGTTGGTGGTGATTTGCCTTTTTTTTGTGTTTTTTTTGCGGGTAACGTTGGTTTCGTTTTTGTTAGCCATAAGACAATATATAAATCTATAATTGTCAAATAAAATCAGTGTATATAGATTATGTCCTTGTTCTGGGTGATGGTGGGAAAAAATTAAGAAGCTTGATGGTTCTTCTTATGGTGGTATGAAGATTGGTGATCAATTGAAAAGTTTGAAAGGCTCTTGAATTTATTAATCATATTTTTATTTGTGAGGTTTTTTTTTTGGTCGGATGGCATTTAGTTTTTTTCTTTTTAAATGATCGGCCTCAATTAAAGGTTGAATTGCAACTTTCTTTGGTCAGTAAGTTGAATTACAGTTTAGTTGAGAGATGGAGTACATGAAAATATTATTTATTTACTCTATCACTCATTTTTGTTGTTGATATTAATTTTATTAGTAGAAACAGCGACTTATATTGGATTCTGTTAAGGTAAAAACTAGCCTGAGTCTGGCCTGTTGAAGGCTAATTTTTAGGTCTGGGTCTTGCGTGACAGGTCAGGCCTGAAGCCTGTTAAAGAGGCTTGGATTTTTAAAATTTTTTAAGCAAACCAACAGGCTACAGGTTGAAAACAGGCCTCCTTAAACAGGCCGAAAACAGGTTAAAAATTACAGGCTAAGGTGAAATTATCTTTTAACCCTTATATGATATTTTTTTAAAAATTTTTTTACAGGCTTAGGTTGGCCTGACAGGCCTTGTCCTGGTCTATTAAGTAAAATAAGATTTTGGTTTGGTATTGGCCTGATCTTTTAGCCTGAACAGGCCAATCACAAGTTAGGTTACATGTCCCTGACAGGCGGCCTGGCCTATACTTCTGAGGGGAGAAATGATAAAATTTAGGCAGATGTTTCTGCATAAATTTGGAAAATAAACTCTTTTTTTTTCCAAGATAAACTGTGTGCTGTTTACTTAAATATTCTGAAAAAAATCAACGGTCTAGGCCTAGCTCGTGAGGGAATAATTGTCTTTTGATTATGTTTTTTGTTCGAATTTTTTCTTTTGATACAACTCATACACTTACGTTGGAATCCCGCATTCGCTCACAGGTGCACGGTCCACATTTAATTTATTTTTAATTTAATATTTTGAATAGCTTCTTATTTTAACATTTATAAAATTTAAAATAAAATTAACTTATAACTATTACTTCTGATCGCAAATTAAAAATTTTAGTTTTGGAATATTCACATTTCAAATTAGATTTGAGCGATCTAAATCTTATGAGGGCAATGAGCACCCGGTGCTTATAATTACCTTTTTAATTATGTGTCTAATATGTTTTTATTTTTATTTTTTGAAAAGTTTAGAACAAAATTTAAATTTAAACAGACTCGTGTTTTTGAAAAAATACGGGTTTGATATTTTTATATTAACTATCGCAGAACTCGCGTAATGTGCAGGCTCTTATTATATAAATTGCATAAGTTTTTATTGTTTATATTTATAATATATAAATATAAGACAATATATTATTTTTTAGAGGTATGGAGAAGAATGATATATTTAAATATTTTTGTTATATTAATAAATTTAAAAGGTAGAAGATCAATAAACATATATGTTAGTCCATTTTCACTGTTTACAAGCATATATCTTTAATGCCCTTTTTCTTTACAAGGAATTAAATATAGTAATGATTTGAAAAGAAAGGAGAAAAGCTTAAAAATCAACTGCATAATGTATGTGTAATAAAAATCAGTTCTGTATTAGAAAATTTTTTAGGGGGAAACATCCAAAAATAGATTTAATGTTTAATCCCATTAATTAAAACTTACAACTATTCTAATTCCCTTTGTGCCTTCTTTGTAGATGCATAAAGCATAAGTAATACAAATAATATAACTATTAGTCTATTACCTTTCTTTAGACCGTGAAATTCAACCTTCAATGTAGGAAGAAATAGAGCATTTTTAGTAGATGTTGTCCTCTTAGAATAGAGTTAAAGACCAAAAAAACAAAACATTTATTAATCTATAGAACGCCTTTCGGGTTACCTCTATTAGGAATGGATAGGATATTATGAGAGGAATCACAACAGTTCTATAAAATCAATTTTTCTCCACATAAAGTGAAAAAAAAAACTCATTTGTAAATAAAATCAAACCAAACCAAATTCAAAATATCCAGATGTAAGGGATTATAATACCATCCATGTAGCAAAACAAAACCTTAGCGAAGACATGGCTATTATTCTTTAGTTCACACTTGTCATTCTCATTCTAATTCTTAATTAATCTGTATTTCATTTTTAAGGACTTTAATAGGCATAATCTAGTTTCACCATTTCAACGACTTCCTTAATTTGGAAAAAAAAAAAACAACTCTACATTAGAAAGGAAATTTGGTAAGAATAGAAGATTGAAAAGGGATGATAAAGAAGAATAGGAGAAAAAGGAGATTAATAAGGGGGTGGGGGGGAAGAGGTTGATAAGGGGAAGACATGCTGAATTATATGCTAGAAAGAAACTGATCCATATATTTAAACATGTTGAAGAGATAACACCCACACCCCACTTTGATGATCACCCATAGAAGCATGCCTCCCACATTTAATAAGGTATATAACGTTACAAAACCTATATTGTGATAATACTTGATGTAATATATTAAATATGAAATGTGTTTTTTGAGCCTACACAACTAATACTGATAAAATATGAAATGTGTTTTTTTTTTGGGTTGATGAAGTTTTTTCTTGATCTATATAATTTGTATAAATCAGGAAAAAAACTTAAGATATAAATGTGTCAATGTTTATATTACTAATTAAATGATATAATGATGATATGATTATGTAAATGTTAGTTGAAGTTAAAAAAATTATGATTTGGCGGTTGTAATTTTTGTGGAAAATAGAATTCAAATTACTTCTAAAATAGAATGTGAGAGATATTGAAGGAGAGAATGTAGGAAGTTTAATCAAGGGTATTTTAGTATTTTTAAATTTATATTTTTATAATTGATCATTCTAAATAATTACAATTTTTATAGTCTTTCCCAATAAAATATTATTCTCTCTCGATCCTTCTTCCTAAATTTCCTTATATAAAATATATTTTAGTTATGAAGTTATCATTTAAATCAAAATATATAAATATATAAAATATAAAACTGTTGGTGGGAAGAAAGTTATTTCTTTAAAGTAATTATTTTGGAAGATATTTTGGGATATTATAAAATTTATCAAAAATTCCTGAATTATGTATTATATTAATATAGTAAATATTAATTTAAATTTTTTTAAATAATTAAGTGCAGAATTTTAATTCAAAATATATGAAATATAGTTGATGTTTTCATTTAAGGAAAGATATATAAATATATAAAATATAAACATCAAAAGGCCATGATTAAATTCTCCTTGGTTTTTTTTCCTTATAATTTAAAGTAATATAAATAAAAGTTTAAAATATTTGAAATAATATAAAAAAAAAGTTTGATTAAAATATTTAGAATTTCGTTAGTAGGAGTAGTGACATTGTTACCCATATATTAGAAGTTGTTTCTCTAAGTGAAATATTTTAGGAGCTATTTTAGTATATTATCAAATTTATCAAATAATTCTAGCATTATGGTGTTATACCAATATAATAAATATTAATTTAAATATTTTAAATAATTAATTACTTATAAAATATATTTTAATTATGATATTATCATTTAAATCAAAATATATAAATATGTAAAATATAAAAATCAAAAGGCCATCGCTAAATTATCCACGGTTTTTTTTTCTTATAATTTAAAGTAAAATAAACAAACGTTTAAAATATTTAACACAATATAAAAAACAAATGTTTTAATAAACTCTTTAGAATGTCGTAAGTGGAAGTAGTGGGGTTGTTTTGTATATATTAGAAATTATTTATGAAGTTAAAATATATAAAATAAAAAATAAACTATACGAAATGATTATCTGATAGCACGATGGTTCAAACTGCTTATTTTATATAGCAAAGAGATCTGAAAGGCACGAATGCAATTGTCAACACAATGGCTTTTAAAAATAACGAAAACAAAATAAAAGAAGGGGAATTTATAATAAGCTTAAATAATAATAAACTATAAGATAAAATAACAACAAAATATAGAATAAGTAGATAATAGGATTTGAGTTATATAAACACAAAAACAAATTAAATATGACCATAAATAATATTGCATAATTAAATACCATAACAAATTAACAATAGATATTTTTTCAATATTATATTCCATTTGTAATGGGAACTATAAAATATACAAACACAAAAGTTGTCACAAAATTTGTTAGATATTTTAGATTTGAGATTTTTTTGTAACGTATTTTTCAAATTTAACTAAATAATATTATTTTAATTACATAAAATACATTAATTTATTAGCATGAATCATGAGAGAGTGCTCAGGAAGTTACAAACAAATTCAATTACAATTAGCAAAAAAAAGATTTAAAATAAAATGCATTAATTTGGCAGCATGAATCATAGGACAGTGGTCAAGAAATTATAAGTAAATACAATGACAATTAACAAAAATAACATTAAAATAAAAATACATTAATTTATCAACATGAATCATGGGAGAGTGGTCAAGAAGTTACAAGCAAATACAATAACAATTAGCAAAAAAAACATTTAAATTCATGTTTTTGCTTTATAAACAAAAGTGAGGGAGTGACTCACCATATGGTTTAACCAATATACCACTTGACAGCCTCATAAAAAGTCCTACGTTCGGCCCTACTTTTATATATTAATAGATTTTGGACACTTAAAATATCTTCTAAAATATTTTACTTTTATTCAAGAAATAAAAAATTGGGGCGGTATTTTTTGTTTTCCTTTTCGCAATCATGATTCTCCTTCTATACTATACTGGAAGGCGAATCATGAATAAAGAAGAAATAAAAAATCTGAAGGATAAGATTCATCTTTTTGAATGTGCTCTGTGAGGTGCCATTAGTTTACAGATTCAATGGATGTGGATTACAATCGTACGACATTAATGAGGGTCTTAATCATCTGAATTTTTTTTTTTGGAATGATCATCATCTAACCTAAATTAGTAATAAATTAATGGTAATAATTGAAAATGGTCCGGGGTTAAGTGCATCTGGGCACGCAACGGGGCCAGTTGAAGCTTATCCAAAAATTTTTAAAACGGTCGCTTTCTTTCATTTTCATGAATAGATTATTTGTCGTTTATACTGATTTCAGTTTTGGACCATTCTTCTAAATTTGATCGAAAGGGCTGGGCTACCAAACAGATTGACGGAATTAACGCTTGTTTGGTAAGCAATAATGAATTTTTAAGAATCAAGTGAGTGTGCCTGGACACCAGTGATTTTATAAGTCATTTTATGTAAGTTTAGATAAAAAACTCACATATATTTATTTCGTAAATCGTAAAAACTAATCTAAACATGCTCTAAGGTTTGGAAGGAAAAATGAAGCATAAAAAGTACCATAAGATTTAGGTGATTAATTTCGAAAGATTAGTGAAATTGAATAAATTACTTTTAAAGTATTTATATTTATCATTATTTTAAATTAATTTATTTGACTTATAAACTTATATATAATATAGGGTTAAGGAGCAAAAATACCCATAAACTTTTACTAAAAGTGCATTCAGAACCATATACATTTTGGAGATGTAAAAATACCCATAAATATTCAAAATCAAAGCAAAAATGCCAGGACAATTAAATTTGATATAACATTGTTAATTTTTTTAGTGGGACCCACACTCTTTTGGAACACACATATATAATGATGTTAAGTCAAATTTAACGTGCTGACATTTTTGCTTCTATTTTGAATATTTATGGATATTTTTGCACCTCCAAAATATATATAATGCTAAACGCACTTTTAGTAAAAGTTCATAGATATTTTTGCTCATTAACCCTATAATAAAATGACACAAAAGTATTTAAGAGAGATAATGTAATATATGTTATAATTAAGTAATTTGTTTAACTTATTTAATCTCTCCAAATTAATCAGTTGAATTTTATATTAAGATACTCCTCCGTCCTCCCATGCCTAATAATACTAGGACTTAGTTTGGGAGTAAATTTTGGTTATAAATATAATATTTTTTAATTGTATATTTTAAATTTAACATTTTTTCAAATTATTTATAAATTAATAAATAATCTAATGTTACACATAAATGTTTTATAGAGATCATATATGTCATAATTAAGTACTCTCTCTGTCCCTTATTATATGTTTCAAATATCTGATTTACGTTAATAAAAAAATAATTAAAATTAGTTAAAAGAAATAAATAGATGAGAGAAAATAAATACAACAAACAGTAAACAAGAGGGTAAAGGTGGAAAAAACATAATAAATGTTAAGATAAATCTAAAATAAAGCTTATGTTTTACGACACATCCATGATCCATTTACAATTTTGAAGTTTATCATAATGGATGGAAGCAGTAATTTATTAGTTTCTTTAATCTTCTCAAAATAATTGGATTAATAATTTTTTTTTTAATATGAAGAATATGCTTCTCTCCTCCTAGATAAAACTTTAATGTAAATATGTCCTTCAAATGACGGAGATAAGGGTACGATAATAGATAAGAAGTTCCGTGATGGGGAAGAAATGGAGATGGTGATGGAGATCAGAGGTCGTGGTGGAAGAAGGCGAGGGCATTTTGGTTAGTGAATTTTTAATCCTAGGATTAAAATTGAAATACAACGGGAGAGTGGTATTGCTTAATGCTTAATCTCACGAATATGGTACTAACTTCAATTTTAAATATAAGATATAATTGACTTTTCGTAAAGATATTAAAGAAACTAAATAAGTTACTTAATCATATCATATTTTTTATATCATTAGATTATATATTAGTTTATAAGTTAGACAAATCAGTTTTAAGAAAAAGTCATACCTATAAATATTTTAAAATAATTTAATTAATTTCTTAAACATTTTTTTTTAAAAAGCCAACAGTATCAAGACCGAAGGTAGTCTGAAGCAATTCCACGTGGAGACCACCACCTCATATCAAACACTAAATTGGGTGAGTCCCATCAATCATCATGATCTCAACGCCCCAATCTCACATACCAAACAGCCCGTAATGGCTCATGGTTTTGGGAAAGAATTTATCACATAAACATAAGCAATGGGAGTTTGTTCTCATAAATAATAAAGGAAATCTAAGAGAGATAACAAGGCAAAGAGAAAGAAAGAGTAATTGGCAGCTCACATTCACTTAAGTTTGTCAAATGTTGCTTACTTTCTCCTGTCTATAATATCTAACACTTTAACTAATTGACGTAAATCAAAAAGTGACAATTAACTCTTTTAATACTCATATCCTAAATTAAAATGTTTTTTCACTTTTACCCTGTCAAAGAATGTAGATCCTAAGAGAGACAGAGAGAAATGATATAATGAGTGGACGAAATTGGAAATGAGTATTACTCACAACGATAAAATTAAAATGCTTTGTGCATAATATTTATATGTAGACCCCAATCATTTAAGACTAATCTAAAGGCTGCAATAAAATAAATAAGGATATTAATCCAAGTAATGGTGCAATTACGGGTGGAAGTATATAGGATATGGGCACATAACTTGGCCTATTTTGAGCTAACATAGTTTATCTAGTAAATAGGTTAAGTTTAGGCTTAAATTTATTCTCATAAGGCTTATACTATAACTTATAGGACTGATCTACTTATCATTTTTTTTGAAGATTTTTACATTATTATAAATAATCATATATAACATAACCTAAATCAAACTTATAAATTATTTATGAAAATTACTAATTTAATCTGAACCCTAAATTGCACATATCATCGTTAAACCAAAATCTCACTTTTATGTGTTTGTGATGTTAATTAATCAATAAATGACAACTGAAAGCGGATATCAAAATATGTTCTTGGATAGTATGTCACTGTACTTTCTAACTCCCAAGTCTGCTACAACGCAAAATTGACACTTTGCAAGGCCAATTACAAAAGAAACATATATAAGAAGTCATCTAAGACCTTATAGCTATAAATACAATCTTTGGATGGCCTGTAATTCACACTGAAAAGGAAGCAATAATAAAGGGTGCCTAACTACAACGTTGGCTGAATAGACCAACTACTTATTAAAACCTTTGATTTAATTTATCTCTCAAGCTTACCTACCCATTTCTTCACTAACAGACATCTCATTCACTGACATTGGTGTTGAATCAGTTCTATTGTCTGCGAAACGTCTCGGCTGCAAAGGGGTTGGCAGAGTCATAGGGTAATTTTCAAGCATCAGGAGTATGGATCAGGAGTATGGATGATATTGAAGGTCTATCTGCTGGATTTTCTTGAACACATAGAAGGCTAACGTGGATGCATCTAATAACTTCATTTGTAGCATAAGATTCTCTTATTGTGGGGTCCAACAATTCCAAGGGCTTTCCATCATTCCAAAGTTTCCAGGCCTGTATCCAAATATCAGGGCCACAATATTTATCCTTTTGACAGAAGGCAAAATGATTCATTTCAATCAAACCAAAGTGTAGTATTTGATATACTCACATAGCTCAACAGTTCCTCATTAGCACCCTCTATTTGATGGAAATATGACATATTCTTCCTTCCACTTATTGTCTCCATTAGAAGGATGCCAAAGCTGTACACGTCAGACTTAATGGAAAACACTCCATGCATTCTATATTCCGGAGCTATATAACCACTAAACCATTGAATCATCAGAAGAGAATTGTTAGTGCATGGAAAATTACATACAAATTTGGGTGGCGGTAGTTTTTTCTTCGTTTTAAGAGAATAGATGCAAGATATTTGAATAATATTGCGAGGATATATAAATTTGTTCTTACTAAGTTCCAACAATGCGACTGGTATTTCCTTTAGTTTGGTTGATCAGAAGAATTTTTGCTGTACCAAGATCTGAGATTTTGGGGTTCATATCACTATCTAATAATACATTAGCAGCTTTAAGATCACGATGTATAATTTTAAGTCTTGAATCTTCATGAAAATATTGAATGCCTTGTGCAATTCCTTTGACAATCTTGTAACGCTTTGTCCAATCTAAATGTTTTTGCTTTTCAGGGTCTTGCACATTCAAAAAGAAGAAATGTCAAATAAAAGAGGAGTAAATTCTTTCAACATTAAAAAGTCAAGCAACGCTTTTTCCTCAAAAAACTAAAATGATCATATTAAGAATGAAGATGCCAAATTGACATAGATGGACTTACTAAAAAGAATGTAATCAAGACTTCCATTGACCATGTATTCATAAACAAGTATCCTGTCTTGTTTTTGCACACAGAAACCTAGAAGTCTCACTAAATTTTTATGTTGTAGCTGGGCAAGCACCTTTACTTCATTCTTAAATTGTTTTACACTTTGTGTAGAGGTTCTAGAGAGTCTTTTCACAGCAATTTCTTGTCCATTTGGAAGCATGCCCTGAATTTCAAAACATAATGTCAACATAAAACAATTTAAGAATGGAGTAAGGGCCTAACCTAGTTTCCTTCATGTTAAAATCCAAGAAAAGAAAGCACACGAACTTGATACCTTGTAAACCTCTCCATATCCACCTACGCCAAGCTTGTTATCTGCAGAAAACATGTTGGTGGCTGCTTCAATTGTATGGAGTTCATACTGCAGTGAATCCAAATTGCTAAAGTCACTTGCAGCTACACAACCAAATGGTGCATGTGCATGATGAGAAGAAGTGAAAACAGAAGAGCGAGCAAATGCAAAGAGGTCTTGGTATATTATGGGGATCCTTACATTTTCCTTCTAGAACAGAGTCATTCTTGTTCCTTATCTTTTAATGAAGAAACATATGCCGACTATAAATATTAGGACAGCCACAGAAATTGGAACCACAATTGCAACAATCGTCTTAGATGATATTCCTGCTTTTCCTGCATCTGCCCAAAAAGAGGGAAAGAAGAGTAACCAACGTGGCTTCATTAATATTCCACAGTCAAGTTTGTTTTCGTTCCAAGTATATTTAAGGGACAATTACAATGAAGTCCCACACAAGAGAAAAAATGAAAAAATGGTTCCTGAAGTTGTTAATGACAAGTCGAGGAGCGTCCATTAACAAGTCGAGGAGCTTACACTGACAACTTCAGGGACAATTTCTTCATTTTTTCTCTTGTGTGGGACTTCATTGTAATTGCCCCTATATTTAATATGGTGTTTGGATTGAGTGGAATGGAATGTGTTAGGTTTGGTTGGAAAAGAAGTAAGTGAGGGGTTTTTATCATCCTTGTTTGGTTCAAGAGCGAAGGGGGATGGGTTTTTTAATATTTTCTCTTATTCTTAATGTAAAACATATTTATCTAATTTGATTATATTAAGAGAGTTAGTTAATATGATATATATTTTCTAAAACACCCTAACCATATTTGTTAATTCCCTTATTCCCCTCCTCATTGATTATTGTTGATGGGGTATTAATAGAGGTAAATTAGGAAAAGATTAATAAATACAAAAATTATATTTTATATTTAGGATAAATATCAACTGCACAGATATATCTTATATTTAGGATAAAAAGGAGTAATTAATTTACCTTTTGTACGTTTGATGGGTGAGGGTGTATTAATAGAATATTACGAAAATTATGAGTATAAATTAAAATTAGTAAAAACATTAATTATTCATTTGGAATAGCTTATTTTTGGATAATAAATGTTTATAAATCGTGATTTACGGTATATAAGGTAAGTATGTGAGAAAAATTTTATTTTAATTTATGTAATAAGTGTTTATTTTTAAAAAATAAACTAATCCAAATATGTTATTAGCTTCCCCTCCAAACATATCCCAACTTGGGGAGTTGGGGTGGAGCCAAAACGACAGAACCACTACTTTTACTTTTCACTCTGTTCCCTTCATTCTACAACAGGGTCTTCCCCCCACAGTTTAATCCAAAATTTCTAATCCCCAGATGACCCAAAATTTTCAAAATTGACCATCTTTCTCTACTCTCACAGCCTATTTCCCCGTACACTACTCATTTTAATATTTAGATTGATATTTGAGTGGTTGAGCATTTGAGCTTTGATGTTTCATAGAGTTATTAATAAAATATCAAATTATTATAAAATAAATTAATTAATTAAAAAACTATTAAATTTATTTATGATAATTTAAAAACGTAATAAAAAATAATTTTTAAAAATATTTTTAATTATTTTTCTACCAATTTTAAAATATTTTTATAAAATATTAAATATGAAACGTTTAAATTTTAATCCAAATATTGAGATGAAATAGTAAAGGAGAAGGGGATAGAAAGAGAATCATAATAGTAGAGGTGAATCACCTCGTCCAAAATTTTCCCATACTAATCCCCAAATCATCAAACAGATGAGAGACATAAATATTCTTTCAATACATTAGGGCGACTTGGGCATATAGTTCAGATCTTTTACCTTGGGAAGCAGTAGTATTTGTAGGAGAAACAATTGCAGCTTCCGATTGGTAGAAAGGGTACAGTTCATAACGAACATTACAGCTAGGGTACAGAACTGTTCCTCCTTGCTTCCCATTGCAACACCGTTCAAGATCCCCAATCACACCACTCAGGCAAGTTCTGCAATCTGATGGCGTTAGGTCTGGTGTACACTGAGCTAGACAATACACAGTTTGAAACCCTGAAAAATTCGCTGTTCCGGTCGCATACTTCTTTTTCCCCGTTGCCGGTTTAGCCGCCTCATCGGCCGTCTTGTTCATTGCATCGAACAATGTTCTCATGAAGCTTGCCTGGTTTGAGACATTTCCCGTGACCCAGAGGCCGAGTCTAGGTCTTGTGTTGATGGTGGAGAAGAAGGAGCTGTTGGAATAGCGAATCATGCACTCGTTGTACCAGATTATTGCCTCCTTCGAAAGTCTGCACTCAGAAGATAATCGTTGGGTTGCTTTAACGGCGCATTGGTGGCACATGGTGGGGTTGTTGACAATGTCGCCCCGGCACATGAAGAGGCCATAGATGGCGTCGCCGCCGCCACTGAAAACGGTGGTGTTGTAGAACTCTGTGTTGGCGGAAGCTAAGGAAGAGATGAGGGATGTACGGTCCGATTGAAAAGCACTATCGGCAGAGAAGGTTTTGCTGGAAGAGCAATTGTGTTGAAGATAAGTAACCAGTGCTTCAGTTGTGGGATAAAAGAGGAAGGGAATAAACGAGAACAAGAAAATTTTGTTGGAATCCATTATTATGACCATGGACGTTTCATGGTCTGGGAGAATCTTTCGTTAGGAATAAGAAGATATTGCAGTGGCAGAAGCGAAAGAGATGATTGATGAAGAAGGTAGCCGCAAGTCAATGAAATTTGTTTCCGGACGACTTTTCAATAGGAAATGACCGTGAAATTTCGGCCAAAAAGTTCAGCAACTTCATCCCAGAACTTAAAATTTAATACAATTACGTGAACATTTTTAAAAAAATTATTCTTGTTTTCAAACATTTAAAACCAAGTAAAATTTAGTGGGTGTTTGAAAAGTTTCTAAATCTAGGTTTACGTAATCTGAGAAGACATTGCAGTGGCAGAAGCGAAAGAGATGATTGATGAAGAAGGTAGCCGCAAGTCAATGAAATTTGTTTCCGGACGACTTTTCAATAGGAAATGACCGTGAAATTTCGGCCAAAAAGTTCAGCAACTTCATCCCAGAACTTAAAATTTAATACAATTACGTGAACATTTTTAAAAAAATTATTCTTGTTTTCAAACATTTAAAACCAAGTAAAATTTAGTGGGTGTTTGGAAAGTTTCTAAATCTAGGTTTACGTAATCTGAGACAAAACTCTTTTCACATTCTTATTTCGTAAATTTGAGACAAAACTCTTTTCACATTCTTATTTTGTAAATCGTAAAAACTATTCTTAAAAATTAATTAAAACACACTTATTAATGTCAAAAGTATTGCCATCAGTACAAGTAGTAGGTGCATTCTTTTTTGTTTTTTTTTTCCAACTCCCATTCAAGTACATTCGATCTCTAGAAATATCAAATGTATAAACATCTATTTAAGTTTTAATTAGATGGTAACATACTTTCTCTGTTAATATAAGATGCAATTGATTTATTTAAAAAAATTAAATAAAATATTTTAAACCAATTATATTCATTATTTTTTTCTAAGTTAATTTACTTGACTTATAAACTCTAATAATTTAACCATACATAATATTATTATAATTAAATAATTTATTTAATTTTTTTTAATTTCATTAAAGTATTCAATTGACTATAATATTTGGAATCAAAGGAGTACATACATATAATTAATGATTAATAATTAATAAGATATAAGTTTATAGAGTTTATTAAAATATTTCTGTACATCTAAACTCAATTAATTATAAAGTACTCCCACCATACTCAAATTTTTTTTTTTTTTTATACATAAGGCCATTACATGGAAGTTACACTACATTAGAGAAGGATGAGGACCTTCTAAGAGTAAGGTCCTCCCTCAAAAATTGTCTACAACTCGGATGTGGAACTGAAAGAATCACGAGTCCGCCCAATATATGCTGAGCTTCTCTGGCTAGAAAGTCGGCACAGTGAATTGTTTCTCGTGGTGCATAGTACAGCTCAATCTGCCAATCTGAGAATATTAGTTCTCTCACTGCATTGATTGCCGATCTTAGTGGCTGATGATGTCCACCATCTCGCAAGATCATGTTAAGTACCTCCATAGAATCTGTGTAGGCCCTCACCTTGTGAAATTGATGTTGTTTGCACAACTGAAGACCTGTCAAAAGTCCCGATAATTCTGCAGAAGTGGGGGATTGGTACCCAAGTTGTCTTTGAAATCCAAGTACCCACTGGCCATGATAATCACGAACTACCCCGCCACATGCCGCTACTCGATATGCGTTGACCGAACCATTAGAGTCGAGTCTTACATATCCTTCTGGTGGTAGCTCCCATAAGCTATCTTCATCCCTTCCAAATTGCAGGAATTGTTGCTTCAGCTTCCCAAAGATACTAGACTCCTGGAGATGAAAGGTGGTTTAATGAACGACCTCCTGGGGTGGTGCTCGAATTCCTTCCATTACTCCCTGGCATCTGTTCTTCCATAATAGCCAGCATGTGAGACTGAAAATCTTTGTCCACGGCCATCTCCGAAATCTGTCACATCCCATGTTAATTGACATATTCTCCTTAAGCCAAACCTGCAAGTTAGTACAAAAAAATCTAAAATGATGAGCTGGTTTAACAAAAGATATCCACACAGTTCTGGCAATCTCACAATCTCTCAGAATGTGTAATACTGTTTCCTCTCTTTGACACTCAAAAGGACATTCCGCACTATGATCTAATCCTCTCTGAGCTTAGAGAAGGTTAGTAGGAAGTCTCTCATGAATAGCTTGCCAGAGAAAAAATTTTACTTTTTCTGGTATCTGTAATCTCCAGACTTTCTTCCAAAGATTCGGTGACTTCTGAAATTTTTGTTTAGACAAGAATTTATATGTTGCCCAGACATTGAAACGGTTATTAGAAGACGATCTCCAAGAAAAAGAATCAGCTTTACTCCCATGAGGGAGGATGTACCTTATCAATGATGTTGATTACCCAGTGAGGAAGATATTCACTCCACATAGCCATATTCCATCTCCCATTATCCAAGACAAAATCTCGCACTTTAGCACCAGGATCCTGGAGATGAATGTTTCGATCAACATAAAAGATGAGTGGTTCATTAATTGGAGTCCATAAATCCCACCAGACGTGACTAGTCGTACCAACCTTTAGAGATCTACCCACTCCTTTATAAAATTGTTCCTATACATTGGTAATGCTCTTCCAAATGATGGACTGGTTCGATTTCTTGAAAACCATGGGATATGGCCCATCACCACATCCATATTTTCCTTTTAAACACTTCACCCATAAGGCATCAGGCTTAGTTAATAAACCCTAACAAAGTTTCATGATGTAGGCCTTATTTTGAGTTTGAAGGTCCTTAATACCTAGCCCACCCATATCTTTAGTCTGAGTAACTTGGTTCCATGCAATAAGGTGCATCTTTTTTCCTTCTTGACCTTGATTCCAAAGGAAAGAGCGACTGATTTTCTCTAAGTCCTGTAAAACTCCTTTAGGTAGGAGAGTTGTTTGCATTTGGTAACTAGGAAGAGCGGCCAAAACCACTTTGATTAAAACCGTTCGACTTGCCATTATGAGAAACATGCCCTTCCAGTTAGCTAATCTCTTCCTAACCTTTTGAATGATAGGAAAGAAGTGAAGTTTAGTAGCTCTCCTGTGCAAAAGTGGGACTCCCAGATATTTCCTAAGATCCCCTGTAAGACTTATCCCCAACCTGTGAGCCAAACCTAAAGCTCTATTAATATGAATATTCTTAGAGCAAAAAACCTTGGATTTTGTAAGATTAATCCTATGTCCAGAGACTTCACAGAAAGCCCTCATTATCTCTTTCATCGTCTCTATCTGTTCAGATGAGGCTTCTCCAAACAATAGGAGATCATCCGCAAAGAATAAATGAGAGAGTGTTGGTGAACGGCTGTCAAATTTCAGACCCTTCCAAGTCCCATTATCAATTGCTTTGGTAATCATTTGGCTCAGTCGTTTCATACACAAGACAAATAAGTATGGACTAAGTGGATCACCTTGTCTTAGCCCCCTAGTCGGACAAAAAGAATTTGATTCTGTGCCATTCCATAAAACTTTCATAGACACCAAAGAGGTACAGGCTATGATGATCTGAATGATCCTATCAGATAGACCTAAACTAGTAAGAGTGGTTCTTAAAAATTCTCAATCAAGTCGATCATAGGCTTTTTCCATATCAACTTTAATTGCCACATACGCCGTCTTCCTCTTCCTGTTCCGCATAGTATGGATGGCCTCCTGAGCAATAATGATATTATCGCTGCTTTGTCTGCCCGCTATAAAGCTGCACTGCTGAGGTTGAATCAGGTAAGACATGGCTTCCTTTAGTCTAGTGGCAATGATCTTTGTTACAATTTTGAGAATGACATTACACAAGGATATGGGATGAAAATCTTGCACCGTTAGGGGATTCTCCACCTTAGGTATCAAAACAATGTTGGTATGGTTAATGACCTTAACTTGCTCGGGGTCCTGCCATATTTCGTGAACCATATTACACACCTTGCCACCTATGTAGTCCCATTGGGTCTGAAAGAAATGTGCTTGAAGACCGTTAGGACCTGGTGCTTTAAAGGCACCTATCATGAAGGCTGCATTCTTGATTTCAATATCATCAACCTCTTTGTGGATGAGCTCATAGTCTTGTTATTGCAGTGGTGGAAATTCAGCTATCCAGTTTGAGGAATCCATAACTTGATTATCTTTAGTGTATAATTCCTGAAAAAATTGGCTAGTCATTTGTCTTAATTTTTCTTGATCCCTGATCCAAACTCCATTTTCATCCTGTAAAGCCTCTACCTGTTGTTTTTTCCTCTTTATCAAAGTGGATGCATGAAAAAATTTAGTGTTTTTATCACCCCACTCCAACCAATTGCATCTACTTTCTGAAACCATAGTAGCTCTTCCTGTGCGCTCAGTTTACTATATTCCTGCCAAAGCCTCTGTTCAAGTTTATATAATCCATTTTCAAGATTATTCTTCCTAGCTCTGTCAATTCCTTCTAATCTTCTTAAAGTTTGTTGCTTTTTCTTGGGAATGCTTCCTAAAACTGAACGGTTCCACTCTATAGCTTCTCGCTCAAACCTTAAAACCCCACTGCACCAATCAAGATTGTTCCACGCTCTATGAACCACATCCTTAAAACTGTCTTCTAGAGCCTATGCAGGTTGATATTTGAAAAATGGCCTTGATCGATGGTTAGGCCTTCCTACTCCTTCAGCAACAATGAGGACTCTATGATCAGATTTATAACGAAGCTGGTGAAAAACCTTGCTTCTTGAAAAATTAAGTTCCCATTCTAAGTTTCCAAATGCCCAGTCCAGACGTTCTTTCATACCCTGTTTTTCCCATGTAAAGCGCTCTCCTACAATAGGAATTTCTAACAGGTTAGAGTCCTTGATACAGTCTGCAAACTGTTTCATTGCTCTAAGGGACATGTGAGATCCGCCAATTTTGTCAGATGGGTTCAAGAAAGCGTTAAAATCACCAATAACCAACCATGCTTCATATATGGAGGATGCAATGTCCTTTAATCCCCTCCATAGACTTTCTCTTCTAGTTGCAACAGGTTCACCATAAACAAAAGTGACAAAAAAAGAAGTTTGAGATCTCCTATCCAGTAATTTGCAATGAATAAATTGGGTACTAGAAAACATGTATTCAACCTGACTGTTACTCTCTTCCCAAAAAACCCAAATTCCTCCTGCAAACCCCGAGGCTTCTAATCTAATCCAGTTACTAAAACCTAATTTATGAGAAACTTTATCAGCACGAGAGCCACTGATTCTAGTTTCAAGGAGACAAAGGACATCAATCTTGTAGTTAAACATTATATCTTTAATGGTGCTAGGAAGGGATCGGCTTCCAGCATCTCTACAATTCCAAGAAGCAATAATCATGATAATCTAGCTAAATAAGAGAAGAGACAACTCACTGATCTAGATGCTCAATAGCACCTGCGTGTCGCTCCCCTTCCACTAGTTGTATTGTATGCTCTTCAGAATCTGCATTTATAAAATCATCCCCTACATCATCCTCAAACTGTGAAGACTCTTGTAATTGACAAGAATTTGACCTTGTGCCCTGCATACTTTGTTCACATTTTTCCTTTATATAGGCATCATGGTTCTTCTTTGAAGTATTCCCAGGTCCCTCGAGAAGAAACATGCCATTTATTTGTTGAGGTTCCTCTTTCCTTCTAAGATGAATATGAGTTGAATTCAATTGGGAAATATTCCCTCCCATTACCACATGTTCTCTTCTGCCCAATATACCACTCTTGGACCCTTGTGTTTTTTGTCCAACATTACCCATGCGCTCAGCCTGATCAGCAGCGGCCTTACCCGTTTTGGGCCCTTGTAGCTTCAGCCCACCATGCACCTTGCTCACGTATTGACCATCACCTACCATTCTATTTTTTCGTTGATGTTTCTCAATCCAAAGCCTAGCGTTTCCAGCCTTCCCACTTGATTTTCCATTACGGGTCTTGGCCTCTACCGTGTCCCTCAAGGAAGATGACCCTCCTCTAGTCAAATCAAAGTCCTTCGTATTTCTTTTACCCGAGATACCCACTCCTTCCAGGTCATCTACTACCTGCAACTCTCCTGCCCGATCTGCACCCTGGTGTTGCGTCATGATAGTTGTTCCTTCCCCAAGGAACCCTTCTTCATCATCCAGCCCCATCAGTGCTTCAAACCGCGAGCTAGCACCTCCTTTCTCAGTAGATTTCGCTGCCCGATAGCCTCTATTATGATCCGACTTAACTTCTCGAAAACCACTTCTTTTTGAAACTCAAGCTTTGTTGGAATGGCCGGCGATCATCCACGGCCGAAATCTTCAATCGAAGCTGGGTTTGGCTTCGTCATTGGTTCAGGCGGGGGTTGAGGTGTGAACCGTTTCTGTGGCGTCTCTCCAGCCGTGTGTGGATCAGTATACGTCTATTGGCAGCTTTCTTTCCGATGTCCATAACGGCCACACGCGAAGCAGATGAGGTTAATCCCTTCATACTCAACCTGGAATGCTTGATGTGCCGCAATCACTCTTGGTACCAATTTCTTCCTTAAATCAACTTCTACACAAATTATGGCATATTTGCCTCTTTCCACTCTTGCTGTATCAGATGTTGACGCTGAAGGATTGAGCAGATCAATCCTCATTGTTTTTCCTATTCTGTTGCCCAGTCTGGTGATGAATGTCGCATTGTAACATTGCATAGGAATATTAGGAATCCTAACCAAAATTGCTACTCTGCCCAAAGGATTGTTGAATGGATCAAAATGGGGGGACCATCGCTGAACAAGAACAGAGTGTTGTTGGACTACCCATGGTCCATCATAAAGAACTCTGTGATAGAGCTGTGCCCAACCTTCCTTTTGCAAAAATTTGACTAGAAAATAATTATTAGGTAGGTCAATTAAATCGAATTCCTGAGTCTTCCACAGTCGGGATAGATGAGTCTTAAGAGTATATACATTGTACTTTCGACCTAGCACCGTAATAATCAGGGCAGCATTCCATGGCTTGCACCAATCACTATACTCTTCTGCCGTAACAGGAACAACAGGATGATGCTGCATAAGCGTTTTGACCTCCTCTGTGATTTCTGGTAAAGTCCATTCTCTGTTAAGGACATCTGATAACAGGGCTTCATCCTCCGCACAATCACCTCCATTATCTATACCATTAAAGCCAAGTAGTGAGGCCTTATAAGAGATCTGTTTCTTCCCGCTAGCATCTGATGGATTCTCATCAATGATATCATGCTCCATACAGTCTTGAGTGTTTGATTCATTTGCAGATATTCCTTCGTCAACCATCTCTATGTCCGGTACCATTGAAGAAAGATTATCATTCTTTTTTTTCTTTTTATTGCCACATACAAGAAGATCAGAAGGCCGATCCGGCGGAAGTTTCCGTTGGAGTTGATCACCCATACCAGTAATGAAGTTGTGCACACTTTTCAAGAGAGAGAAAACAACCTAAACTGAGCCTCACCTTATGGTAGTTGTTTTTCATTCTTTTCCACTATACTCAAATTTACAAGGTGTTTTATTTGACAAAAAAAAAAATACTACATCATTGGAACCAACTTTTTTTGCCAATATCATGGGAACCAATTAAAACTTTAAATCAAATTAACTTTATATTAAAATTTATTATTATTTAAAAAATTTCTAATATTACCTCCATTTAATATATGAAGGAATAAGTGAGAACTTCGAAGTTCGAAGTACAAAAACAATACATTAGTGATAAAATTATACATTTATATAATAAGAAAGCTTATATTAAGGTTAAAAAAAAACACGGATTAATCCAATTCGGTTGTCCCGGCAACTGCAAGGTTGTTAGGGTGTGATCAGACCGGAAGATCAATGGGATTAAAACCTTTTGGTTTTCTGTGTTTGTTTTTGGCTCAAACGTAATCTGTTTGCCACACCCTTATCTGCCTTGTAAGCCTTGATCAATTCCATTCACTTTGTTGACTCTCAAAGTTCAGCAACAAGATTCAGACTTTCATTGAAACGCGTGACAAATTCCTTTAGCAATTCCTAAATTGAGGATCCTCGGAGGAGCAGCGTGTTATCTTCAATCATGGGTTTACCAGAAGCTGTTGCTTTTGCTCGAAATTTTGCAGTTATGGTTAGAGTTCGAGGTCCAGTAAGTCTCCTGCACTTCACCTATGTTAACAAATTCAGTTCTTCATACCGCACGCGCATATATGGGTCACTAAGCTCGCAATTTCTCGCTTCTACTGATTTTCAGGATCCAAAAGGGTTGAAGATGAGAAGACACGCTTTTCATCAATATCGGTTATCTCCAAGAGGCACTCCTAACTTAATTTTATCCGTTTCCTATTTTGCTAAATTCGTTTATTAATTTTTTGTACCTTTTGGATATTTATAGCTCTGGAGAAACAACGCTTTCAGCTTCTGGAATGCTTATACCTGCTAACCTTTATGACACTGAAGTAGCCAAGCATCTTTATGGCGACCTTTGTGAGGGTATGTGTTTGGTTGTGACAGTGGCTTCAGTTGTTGAGCCTTTTCTATCACCACAGCAGAGAGAAAATGTTTCTCAGGTTGGTGCTAATGTGATTTGCATTATAACTGACTGGCCTTTTCTTATTTTTTATATTTATTGAATTTTTATTTTTTTTGTTATATTTAGTTTCAGGGTCGGCCTGAGTTAATTTCTGGTGTTCGGATTGATGTTATGACGGAGAAAATCAGTGAGAAAACAGATAAAGGAATACCTTGGCCTGAGGCGCAGCTTTTGTCGTTGGTATACATTTTGCCTTCTCATCTCTTGTTTGATTTTGCATTTTGAACTTCCTTTCTTCTTTAAATGCAGGCTTCTTGAGATTAATAATATGGGACACATTCTGCTATGTAAATCTGACTGACTAGTCCGGCTTTTAAACTTTCATCTGTCATCATTTTGAGTGTGGCTGTTATGTTAAGGCGACTTATAGATATCATCATAGTACAATGTTTTGGCTATTGGTCTAATGTCGCTAATTTCTTGGTCAATTTCTGGTGTTTTACATGGTTATTCCTTTCTACAGTCTATGTACAATGTTATCAGAGTACATTGTTTTGACATGACTTCAATATGAGTACTCATGTTATGATTAAAATATGTTAACTAAATGTTATGACCATTGTACATTCTGACATCATTTTATTCATATTGCTTGAGTTTTTTACTTTCATGTTTTTCTTTTCGTAACCTGTCACTTTCAATTTCAATGAGATCTATGCCATATGCAGGTGGATATCCCTGCATCAGCTCATTGTCTCCAGTCACTTGTTGAATCATCTTTCAGCTCACCAGAGCTTGGGTGGGAAGTTGGCTGGTCTTTGGCATCTTACACTAATGATTCTCAGCATTCTAAAGATATTTTACAAACTCAGGTTAGCCATGTTGTTTTGTTTTTCCCGTCTTTTGTTTTCTGCAAGTTTAACTTTTCCTAATGTTATTGAAATGATGTTGGTATTCTTTTTTATCCTTTTTCTGTCATAAATTAGTTCGTATACAAATTCGCTTAAACACGTGTTTCTATTTAGCGATGATAACTATTATGATTTTCACATCTAAAAGAAATACACTCAGCTACATTTATAAATTTGATTCCCTGTGAACTGCCTCTATAGAATTATTTTTTTCTGAAACATGATGATATTAATTGTAGTTGCCAGTTGCAGGCACAATGTTGGTCTGGATAAAATAGGAGATCTCTTATATTCAATTGTAGCACGTTTATATTGGCTGATTAAAGGACTAAACAGGTCAATCGAAGCACCTGCAAGTTTGACTCTTTGGTTTGCAAGCCTGAGAGCACCATAATCTGAATCATTATTCTATGGCCTGAGATCAAAGAATGATAATCCTTTTAAGACTTCGGGTATGACTTTGCTGAAGTTCATTGGAGCATTTCTGTTTAGTGAACTACAACAGGGACCGCTTAATTAGCATGTGAAAGATTTTAAAAAGAGTTGCAAAAATCTGTTGAGGTGAATGGTGAAAGCTATTTTTCTTATTGTTTTAGCATACTCAACTTTTTAGCTTGTAGCCTTGTAGAATATCTCTGCGCGGTTATAGTATTGGCGTGTGAAGATGTTTAGAGTCAATGTTATACACACATTCATCGAATCTTTAAGTCAAATTTGTTTTGTTGCGGTATAAAGAGAAAGGGAAAAAAGTAAGATGTATTTTGATTTGTCTAAGATCCAGTTGTCTGTAACACTATGTGGTGGGTATAACATTGACATCTAATCTAATAAAAAATGATAATTTCTCCATTCCTAATTATTAGACAATTTTGAAGGGCTAGTTGTTCCTATTTATAAGACAGATTATAAAATTTGAGGTTGACAAAATACTGATTATTAAACAAGGGCATAACTGAAAAAATAGAAACAAGTTTAAGGCATAAATTAGTTAAAGACATAATTTTGTCCTATAATTAGGAATGGGAGTAATGCCTTTTATTTCTATTGCTTTATAGAAAGGATAAATATATCCTTAATTTATAAAACTGCTCTGAATTATAGTACCTGTTAATTGGGTAACTATTTTAAATATACAAAGCGTGAAACCACATGGTGCAAGATAAGAAACTAGAAGTATTGTTTATTTTATGGCTATTTTGGTCCATCATGTCGTTCCCCTTTGTTGACTCAAAGTGACCTTTGGGCCTTGGATTAGGTCCAGCCGATGCTACTTGTAACAGAAATTTTTGGTTTAATTGTTCAACAATATGTCGATAAGTAGTTGTTTCTAGGAAAGACTTAGGTTGAGTGCGTGTTGTAACAAAAATTCTTGCTTGTTTTTTTGTTGTTGCTTGAATCAAGGTAAGTTACAAGCGTCTGTAAAGAGCTTTGATAACTGTATGTGCTGCAGTCTAACGGAGGATGTGATTTTGGATGTGATTATAATTGTATTCTGACAGAAAATTTTGTCTGTTATATCCCTAACATTTTGTATGTATTACTGGGGTGCTTAATAGAAACAAAACCCGCTAGAACCTCATACCTTTCTCTTACTCTCTGGGGTTTTCACTTGAAATGTGGGATCATTAGGATGCTTAAAACGTTTGCTTGATAGTATAAATTTTCTTTGGTAAGAACTCTTCCTTGTCCTGTAAAAGCAAATGCAATCTCATGGGATTGAGATGATGTTTTTCTGTAAAATGTCAGGGAAGTTTGGCATTGGGAGGATCTGGCAGGTTAAATCTAATGTGCAGATCACTGACTAGAATGGCTATTCTTGGTGTCTCTTTAACTTTAAAGGTGACCCTTTTTCATGTGTGCCTTTTTCTTTTGATAGAATATCTTATGCTAATACGGTCTATATAATACCCATATTTACTAGTCATATGAAATATGAATTGTTATGCTGGTAGTACATTTATCTGTAGAGATTCAGGAGAATAACTGGTTAGTGGTTGTGACATAGGACACGCTGGATAGTACAGTATCTTCGATGAATAGAAGGGGTGACTATCTTCTGGCAGTTGGGTCTCCTTTTGGTGTGCTGTCACCTACTCACTTCTTTAACAGGTATTATCTTTTTTCTGTTTTGGGCAAATTTAACAGTTATTATTATCAGATCTTTACTTCTTTTGTTTTTTTTTTTAAACTAACTATATTTAGTGAGGTTGATAGGAATCTACTCTTCAAATGCACACTAATGCAACTATTGATTTAACATCAAAATAAGGAAAAGGCCATATCTCATTCAACAAACGGAAGAGGAATTGATTACACAGAATATAAAACGTCAAGTAAATGAAGCTACAAGGCAAATGAAATTCTCTAAAATTCATAAATTTAGTGTTGATTGTGGAAAGTTTAGTCCTTTATTTGGCTGTTTGTTAATTTGTGATGTATTACTTGGTCCCATATTTCCTCTTGTTACGTTTTTTACTTCATTAAATTATTGAGTTGTAGGCTAATATTGTTGTCACACCATACTTTTGGTATCCTCATTCTAAACTCATTGTTTGATTAACTGTTTGGTCCTTTGTAGTTTTGTCATTGATTTAATTTCTTGCTTGAATTAGCATATCAGTGGGATGCATTGCAAACAGCTATCCTCCTAATTCATCTGATGGATCATTGTTGATGGCTGACATACGAAGTCTTCCTGGTTTGAGACATTTCCATGTTTTATAATCCATCAATCTTTCAATTCAATTGACCAGTGTTTCTAATTTGGTGCTGCATCTTTCAGGAATGGAAGGCAGCCCAATCTTTAGTGAATATGCATCTCTCACTGGTATCCTGATTAGACCATTGAGGCAGAAGACTAGTTCTGTGGAAATCCAGGTAGCCTAAATAAATTTATATCTTGGCCTACATGGTTTAAATGTGTCAAATTTCTGTCATCATGCAAATCTTATCTTTGTTAATAGCTGGTCATTCCATGGGAAGTCATCGTGACTGCTTCTAGTGGTTTGCTGCGGAATTCGCCTCAAAATACAGTGAAAGAGTTATATCATGAGGGAAAGTCACAGGATGGAGGAAAGGGGTCTTTTGCCAAAACTGACAACTTAGGATCCTGGGGTTCTAATCATGAACAATCTAAGTTTGGTAGCTCCTCATCATTACCAATTGTGAAAGCAATGGCTTCTATCTGTCTTGTTACTATAGATGATGGAGTCTGGGCATCTGGTGTTCTACTGAACAGTCAAGGTCTGATACTTACAAATGCTCACTTGTTGGAACCATGGAGATTTGGGAAAACACAGATTAGTGGATATGGAGACGACCAAAAAATATTTCCCTTGTTAGCAGAGGGGGCTGCATCTGTTGGGAAAGGAGTTGAAGATAAGCAGCAGAGTCAAACCAGAAGGTCTAAGATGACAATTCTTGATCTTTTTTCGGCTCATGAGCGGGAGGGATATATATTGAATCCAAATTACAGTAGACATCAAATTATACTTGTGCGCCTTGACCATGTAAAACCTTGTGTTTGGTGCAATGCTAAAGTTGTGTATGTCTGCAAAGGACCATGGGATGTTGCCCTCTTGCAGCTTGAATCCAAACCAGATCAGCTTGCACCTATTGTGATGCATTTTTCATGGCCATCCATGGGATCAAAGGCATATGTCATTGGCCATGGACTATTTGGCCCAAGATGTGGTATGCTCTGTCATCTTACTTATTTGTTTCCTTTTTGGTTATATGATCTGTTGTAGAATTAATTTTGAAGTTACTACTGATTACTTGTAAAGAGAATTGTATATAGCATAATAAGATTTTACAAAATGCTTTTAGAAACAGTTAATAATTTGTTGGAATCTCATGATTATGAGCTAATTCATTCTCTGATTAGCTTGGTTTATCACATGATACATTGGTATTGTAAGTCAACTTTCTTGATTTATATTCATGCCTTATGCTATCTTTATGATGTCTTTAATTCCCTGTTTTCCTCCTTAATTTCTGAGACTAGTTGGGTGTTTGCCGCATGAGGCATTATCTAATGCAGTTATGCCTCGTTTGTAATGCAGGAGATCAAATTTTAAACCGAAGATAGTATAGAGATTAGTCTTATAACATTTAGCAACTTTATGGAGTTACATTGAAAAAGAAACCATAAGAACTACATTAAAAAATAAGGTAAATTATAGGAAGCAAATGATTAATTTCTCCTCTATCCTATAGCATTGGATTGCCTAGAAAGTTAAAGTTGGGATAAGGCTCAGCGGCTCTTTAATCACCATTTATACCTTTCTTGAAGTAAAGTCTTTTTCTAGGGGATTCTTCAAGCATAAGTAAACCTGCAGAAGCTTCCTCTCAAGCTGCTTGTAGAATCCTGAGATACTCAGGATGCTTATGTTGGGTTGTCAGTGGGCTGGATAAATGAGTTATGTTTCTTCCATTACAAGCTCCAATAGGAGTATCTGTTGCTTTACTCCTTAGCATTCTAGTTTCACTAAGGAGGTCAAGAGTGTATTTCCGTTGAAAGATCCTTTTAGATTCATGATCACTTATTTATGGTTCCTAGCGATGATATTGTCATCAACATACTCACAGACACAAGAGCTATCTCTCCATCAGTTACTCTGGTGGAGATGGTATGATCTGCTTGCCCAATGGTTCATCTGTTAACGTCTAAGATTGATTGCAATATGCTATAAGTTTGCTCTTATCCTACATGGAATGAGAATAAATTGACTCCTCATGTGTTGTGATTTTCTGTTTTCATTAAACCCATTTGTAGGATTGAACATAAAGCTTGAGTTTGACAACAGCCCACCTAGGATTGCATAGTGTGATAAAATCTGGTATGGCCCTCTATGTCCTTTATTAACCAGGGAAGTCATTTCTGTTTTCATTAGGGTTCTTCCCATCTGTTTGTTCTGGTGTCGTGGCAAAAGTGGTTGAAGCAAAAACTCCTCAGTCCTATCTCTTCGTCCAGCAAGAGCACACAGATGGGCAACTCCCTGCGATGCTGGAAACAACGGCTGCTGTTCATCCTGGCGCTAGTGGGGGTGCTGTCATCAATTCAGATGGTCACATGATTGGTCTGGTTACAAGGTATTGCTCTGCTTTCTGTATAATTTATAATTCATTCTATCATTGTTCAGAACCAAATGGTTTTCAACATGTACCAAACTGCAAGAAGATATTAGTTTGGGACTTTGGGCATCAGGTGCCCATTTCAGATTTTAACGGCACCCTTAGCTTGGGATCAAGGTTTGAAATCAGACTGTTAGTAGGTTATATAGATTTTGATGGGTTTAGATTAAATTGCCCTGCTTTCAAGCGCTAGTAACGCTTTGAAGACAACAAAGATCTTTTTGGATGAATTTCTTTAGCTTTAATACTTACTGTCTCTTTGAATTGAGTGCTTTTTCATTTAGCACAGAATGTGCTTTTTTATTACTTCAAAGAAGATTATCCTGCTCTGGTTTACCCTTTTGATGTGGCTAACCACCCTATTGGTTTTCTGCATTCTATATGAGCTTTTTTATGATTTCCATTATTTTTATAGCAGTTGCTGCTGAATGTTTGAAGATTTAACTTTCATGCTAATTATAAGATTTTCTTGAATCTTGACTCAGCAATGCAAGGCATAGTGGAGGAACAGTGATACCTCATCTTAATTTTAGCATTCCATGTGCAGCCTTATCACCCATCTATGCTTTCTCAAAAGGTAAGCTGTCAAAGCAATTACTCCTTCTAGTCCCTAATATAGCAACTAGATAGCTAATTTGCAGAAATTAATGAAATTAGTTAAGTTGATTATTTATTGAAAATATGTGTTGGTTTCCTTAAAATACCTTTTTACATTTTTGTTGGGACTATCCTTTGGTAGAAACCTGATGAGCATGGGCCGTCGTTTACTTATTATAGGAGAAGGCCCAACAATTAAGTAGTTAGTGCAGAACTTGTGAGTAGGGATAATTTTGAGTGACAGTTGGAGGCATGAGAATTATATATGTGATGTAGTCCGTTGGGAGAGGGCATGGAAAATATTGAGTGATTGTGAGGAGAGTGTAGTGCCTCTCGAATGCACCAGTTCTGTTTCATTCCTTTTGCTTTCATCTCTATATTCCTCCATTATAATCATACTCTGTGGAGCTGTTTTACCTTTGAATATAACTATATCAGAGGTGCTTTCCATGAAAAACCTTTTAAGGCATACAATCAGTATGGATAATTTGGCGAAAAAAGTTATATTTAAGATCAATGTAAACTTTAAAACTAGTTCTTATATTTAGAATTGGAAGGAGTATTTAGTTTAATGATGAATGATAGAGCCGTGGAATACCCAAAAAGAGCAGAAAACTAAGAGAAAAGAAAAGAATGATGGGGCCTTAGACACATGATTTACATACATGTCTCTTAGCTTTTCCATAGTAGCTGAGGACAAAAGGTAGTGGAACATCTGACAACACTGCTTTCCACTGCAGACATGAAGGATCTTTCACTCTTGCAAGTTCTCGATGAACAGGACGAATACATTTCATCGGTTTGGGCTTTGATGCGGCCGTCGTCTCCGAAGCTCCCTCCTATGTCCGAGCTGCCTCAGTCCCTCCTAGACGATAACAGCAAAGAAAATAAGGGTTCTCGGTTTGCAAAGTTTATTGCTGAAAGAAAGGGAATCTTTGATCAGCCTTCTCAACAAGTAAAGCGTGGAGTTAATCAAATAAGACCTAGTAAACTCTGACCTCTGCAAGTCTTTTGTGCTAAATGAGAGATTGCCAGAAATAATGAGCATGAACTTGCCCTACATTTTGGCTTATCTTTGTGCTGCCACATGCCTGGATAGAGTAAAATGAATAGTCACTCATAGGACACGAGGTTCCCATTAAGTTAAAGGTGTAGTTAATTATTGATGACATGATCATAGGATGAGTTGTATCACAGAGAAAATGAAGTTGATTCTTCAAAACCTATCAACAGTTAATAATTACATGGAATTGTATGATGTGGATTTTGTTATTAGCAATGTTTTGTTTTTTCAATTTATATTTTTTATCTGTAATCTGTTTTATTTGGGCATGGATACTGGGCACAAGTTCAGGTCAAACAAATATAAGCAATCCTTTTTATGGAGACCGGAAGTTTTCACTCATAAGTAATGTTACTCAATTTTTTTTTAAGTTTAAGGTCCGGAAGTGTTAAAATAGAGAAATGTTTTCCCTTATCATAAAAAATGTTAATAATCAACTTCAATTTTTCAACGATCAATGTTGGCTTTTTAACTGGATCAGACAATATTATTATGTTTTGAAACTTTTAGTGTAATATTGAATCTAAAAAAACTTTTGAGGAAAAATTGCTTTTAAATGAAAACTTTTAAAGTAAATTTGAATTTCTTGTTGGGCAAATGGTGTGTCCACTCCCTTTCCTATCCACTTCCCCTGCACATTCAACCCTTTAATTTAAAAAATGAGCGGTGTAAATTATTCCTGCCCTAAAAATCTTAATCATTCAAAGTTTAATCTTGAGAGAAGAGGTGGATAGGAAGTGAGGAAAGGAAGCAGAGATAACTTTTGCCCTAAAATGTTCTATGGGGGTGTATGCATCTTTTGTTTTGTTTTGTTTTCTCTTTTTATACTATCAATTCAGTAAAAGTGTGTCCTCTAGAATTTAAACTTGAAACTCAGAGAAATCTAATAAAGCCTTATACGGTTAGACTAATATCAATGTGTGTTGGTTGTACGCATTTTTTTAGGGGAAAATGTATTTAGGTATCAGACAAGAGAAAATACGATAAAATAGTCCCTTGAAATCTCAAAATTATATTTAAGTCTCACGGGATTTTTTTGCAATAAATTCAAATTCTATTGATAAGTTTATGGGTGCTTACACTAATAAGTCCATGGGCGTCCATTGACAAGTCCATAGACAAATAGTCTCACGGGACTTAAATGCAACTTTGAGACTCTATTGGACTATTTTGTCATATTTTCTCTTACCGGGATTTAAATGCAATATTCCCTATTTTTTATTTCTGGGTTTGGCTATACTTTGTATTCCACAGTCATTGATAATCAACCTAAAGTAGAGAAAAAGTAATAACGAGAATTATTGAGAAATAATACTTTTAAATTTGATTTGTTGTTAATAAATCCAAGGTTAATCCAAAACTAAACCAACTTTTAAAACTTGTTTTACTCTTAGGCTTTGTTTGGTTGGAGGTTTTATTAGGTTAGGTTGGGGTGGGGTTGGAGATTAAAAATAGGTGTTTGGTTGGAAGAAGGTTAGGTTAGATGTGAGAGATTTTTTTGTCCTGCAGTGGTAGCCTCCCCCACTTTACAAAACTTTTAAATTTGGGGTTTTTTCTATGTGAGAGAATTTGTGTCCAATTATGACTAAATTGCCCATGACACTTTTTTAAAATTCCAACACTACTCTTCCTTTCTGTAATGATACTTTTTTAAAATTCCAACCCTACCCTCCCTGTAAAAGTCGTCTCCCGCTCGATATCCTTTTTTCCCTGTCAGTGAGGACTGTGCTTGTCGCATATGGGAAATGGATGGTGAACAGCTTCAGATCATTTTAGCGAGCACGTGTAAGTCGTTAGCATGCAATATTGGCTTCTGAGATGAGTTTAGTGCATGTTTGGTATCCCGTTTTGTACAGAAAATAAGCCCAATTTACGCAAGCCGAGAAAAAACTCCTCTCACATACTTACCTCGTATACCGTGAATCACGAATTATAAGCACTTATTGCCCAAAAATAAGCTCTTCCAAACACACATATATCTTGAATTTTTGGGATATTCTATATATTGAATTAATTAATCATAAATGGTCATTGATGGTCCAGATTCTGTATTTTTTTAAGAATTGAATTTCTAAATGGGATGATCATTGGTAGTATGTTGTTATGGAATTCCTGGAGCTCCAACCTTAATTTTCGCAAAGAGTGAATTCCAAGATAGAGAAAGATTCATGGTAAGCTTTTTTTCTATGGGCACCCTTACTTTGATAAAATAAAGTCTTTCTTCTAAATTTTTAAATATCGAAAGAAGAGGGAAAAAAATTAAATATGAAAAGTATTTAGTGATTAGAAAAAATGTTTTTTCATTTTCTTTAATCTTTTTTATTGTCTTAAGTTTTAAAATGACAAATGTGTGAAAGAAGTGTGTATAATTGTTAGAATAATTATTTTATAAATAACTATTATTAATAAATAAATTATAAAAAAAAGAAGAAAAATATGTAGAAGGGCATTTTTATTCACTTATAATTAACTCCTCTAACCTAACCTCCTGAACCAAACAAGATACCAAATCTTATCTACCATCTTCTTGAACCAAACAACAATTTAACCTAACCTCCGTTGAACCAAACACACCCTTAAAAACACGTTGCGCGTGCACACATATCCACATAATGAGGGCATGTTAAATATCAATATCAATCATAAATATGGAATATAAAATCTATGAGCTCACAGTTAATTTTTCTTACTCTTTTATCTTATATATTCTCTATATTAAAATTTAATAACCCCACTTCTCCAATTTTTTTAACATCCAACTTATAAAAATTTTTCCTTCTCTCCACTTCCCTCCAAATCCCTCATACCAAACAAACCCTTACCCCTTGCTTGGATGGGGTAAAAATGAGAGATTTGAAGGAGAAAACTCATTTTCCATTTCTGCTCCCCTCTCTTAGCGTCAATATTTAAAAAAAAAACACAGAAGGCAGAGATGTCTTAAGGCCTGTTTGGTTGGAGGGGAGGGGAGGGGGGATGAAAAATGAGCCCCTCCCCTTGTTTGGTATGCAAAATTGGAGGGGAGGGGCCTCAAAAAAAGGGGATCAAATTCCCTCCCATCCCCTCAAATTGGTCCCCTCTAAAATGGAGGGTTTTGGAGGGAGTCAAAAATTTGGGACTAATTTACCCCAATGATCTTTTCATATTCCCAATTATACCCTGAGTCAAAAATGAAAACATTACTTCGTTCTCCAATTTCCAGTGTTTCCCGTTAGATCCCGCGTCTCAGCTCAGCCGTCACGGTCTCTTCCTCCTTGCGTCTCAGCTCAACTCTCTTCCTTCGTCTTCCTCCGTCGTCTCACTCGATTGTGTGGCGTCGTCTAGCTCGGCTGTGTGGCGTCGTCTTCCTCGGCTCTCTTGCTCGATTATCAGGTTTTGTTTTGTTTTTTTTCTGATTTTGATTATGTCTCTAGTTTCTCTGTGGTGCTGTCAGTTTCGTCAGTTGGGTAGGTGTGTTCTGAATCTAATTTACGCATCAATTTCTTCATCGGTTTCTCCTTTATTTTCTCGGCACAAGATAAATGCCACCTGTGTTTCTGAAATGCCTTCAGTTGCACTTAAACTTCTTTCATTTTTCTGGGTTGATTTTTTGCAAACATCAATTATTTTAGTAAAATGCACTGTATTGTTGCGTTTTTTCTAGGTTATTTCTGTATTGTATAGGTTATTTCCGGTAAAGGGTTCATTTTTTTGGACTGTATTGTTGCTTTATTAATCTCATTTCCATTCTTTGTGTTGCTTGCTTGCAGATATTGGATTGCCATTAGAACAGAGGTGAGCTTTCTTCTATGTTCAATTGTGTTGTGTAAGGCTGGTACTTAAACTATTTTTTCTGATAAGTTAGTGATAGTCAAAATGGGGTAAAAGAGCATAGAGGATTCTAGCTCTCCACAATGCTTGTTATTCTTGGATTCTGCTTTTTCTGTCTCTACTACTGTTTTGTATGCTTCTGAATGATTTTTCTGCCAATAGCATATTTGACACTGTGATAGGTTTCCCATGCTCAAAACTAATATTAAGATTTTGTAAAGCACAAGAAAAAGTTTGAAGATTCTGCAAGTCTTTGTCTTAACTTTGTTTGGTATTATTTTTTTCATTTCGAGATTTTGGTTATTGATATGCATTTTCATTTACTTTGTTAGATGGACTTGAAAACTCAATACTTTCTACTGGTGCATTAGTGGCTTGAGTTGCGTCAAAGAGCAATAGCTTTGCTTATGTGTTTTATGGCTCAAGTATGTGCCAATGAAATATATGCTAGAAGAATAAGTTATAGTTTGAGTGGCAAAAGAGAGAGGGTACGTGATGAAATAATGAATAGAATAAGTAGCTGTCCGTCTAGTCAAAATATAATTAGAATGACACCTAGAGCATTCTTAGAATTATGTGGTATGTTAGAAAGAGACTGTGGTTTGCAATCCACACGTTGGTCAAGTGTGGAAGAACAAGTTGCAAAAACTCTTTATATATTAACACATAGTGCGAAAAATCATGAATTCAATTTTTGGTTTAGGCGTTCTGGTGAGACAATTAGTTGTCATTTTCATACAGTCTTGGCAACCATCATTGAGTTAGAAGAAAAATTTGTTGTTAAATCATTCCTCCAGAAATTCAAAATAAACTAAGTTCTTTCCATATTTTAAAAATTGTATTGGTGTTATAGATGGAACACATATACGTGTGAAGGTGTCTTCTTTAGATGCTCCTCGATATCGTGGTAGGAAGGAATTCCCTACATAGAATGTGTTAGTGGCATGTATATTTGACCTGAAGTTCACTTATGTGCTCCCTGGTTGGGAAGGCACTGCATCTGACTCAAGGATAATTAAAAATGCATTAACAGGGGAAGATAGGCTTAACATTCCCGAAGGTAAATATTTAACCAATTTTGATAAAGTTTACATTCATTAGGTATTCAAAATCCTCTATAGTAATTATCTTCATGTATTATAGGTAAATATTACCTTGTGGATGCTGGGTTTATGTTAACAAGAGGGCTTATAACACCTTATAGGGGAGTCCGCTACCGTTTGAAAGAATATCCACAGAGAAATCCACCCATAAACTATAAGGAGTTATTTAACCTTCGCTATGCAAAGTTATGTAATGCCATTGAACGGGCTTTTGGTGTTTTGAAGAAAAGATTTGCAAGTTTATCTAATGGAACTGAACCTACATATGGCATAAAAGTTCAAAAAATGATAATATATACATGTATCATTCTTCATAACTTCCTCATGAGTATTGACCTTGTTGAAGATTTGTTAAGAGAAGATGACATAGACCTCTATCAACAAAATGGATCAAATGACGATAATCATGTTCCAAGTGGTGACAATAATGAGGCTGCTAAAGGTGATCTTATTAGAGAAAATATAGCAACTAAGATGTGGGTAGATTATCAGAATATGCGGCTGCTATTGAGGATGACTTTGATGATGATGTTGAGGGTTGAAGTCTGTTTTCCTAAGTTACATATGGATTTTGTTACTTGGTGTGTATTATTATTAGACATGAATTTAAGACATATAACTTTGAATTTAAGACATGGTTTTTGTTCTATTGCTTGTTCAATGTAGTCTTCGAATTTAATTTTTTCAGACATGATGTTGAGGGCATATCTTGTTCTATTTAGAATATGAATTTCAATTTCATAATTTTTGTTTATTATATTATTTGTGTAGTTTGATTTGTAGTTGTTATATATACTGTTATGTGATAAGATGGCACCAAACAATGGTAAAGAGGCAGTTAACTGGTCACGAGTCATGGATGATGCCTTTATTGATGCTTTTATGATTGAGTACAATGAGGGCCGCAAACTTGGTGGATCTTCTACAACTCAAGTTTATGACAACATTGTTAAGTATCTGAGTGCTTTATTTGGTAAACACATTGACAAGGATAAGGTGAAGAATCGGTGGAAAACTCTGAAGAAAAATTTCTCTGATCTGCATGATTTTTTTTAAACATGTGAGTGGGTTTGCTTGGAACCCAGCAACTCAGATGTGGGATGATGAACCTGAAGTTTGGGATGCACTCATTGAGGTCAATTATTCTATTTTATTCAATTTTCCAATGCTTGTTATTCTGTTATCAAATCTGGAAAAGAGTAGAACTGATTCAATTTCTATTTCCCACTGTTTCTATTCTGTTTTCAGTTTCTATTCTATTTTTTGTTCTATTATGTTTTAGTTTCTATTATGTTATTGTTATATCCGAAACTAATTCTGCTTTGGCAATATTCTGCATCTACGTGTCCTCTCTTGATTTCTATTATGTTTTACTTTTCTGTTTTTGTTTCTGCTCTATCTTGTATTCTGTTTTCAGTTTCTATTCTGTTTTTTGTTCTATTATGTTTGAGTTTCTATTATGTTATTGTTATATCCGAAACTAATTTAGCTTTGGCAATATTCTGCATCTATGTGTCCTCTCTTGATTTCTATTCTGTTTTACTATTCTGTTTTTGTTTTTGCTCTATCTTCTATTATGTTTTCAGTTTCTATTATGTTTTTGTTCTATTATGTTTCAATTTCTATTCTGTTTTTGTCATTAGCTCTATCTTCTATTCTGTTTTCAGTTTCTATTCTATTTTTGTCACTAGGCTAAACTTAAAGCAGCTCTATGGAGAAATACTCCTATTCCAAATTATGAAAGGGTTTGCTACTATGCGGAGTAGACAGAGCTAATGGTGATGAGGGGGAAACAATGCAGGAGTGGAGGAAGAGGCATTGATCTACAGCAGAGGTCACTGAAAGTATTCATGAAATTGATAACTTAGTTTCACAAGGTGGCTTCTTATTAAACAATGCTGATATGTTTGTTGAGGTTGATGGTGTTGGAAATTGTGCCCAAAAGGCTAATCTTTGTACTTTGAACATTATTAATTTAATGAAATTTCTCCATTCTATTATCATATTATTTTCATGTTAACTGTGATAATTGTATCCTTGGATAATTCATAAAGATTGTCCTAAAATGTCCCTGGTTGGTCATCTATGCAGGAGCAGAGATGAAACAAGATTAGTATGACTTTGATAAGATATAGAGATACGAATCAAAGTCTTAGGAACTTGTAAGAGTACAAGGTGCTGGACCGACCCACTATGAGAAAGCTACATGGATCAAGTCATAAGCTTTTCTCATGTATAACTACGTCACAATGCCTTTTGACTTGAGGTCATCATGGATTCCTATATGAGAGCTGCTAAGCTTTGAATTAGTCAAAAGTCACCTTTGACCGGGTGATGATAAAGGCTACAATCGAGCTTGGTGGTTTTTCATGCAGAGGAATATGAATGATCAAGATGGAATTTGTCCCTTACATTAGTAGAGAGATATTACTGGGCCCCTCGATGAGTAAGTATGAGAAATGTATGACCATACTACAATGGAAAGGAGTTTCCATTTCTATTGTCAGACTACTTAGGAATCGAGAAAGTAATAGTCAGGAATAAGAGGATGACATTATCTATGCCTCATCCTTGACTGATATATCGTGTGACAAAAGGGACGTGACATGGTTGTATGACAGGTTGCATCGTGTTAACGATCTTCATATGAATTGGGTAGTCGTGATGTCTTGCTAGAGGCTGCTTGCGACTTATGGGTTAATACAGTTATTGGCCCACTGCTAACTTCATATGGGCCTACAAGGTCACACACAAGAATGACCCAATACGAGATAATGTTTAATTAGGGTGAAAGAATTATATATATATATATATCTAATATAAAAAAATTCGTTAATAATATTATATAGATATGTATTTTCAAAATACATATTATATATATATTATATTATATTATTATATTGTGTTAGGTTTAAATTTAATTTATTAAGATAAATTAAATCTAATAACTAACATGATAGAGATATGATATCTCAGATTTAATTTATGAAGATAACTTAAATCTAATGGCTCTTTATTTGGATTAAATAAATATGTTAAATTAAAACTGTTGGACAGATTTTATTTAAACTGAATTTATTTAATTAGCTCATCAAGATAATTAATATTTAATTAATTTCAAAATTAATAATGATTAATTTTGAAATTTGAAAAATAGCCCTCATAGGTTATAAACTTGATAGAGCAGATATACTGAGATACACATGAGAATTGAGGCTGCAAGGGAAACTCTAGGAGACATTAGAGGCGCTAGCACGCAGTCTCGGTTGGAGAGCATTTGTGTGGATATCGGTAGAGGGAGCGGACTTGACGTGTTGGCTCCTATTGTGAAAACCCTGAATCATAAAAGGTATGAATCCTTCCAACTTGGTTTAAACGCCGTTGATAGATCCTCGATTAGGATCGGTGAAAATTTTTAAAATTCTTCCGCTGTGCCTGCCGATTCTAACAGATGGCCAAGGTAACTCACCCGCACAAGGAGTATCACCTGAAGAAGATAATTTACCTCATGCTAATAGTGCTTCCAGTAAGAAGCCAAAGAGGGCACCTAAAGAGCATGAAAATAATTTTAAGGAAATGATTGGGATAATGTCTGTAATGGTTTCAGCACTTGAGAGAGGGAATGATGCAATCATGCAAGGAAATTTTGTTCTACTAAAAGCTAGCAACAACAAGAGGGAAGTACCCCAATTGTCTGGTGAAGAACTATGCAATATGCTTCAAGAATGTGGCTATGATGTTGCAAAAATACCAAAAATTTATTGCTTGCTTATGAATGATGATGAAAAGCTTAGGATTGCAGTACAATCATCAGCCTCAATATGGAAGGAAGTGATAATGGAGATGTTCTATAGTTCTTAATAGATGATCTGTTGGCTATTTATTATAATGACTTTTGATAACTTTTTGGATGCTTTGTCATATGCTCTACATATGATATTAAATCCTTGTTGATAGGATGTAAAGCAAGTCATAGGATGTAAGTGTTGATGACTTGTCATGGGTGGGTATTAAATTCTCCACCCCTTCTTTTTGAATTAATCTTTGCTGATAGGATGTAAAGCAAGTCATATGGATAATAGATTTCATATTGTGCCTTATTGCTAAACACTAGATGTTGGTTATCAATGTAACTGATTTTAGTTGGATTAATCTTTGCTGATAGGATATTATTTCATTGTTTCCTCAAGTTCGTTGATAAAATCAGGAATGTAGCCATCTCTTCCAATGTTGATGTTAAGTTTTTGGGCCAACCATCACATTGTTGTTAGTTATTGATGAGTTTTGGTGAATATTACTAGTGTGTGGCCAAGAACATACTCCATTTTTCTGTATTCTTCAAGTCTATATGCTTACCCAAATGTAAGCACATGCACAAGCACTTTAGTTATGTGTGTGCATGCGTGTGTAAAATAGGGAAAATTTAGTCATACAAATGAAAGGATATGGCTTCTTAATTATACTACTCTTATTCAAACTAAACTTAATTACTTTCCATAGGCTGCAGGAGTATGCTCAATCGCTTTTCATCCCTATGAATATGAAGTTATAAATTTATTCCCTTCCCTCAACGTAACCACCTCTTCCAGAAATTTTTTGTTACCATTTTGCACCTAATTAAACATTGCCACTTAGAAACAGTTTTTTAAAGTTTTTCTGCCATTTTTTTTTTCAAGTCCTCTACATTTTTTTTTTCAATAGAAGGAATTTTCCATTTAATTTAACATGATAATTGTTGGAATATTCATATAAGGAGAAATTAAGTTGGGGGAATTGAAAACTATTTTCATTTTATATCTTCATATTTTTTTTATAAATTATATAATTTGTATTGAGGTGTAAACTAATTTAAATCATTTATATAAGGAAAAATATATAAACTAATGTTTAAGGGTAAAATGGTAAATTAGATATTATCTTCCCTCCCCTCCCCTTTTAAACCAAACAAAGGATCATTAAAAAATCTTTCCCTTCCTCCCCCTCCAACCAAATCGAACAAGGTGATTCTCCATCATCCCCTTCCATCCCCTCCCATTTCATCCCCTCCCTTTAAACTAAACAGGCCAGTGAGTGTTTGGCATTCAATTTGGGGGGCCCCAATCACACGATTGGGTCCCAAAAAGCCCAATTGGCACAAACGATAATTTTTTGAGTGTCTGTGATAGTTGTTGAGGAAAATGACTTGTGTAATCTGATCCTGCTTTTACCATAAGCCAGAATTTGGGACTTATGCCACGATTAACTTCTGATGAAAATTGGACAGAGAAATTACTAGGACATAAATGCTGTCCCACCTAAAAAAAATACTCTCATATCTCTCACACCAATTATGCTGAACCTTTTTTTTTTAAAGAAAATGGCGTCTAGTATTATGAAGTATTTTTCTTGACTTATCTAGTATCTTAAAATGTTTTTTAAGTTGCAATATCATGAAATAATTTTTCGTGCTTTTAACCCCTTAAAATATTTTTTCAGTTATACCCAGTGTGTTATCAGATCAATTGCAATCTTACCTTTAATATGTTTTTTCAGCTCCAAAAATTACTTTAAAATATTTTTTGGTGCTTTTAATCTTTTAAAATATTTTTTCAATTGTATTTAGTCTGAAGAGACTGACTACAATTTTACATTTAATGTTTTTTTTTTACTAGTAAAGAGTACCCAAAACTTAGAATACTGATTTATTGATTTCTACTCACTCTAAAATATTTTTCCAGTAGCACATAATATTTTAAAGTAATTTTTAAATATTTACTTGATTTTTTAAATATTTTTCCACCTATTTTCTCTTACCATTATCACAAAAGCCACTTATACTAAAGCCGATCCAAACAATATCTACTTTTGTAAAAGTCACTTATACAACTATAAATCCAAATATAAATCATATTACACAATCTGATTTTTACCCAAAAATAAGATTATAAAGTCATATTAAAAAAAAAAAACTCTTTTTGTAATCGCTGTCCCAAACACAAACGGCTATTGATCCAATATCATTGATGCGGTCCTGCCATATTTCTTCGTTGCCCCCCCCCCCCTTCTTTAGTAAATATTAATTTAAGTTTTTGTCATAGCTCTTTTCCTCTTTTTTTAACTTATTTTATTAAATTCTCTGTTGCTCATAAATTCAGTCTAAAATGTATTTAAGTCATCTCTTATAATATATAAATAAATATTTTTGTGAGAAATTAATTTCAATATATTTATTTATTCTTAGTTAACCACATTATTTTTTCCCTAAAATCATGGCTTGAGATTAAATTCTTAAAATTTAATATCATTTTGAGTAAATTCTCCTTACCGAATGATTTGATTTAAAACTATTTGCTTTTGTTAATATTAATATGATGTTTCCATTGTGATGTTTATGTTGATTTTAAAGATGATACATTTTGATACATAGACAAGGATATTTTGGTCATTTAGATGATTGCTCATTTTCTTTCCTCCTTATTTTCTCTCATCCATCCAGGCAGGAGAGGCGATGGCTTTTTATCTCTAGTTTTCTCATCTTTCCATTTTTTTCTCCTTCCATTTTCTTTCCTCTTAATTTTTCTTCCAATCGAAGCATAGCCTTAGTCTTTTTCTAATGGATACTTTATTTTGGAAGCCTCCATTTGTCAGGGGTCTCTGAATCTCTGATAGAGAAGTTCATGAACTCGAGTCCCTTTTACTTGTTCATGAGCCAATTTGTCTTTCTCCTTTAGAAATGCACTTTAAATTTTGATAGACTTTTTAGGTGTTAAGTTTTGCTATTCCTATTCTTTCTTCTCTGGAAAAGTTGTTTTGTCTTCTTGATAATTTTAGTTTGGTAATCTGAAAGCCCTTTTGACTGTAGAAATTGGTAGTGGTATTATATGGGGGTGCTTAATATGAGGAATGAAAATCATTCGCTTTTTACATTTTTATCATTTGCCATTGATAATATAAACAACTATATTCCCTGTGCAGTTCATCATCTCATCATGACTGGATTTTCTTTTTAGTGTTATAAGATACTACCTACTGAATCACTTCTGACTTTCTTTTCTTTTTTGATTTTGTCATGCATGTTTCCATAGTAGGTTTATTTATTTGTCATCAACCATAATAGGTAAATTGTTAGTCTTTTACAACAGATATTGCTGACACGAACAAATAGAATCTTACTGTGGACGTGTTTATGGAATTGCAATTGCTACAATTTTGTTGGGAGGGACAAAAATAAAGTCAACAGGACCTCCAAAGTAGCCTGTATATAATTGTCCAATATTTACAAAACCATTTGTGGAAGAAGTGTTGCCCTACATGTGGGAAAAAGATTACTGCATGAGGGCTTAGAAGGGTGTTTCTACCTTCCACTAGTTCTCCTGAAAATTAAATTGAGTTAAAATCAAGGTAATTAAATCCGGATCGGTCACTGAACCGGCTGGGGTACTAAGTTAAGGGTCAGTGGGTCCGGAGCTGATTGGGGACTAAACCGGTCAAAAATTGAAGATTTTAGGATTATTAATATAAAATTCTAAAGAAAAAATTTTAAAAAAAATTGATTTTTTTAAAAAATAAAATACTGGATTGGACCGGTTTATTAGCTGATTTCTGGTTCGGTCTAGGTCTGATTACCATGGTTAAAATCATCAAAACTCAGTTTTGATATTGGATTAAGAGCCCCATTTTGTGGGGAGCGGAAAATAATTAGTTTAACTTTTTTTGTTTCTAATTAGTTTTACCTTTTATGATACAAAACGACTCTCATTTATCTTTGAAAGTGCAAAACCAATTCTCACCTTTAATCTAAAAGAGCACTTATTAGGACTTGGGTTATGTCACAATGATTTACTTCATTGCATGTTTCTATAGGGTCAAACTTATGAAGTTTTAATATCCAGATAAAACACGCGGGCCTAATTTTAAATTTTGATTCTTTTAGAGATATTTATCCTTATATTTTCAGCCCAAGGTAAAATATCATAAAATGGTCTAATTCTTATTTTCCACAATAATTATTTGAGCTTATAAAACCTTTTTCCAAACCTTTGTAAAATAACTAGACAAATTACCCGTGTGATGCACTGATCATTTCTTCTCATTAGAAATGGAGATGAAAATGATCTTTAAATTTATAAATTATTCTTTGTCAGTGATTACAAAAGGATGAATTAAATATGTCAATAAAGGATATATAAGTGGCACAAGTTAATAAAATCCAAGTGCCTTATTTATGAGCACTTGTAATACATATTGAAAATGAAAATAAATGAGATTGTTAGCATTGTAAATGGATTGTAAGTTGTTTTTGTTCTTAAAGTCGTGTAGCAATATAAGAAAGATGTCTGGAAATTTATATATATATATATATATATGCATAGTTAGTATTTTGTTTCCTTTCCTTAACTTTTGGTTTATAATTAAGTGTTTGTTCTAGGAATTATTATAATCTAAGACTTGTGTATCTAAGATATATGTATTAAATTGAGCCAATCATAACCATGTTAATGAAGAATGAATTTAAGACATGAATGGATTATTACAAAAATAACCAGAGCAAGTTAATGGTTTTAAAAACCATGTTAAAAGATTTATTCCTGAATTTTAGTTCAATATCTAAAAGAAAAAAGTTAAAAAAAAAAAAGTGAAATATGTGTAAATGTGGAATGAATGGAAGCCATGTATGCTCCTAGACATGATATGAATAAGTTAAATGATATGTTATATTTTTTTTAATCCAAGCATAATTTATGTCACACATATTCACACACGAAGAAACAATTTTAAATGCCGCTAAAACTGTTGAGATCATTTTCTCATGAAGAAACAATTTAACATTATCATGACGATTATCAATATCTTGAAAGTTTAACATATAATTTGCAACTTCATCCATAAGAACAAATTTGAGAGTTGCGCATAAGGTAGAAAAGAAATACATCATTTGTTTATAATAGTAATAGAAACAATTCTCAGTGTAATTTCTTCTTCATGAATCCTAAAAATAAATCAAAGTGATTAACATTAATTGTGTGCTTAAACGTGAAAAAATAGTGGTTTAGTCATTTGATAGATTACCCGTACGTTGCACGAAAGCTGTACTTATACGTGATGATGTGAAGAACTGAAAAGGGTATATTAGATTTTTTTTTTAATTTATACATTTTTTATGTGTATTTTTGCCTCCTTAAAATATAATTGTACTAGACGCTCCTTACTTAGAACTTTATTGGTAAATTTGCTTCTTGACCCTTAAATAAACTATTAATGGCTTAATAAAGCAATGGCTATGCGGAGTTTGCAGAAGCCTTGCAACTGCATCTGTGAAGTTTATATGGAAGCCGTAAGATTAATAATCCATTGGATAAGGAACAACAACGTATATTAGCAAAAAGGCGTGCCAACAAAATTACCACTCATGATTTTTTTAAAAATAGATTTGAAACAAAATATTTCGTACCATTTTATCTTAAAGCAAGATTTTCTAGTCCTTTAATCATATCACTCTTCTGCTCGTTCCATGTGGTTGTTTCTGCTTTATTTGCGAGGGGCCACTCCTGAACGAGGCTTTAATATCAGTGGCCTGTAAAAAGCCCATGAGTCATTTCAAGAAGAAGAGCTTTATGTTTTTGCTTTTGTTAAAGGAAGAGCTTTATCTATTCGGCCCTAATCACGATGGGCCAAGTCCATATGAATTGCAGGATGCATGGGGTTGACAAACATAGGAACTCTGCTGTTGGAGGAGTAGTGCGTGACAACCAAGGAGCATGGATTTGCGGTTTCCAGCAAAATACGGGTTTCAGTTCCGGCTCAACTGTCTCGGAGATTCAAGCAATCAGCATTGATTTAAAGTTTTGTGAATCCAGAAATTTTAGAAGGATCAAGCTTTATACTGACTCATTAGAAGCAATCCAACTACTATACTAGACTGGGGGTCATTACCACCCGCTACCGTTCGAAGTGGAGGAAGTCAGGAAATTAATCTTCAAGGATTGGGATTTAGAGATTCATCATTGCCACAGAGAAGCCCTTAAATGTGCTGACGCTTTGGCAAAAAGGGTCCTGGATTTGAACAACGATTTGCATCTACTGGATCTCCCACCGGTTTTTTTTGTTTGGCACAACTGTTAGCTGATCTTAGCTAATCTTTTGGGTTTTGTAGCTTCTTGCTCTTGGTTTTTTTTTCAGTTCTTGTACTTTTGCCCGCTGTGGCCTCAAGAGGTTTTTCCCCTCTTGTCACTTCTAATTAAAAAAAAAAAATTGTAGGACTTCAAACCGACGACAGGTTATTATATTGTTATTTAAAACCAATGAATGCAGGATGCATGGGGTGCATAAAAATTGTGAGATCAAAATATTATTTTTTTATAATAAAACAAATCATTTGCCTTGTATGATCTAACCTTATTTATACAAGCTTCATAATTTTCATATTTTGTTAATGCATGTTAAGGAGAAGTTTTAGGTTGTTGAACATGATTGAAAATTTGTGAGTCTTGGTCAACATTCAACACCATCAAAGCAACGGGAGAATAAATTTGTCAAGAAAGTTGGAAGAACTTGTTTTCCACGAAGAATTTAAATAGTTAGCGAATAAATATCAGTGTTGCATGAATGATAAGGTAAGTAATTGATGAGGGAGGAAGGTCTGGGGGCAAGTGGGGCGCCGAGAATATATGGTGCCCAGAAGTGTAACACTAAGCAAATTCCAACACGACAGCCCCAAAAGAAAAGGAAACAGTTCCATCATATAATTATATGTGGTCTAGCATAAGATCAATTAGTGATTAGAGGGGCAGTTTGTTCAATGGGGGTAAGATTCAGAATGCAAAACAGAAGAAAACTGATAAATAAGAGGCAAATTACAGAATAGAAAATAATTACATCACAGCATTAATCCTACACTAAGCCATAATTCCCATATCATTAATAAGGAGGAGGACACCGGTGAAAAAATATAGCACAACAATGAAATGCAAAATGGATTTGAAAAAGAGCAGAATCATCATCACTAAAAACTTCTGAAAAAGCAAAAAGAACAATAGAAGTAGATAAAAATTTGAGGCCGAAAAACCTTTAGGGGTAATATTGTCCCTTAACCCTTTCCCAATTTTGACAATAATTTATTTGGGATTTTCCCTTTTTCACCTGATGTTACAATTTAATTATGTCTTTATTAAATTGTAATTTATTTATTTATTTAGTGCAGTATTGATTTAGTAAATAAAAAAAACCGTACTTATATTACTTATATTTTCACATAAGTGAGAAATCAAAATAACAAGCCTTTGTTATTGAACTATAATCATATGCTCAAATCATTTATGACTGTGCATATTCCGACTATTGATGACATTATATGTACGCAAACAACTTTATATGCATATTTGGATTAGTTTTTGAAGAATAGTTTTTACGATTTACAAGATAAGTATATGAAAGGAGTTTTATCTTGACTTACAAAAAAGGCTTCTAACACAACGGTTTCGTTGTTTCCCAAATACTCACTTAACAAGCCAATTAATTGACAAAAAAAAAAAACAACAAAACAAAAGGAAGCGCTCAAATCCATGAATATTTATAAAAGTTCTCTCTCAACTTGGTGTGTTGTGCATGAACCATGATGTTCAGCTCTTCTAATAGCTGCCTCTCCTCTTCCATGAGATCCCAAATTTTTGTCTTCAAACCAACAATCTGTTCTAGCCATCCCTCCATATACAGTGTACTCTCCAGTCTCAAAGTGAGAGTCAACAAATTTGCCTGAACTTTCATTAAGTTTTTCATCACTTTTTTCTTATTCTGAAAAATTAAAAGATCATGATCAACATAATTCTTCAACTCCATATTTTCCTCTCCCCTCTGGTATAGGCAGCAAATACTACATCTCTGGCACCAGCTGCCAGAATAAGTGCTCATGTTACTGCATATAATTAATTAGAACAAAAAAAAAACAACATATTATACAAAGGATATAGGAAAATATCATGAATTTTATCTATTAGCTAGTACATCTATGTTTTGCATTTTGGATTCTCTTAATTTTATATTTCATATATTAATTTACCACATGGTCATGCAAATGACACATATGATGGGAAGGTAAATTCGCACAGTTTCCATGTTTTCGGCTTGAGTCTCTTACTTCTCCTTAGTTGGACCTTTTGCATTGGGCTAAGCTCCTTACTTGGGCCTTCAACTTTTGGCCTAGACATAACAAAAACTCCTGGAAGAAGGATGCCCTACGTTTATCAGACACCTTTCGAAGGGAAAGAGCAATAATCAACGTGAATTCAGTCTTCTCTTCCGTTTATCTCCTTAACCGTTTCTCTCTCTCCCCCTAACGATCGATAGAGGTGTCTGGATAAATACTAAAAAGGATTTTAATTCTTTATTTTTTTAATGAAACTACAGTATTATTTAAATCTTCTTGCACGATCCGGCTAAAAAAATAGTGTAGGTTTTTGCTTGCATGATTTAATAGTATTTTTTAAAGAAAGTAATTATAACTTTCCCTACGGAAAAAGGAAAATTATAACTTTCCCTTATGCTGGCTTTATGTCATTACCTTATAATTTAAAATTAAATACCAATAAAATGCACTGGTAATAAAACAATGTTCTAAACCCCCCAAGCATCTCATTCTGATTCTAGTGTGTTCAAATCACAACCATTTTTAAAATTAAAATTTCATATTAATACTGTTATGAATATTAATTATGTAGATATCTACTGGCTCATATCCTAATAAATACTTAGCTACTTTTAATACTTTCTTCTAATTCATCTCTGAGTCAACAAGATTGCTCCCTAAATTTCATTGCTTGCCCTCCAAGTTCTAAAAAAAATAAAGAAAATTTAATTTCTTTGAGTTATATTTTAAAAAAATGGAATTAAAAGTTTTTTATTATTTTATCTTACATATTCCCATTTTTTCGATAAAATTTCATATATTCTCTTTACTAAAATTTGGTAATCCCACTTATCCAATTTTTTGAAATCCAACTTACAAAAATTTTACTTTCCCTCATAGCTCATACCAAAGGGCCTGTTTGGTTCAAAAGGAGGGGATGGAAGGAGAGGGGTTTATTTTTCATCCCCTTCAAAACCCTCCAATTTGGAGGGAACAAAAATGAGAGGATGAGAGGGATTTGGAGCCCTTCTTTGAGACCTCTCCCCTTCAATTTTTCATACTAAATAAAGGAAGGGGTTGATTTTTCATCCCCCAATCCCCTCCCCTCCAACCAAACAGGCCCTAAGGAGGGGAAAACACAATACGACAATATGAATTTCGCGGAAATCCGTTAAACGACATGGTCCTTTTGAGTGGGGCTGGGCTATCTTACGAATTTAGGTCCGTAATTAAACGTTTTAGGGCATTATGGTCCTGTATACGTACAGTGTACTATATTACTTCTTTAATTTTACTTAGGGTAAAAAATATATAGATGGGCCAATATTTGGGTATTAGATATTGAGGGCATCAATTATAAACTATTTTTTTGCGCAATATAAAAGCATTGTTATGCAGACCTATCAGTTTGAAAATGTATAGTTGAGCCTATATAGTTGTTTTGAATTTGGTAATTGAACTCACATTTGTTAAGAATTAACAGAAGGAAAAAGTTATAATATAGACTCGGGGCAATAATAATTTTTTTTTTGGTACAGGGCAATAATAAATTTTCATAAAATAAGTAAGACCTTCGTATTAGCCCATTATCATGAAAACCATAAATATAAAGTAGCTTTGAAATTGTTCTCACAGGAACGTTGTTACCTGAGTAATATACTGCTCATATAAAATTAAACTAATAATGCAGACCGGCCTCCTTGCCAGTGGAAGTTGAGCATGCCTAAAAGATACACAGAGGTTATACTTCAATTAATCTGCTAATAAAAATTCCTTGCTCACTCTCAATGTTGTTAAAATTTAGATGATGACTTTCATCATCAACAACAACAATGCTGGCAAAAAAAAAAAAACAACAACAATTAAACCTTATCGGTAACTTATTCATTAACGCTGAATGAAAATTTAATTTTTTTTTTTCAAGAGTAAACTTAGTGGTTTCAAGCATAAAGAAGCAGAGTGTGTGGAAATTCGAAACCCTTCATCACACCCCCGAACCCTGACCAATTTCACCATCCTGATCTTTCACCCCTCCGCGATATATTCATATACATAGATTCTGAAAATTTATATTTTTTTCTACCACCTTGCTAAAATTAACAATTACGACGACGCTATGAATTAATTAGCAGAGGCCAAATTAATTACCAGCATCTGATCAATTTCAAAATACCGGGTGAGATGAGATTTTTTTTTTATCATTTTTTTTGTTTAGACACTTGTACTAGTCCCTCCGATTCTATTTATAAGAGACCGATAATTGAATTAGGTGATTTAATAAAGTGGTTAAAATTAGTTAAAAATAATAAATATGTCTGAAATAAACCTTTTTTTTGCAGGTATGCCCTTATTTATGAGGGGCAAGTAGGAGAGAGAAATAGAATAAATATAGGTATCATTAACCTTTTAATTAATGTAATATATATAATTAATAAAGGGCAAAAGTGAAAAAAAAAATTAAATGTTTAGACAACTTTTGTCAGACTTTTATAAAAAGGATTAATGAAATTTATTTTTTGGGTTTTATAAAAAGGACCGAGGGAATATAATTTATGGCTAAGTGGACTGGGATTTGGCATAGGCATATTGTATTGCATGTTATGATTTATGGAAAAAAGTCACTTTTCCCTTATAAAAGCCCAACTGGTTCAAACCTATCCCAAACATATACAAAAGCCAAAATCTTCAAAAAGGCCAATGGGCCAATATTTGGGTATTCGATATTGTGGGCATCAATTATAAACTATTTTTTTGGGTAATATAAAATCATTGTTATGCAGACCTATCAGCTTGAAAATGTATAGTTGAGCCTATATTATAGTTGTTTTGAATTTCGTAATTGAACTCGTAGACCATAAGTACTTTCCAACCATGTCATAAATCCAGTAGGGATGTATCTCTAAAAGAATCTTCAGTTGAAAACCAGAAATAGGTCATGAAGAGAATTTCAGAATCTATGGAAGTATTGCAGGTTACAGAAATAGTCACTTCTAGTGCACCCAAAATGGAAGTTATAAACATCTATGCCCGGTTATAGTACTGGTGTGATAAGATATCTAGAGTCATTGTTATGCACACACATTCATCGAATCTTTAAGTCAAATGTATTTTTTTGGGTATAAAAAGAAAGGAAAAAAAAATGTAAGATGCATGTTGATTTGTCTATATCCAATTTTCTGTAACACTATGTGGTGGGAATCTTCAAGTATGAGTAAAGCAGCAGAAGCTCCCTCTCAACCTGCTTATGTTGGGATGTGAGTGGGCTGGATAAATGAGTTGTGTTTCTTAATATCAATAGAGGCATCTCCTTGGAGAATTTGTTCTTATGACAAGCGTCAATAGAAGTATCTATTGATTTACTACCTAGCATTCTAGTTTCACTAAGGAGGTCAAGAGTGTATTTCCGTTCAAAGACTGATTGCTTTAGATGGTCTTGCCAATTCCTTCTCAAAGGAATAGAATCTGATGTAGAATTGATATTCTGTATGAAAGAGAAATAGAAGAGAGGGAAAGAGAGAGATGGAGAAGAAACAGAGGATTGAAGTAGAAGAAGAAGAGGAAGAGAGACAGAGGGACAGAGAGGGAACGAGAGAAGGAGAGGAACAACATGCTATTCATTCATATTATCACAAGTCTTAATTACATCAGGGACTAGACTCTTATTTATAGGCAAATCTGGCTTAATGATCAAGCTAAATCTAAACTAACTGACAGATATATTTCCTAACAACCCCCTAACTAACTTGTGACTTTTTATTACCTTTACATATCAGAATCAAGGTCTTTGATAACCTTTTAGATTCATGATCACTTATCCAAGGTTCCTAGCGATGATATTGTCATCAACATACTTACATACACAATTAAGAGCTATCTCCCCTACAGTTTCTCTGATGGAGATGGTATATGATTTGCTGGCCCAATTGCTCATATCTTAACATCTGAGATTGATTGCATTATGCTATCAGTTTACTGAAGGAAATTCCAAAACCTGATCATCACTTTTGAAAGTAGCACTGAAAGCCTATTAAATTTCTTTTCTACAGGTTTTCCTACAAGGAATGAGAATAAATAGACTCCTAATGTGTTCTTATTTTCTATTATTATTGAACCCATTACTAGGATTGACCATAAACCTTGAGTTTGACAACAGTCCACCTATAATCTTCCAACTTAGTATCCATTTAATCATGCTTTGAAGACGGTAGAATTTCTTTAGCTTTGATACTGCTGTCTCTTTGGATTAAGTGTTTTTTCATTTAGCACAGAATATGCTTTGTTATTACTTCAAAGAAGACTACCCTGCTTTGGTTTACCCTTTTGATGTGGCTAACCACCCCGTTACGTCGGTTTTCTGCATTCTATACTAGCTTTTTATGATTTCCATTATTTTTATAGCAGTGGCTGATGAATGTTTGAAGATTTAAACGTCATACTAATTACAAGATTTTCTTGAATCTTGACACAGCAATGTGTAACCCTCTATCTTAATAGCCAAATTTATAGTTCGAGAATGCGTCATTAAGTTGAAATAGAGACCAGAGGTTAATTTAAAACTTTTCCAAAACTGGTTTAGTACGGTCTCACATTCATATCTCGAATATAATTAGTCTATGCAGTTCGGTTCATTCATACATATTAGAGTGCAACCAAAAATTCCTGACAACGCTCAGGTTTCGTTACTTAATAAAGGGTTTATAGGGCACATTGCCTATTCTTAGTTTCCTATACAGGAGATTATACAACACTATTCAATATATACAACATGTGCAATTAATCCCCAACAAAATATGACAACCAACTACCAAAATTAAAACTCTTAGCCAGGAGCTCTAACCGCCCTTCATCACTTGCTTTTCCTCTGAACCGCTTGCCCTTGCTATAGGTTAGTCATTGAAAAGAATGAGATTCAAAAGAATCCTAGTAGTAACAATTCACTTATAACATGTACAATTACAAAGCATGTAAGCAAATCACAACAACAACAACACAATGGCATTTTTGCGACAACTTTTGCTGCATTCACAACGGCATGTTTAACAACATCATGTTTCACACCAGCACAACAACGGCATTTCACATCGGCAATGTTACATCACAGCATATTCAATGAAATGACATACATGTAAGGCATTATACACATAATAAGAGAAAGAGTCACTACCTTGTTCTTTCCGCATGTGCACTGGCACTGATTTATCACATGTAGGGCAAATGTCAAATTCTATAATTAGAATTTCAACGACAAGTTATTACTTAATCCAATTCTTTAATTCAAACACTCAAGTTGGTTATCATTAGGGACATTTAATCAAATCAACTATGGAGTTAAAGTGGTCAATTAACCTAAAAGACAAATTTTTAACCTCAAAGTTCAACAATACTACATTATGTCATTACATCTTCAATTTTCGCATAATGGACCAAATCTGTCAGAATTTTCTCCAGAATTTGAAAAATCATAACTAATTCTAAACAAATCGAAATGAGTTGAACCCAAGTCCTATAGAAAGCTATTGAAGTCCTCTTCATAGGAAAAAATATGAATCATTACCGGAAATCACCACACAATTTCAGAATTACACAAAATCCCACACTGCTCCAGAATTAAGTCCAGTTTCGACATCAAACTTTGGGCAACCAGAACTCCTAGCTCAAAAAACAAAATGACACAAATTATGTGTCCATTTTGAAGCTTGGAATGTGAAATTTAAGAATAAAAAGTTTCATAATTGTTAGAGATCATTTGGTTATCCAAAAACACCATACAAGTAGAGTACCTCACTGGAATTCTGTTCAGGCTGAAAACTCAGATTTGCATTTTGAGTTTCAATAACCCAAAATTCACAACCCGGGGCTATTCCCACATAATTTTTCATCTAGAACGCAATGGAAGCATCAAAATAACAAAATTCCCACTCATTCTCCATGTCCTGTTTTGGCAGAAAATTGAAAATAAATTCCAACAATTACCAACTTCCAATTTCAGCATCAAATTTATGTCAAATGGTTTTCAATCATTATAAACCACCAATAACACAACCAAACATCATGAATTACCCAAACCCTTGTTTGGCCAAAATCAAGGCAGATTTACACATGCCAAAATACTCCTTCAACCAATACAATTAATAGCTCAAATTGATGCTAATACTCATCTATTGCTCCTCTTTAAGTTCTTTCTTTGATTCTTCAGCTTTTGTTCTTGGATGGTGGCTCAAAACACCTCCTTTTGAAATTCTAAAACCATAGAAATGAAGCTCTCATCAAGAGGAACAATATTTATGAAGGACACTTGAGCCATAGATGAGGTTAAGGAGGTGAAAATCAAAGTAGAAAGTCTCACCTTTACCTTGCTCTTCTTTCTCTTTCTTTGGAGCTGCAGAACCGACTTGAAGAAAGAGAAAATATGTGATGTAATGATCAGATTTTTGGTCCCTCCTATCTCTTAAAGTCCAACCGAAATATGGGACTTGAAAGGGATAAATGTTTTATCAAAAAAATATCACACTTCCACCTCCTCAAAATAATATATTTTAATGGTTTTAACATGTGCCAAATATATTGATATCACCATCTTTCTCTTGCCTTCTTTATTCCATACGTAAGATGCCTCTTTTAATGCAAGTCATCACCTTTTATTTAGCCAACAATTGTTGACCGAAAATGGGATAAGAGGAAGAGAAAAATGGCTCCTTACTTTATCATATTTTCCTCCTTCTCACATATTACTTTTAGAATGATATTTTTGACTTTTCTTCCTCTTGTAATACTTGGTCACAATTAAGTTCCCTCCTTCCTCTCTTCAAGTGACGTGAATGTGGCCTTGTGAAGGAATTAAGTGGCTTCATGAATCAGCCATTCTGCTTGCTTACATATCAATATCCAATTGCAATTAAGCACATACTAACTTTTGACTGTCCACCACATTTACTTGGTCAAAATTGCTTCATCTTTTAGCATAATTATCTCAACATTTATTTTCCTCTTGCTCCCTCATGTTGGATGACAAATGTATATTTTATAATTAAATAGGTATAAATTTTATGATATAATTGATTAAATTTATTAATATTTTATACCTATTTAATTATCTTTTATATATTTTCTATCTTTTAATTAAATTTAGGATAAAAAGAAATTTTAACATAAAATCTACTCATATCCTATTTTATTGTGCAGGAGATATTAAATGATGAAAGAGATAAGAAAGTATCAAAATAGCAAATAAGTGAGCTCAAGCAAATTATTTTATATGTAAATGAAAAGATAATAGACCGTGAGATGTCAAAATTGAATCAGATGCGGGGCCCACAGCAATTGACGGAGAAGCAAGATTCAAATGCAATATATCCCATGTGTAAGCTATCAGATATGGATATTATGAAGAGATAAAGATGTGGGGTCCACAACTTAGAGAAAAGATAAAAGAACGTTGCCCAGTTAAGATCTGCACATTCAAAAAAACAAAAAATATATGATCAACACTTGGAGGTGGCAAAAGATATGGGTTTATTCGTACAAATGGGAAAAGGATATCAGATTCGGATTAAAAGATAAAAATAAAAACCGTATTTGCTCATCAAAAGATCTATAAAAAGGGGGAGAAGACAGCAAATAGGACACATCAGAGCAGAACGAGAAACACAGATTAGCGGAGATCGAGCGAGAAATAGAGGGAGTCTTCAACAGATTTGTTATCTTTTTTTCTTTCTCTTTATTCTTTGAATATGAATTTCTTTGTTTTATTATGGATTTTATTCTAGCCATGTGTGGCTAATTTTCTTTTTAGACCTAGGGAAATTATGAACTCACTAGTGAACTATATTTTATTTTCATGATTATTTAGTTATTATTTATGTTAATTTTGGTTACTTAATCTTGCTTTATTATGTCCATTTGATGATTGGCCACCATTAGATGTGAATTTGAGTATTAGGATTTACCTTGACGAAGGGAATTTTAATTAGGCTCTGAGATTAAGTAATATGGGATTAAATTACAATTTAATTTGCGATTATGATAGACATATACCTAATATCCCCATATAATTGTTGAAGCATGTGTTTGAGTTATCTTGCCTCTTGAGTAATTTGGTTAGACTTAACAATTATACTTAAGAGAGGGTTGTGAGTGAACCGACAGACACTTATAACTATTTATACTCGAGATTAACAAAATTAACATTTGAGATTAGCTAAGTAAATGGATTTGAGATTTGGAGAAGCTAGTGAGGGATTAGTGACTCTAGGTTGTGTTTAACATTGATAGTTTCTTTAATTAATTTCCTTAGAATTTACTTATAACTAGATTCGTTTGACTTAAAAGAAATCGAGATTTTAATACCTAAAAATTAATTGATTGATTCCTCGTAGGACGATACTCTACTTATTACTTTATTACTTAGCACGACCCGTATATTTGCGGAGTGCATCATTGGACAAAATTTATGGCCCATTGGAAGAGGATAATAATTTCTCAAAATATCCCAATTAGACTTTGTTATCACGATTAAATTTTTGACAATGGGTTTAGGCATTTTCCATTGCTAATTGGGATAATAATTCATACTTTATTCCACAAAAGTATTTCCTAACATTAGTCACATTCTCTTCTGGAATCATTAAACCTTTGTACATATTTTGGGACATTACACAATGCAAGGCATAACGAAGGAACACTTAATTTTAGCATTCCATGTGCAGCTTTAGCACCCATCTATGCTTTTTCAAAAGGTAAGCTGCTAAAGCAATTACTCCTTCCAGTCCCTAGCATAGGAGGTATATAACTAAGTGTTATAGATTAATGACATTAGTTTAATTTATTATTTGTTAAAAGGTGAAGGTGGAAATTTATCAATGAAGTTTTGTCCGAGGAGCGTTTGGCACAAATATGTTTTAGAAGGGGCAAAAATACCAATGAACAATTAAAAAGGGGCATCCAGCACAAAAACCGTTAATTTTGACCTAACGGCATTAAACTATAAGAGAAGAAAACCCCTAACGGTGTTAGGTTAAAATTAACGATTTTTGTGTTGGATGCCCCTTTTTAATTGTTCATTGGTATTTTTGCTCTTTCTAAAATATATTTGTGTCAGATGCTCTTCGGACAAAACTTCGTTGGTAAATTTACCACTTAACCCTTGTTAAAAATGTGTGTTGGTCTCTTAAAATACACTCCTTAATAATTTGTATTGAAATTACCCTTTGATAAAAACCCTCTTAACAAGGACGATTGATATGGATAGTTTGGAGAAAAAATTATGTTTACAAACAAAGTAAACTCTCTAATTAGCTCATATATTTTGGACCAGAGGGAGCATTTAGTTTGATGATGAATGAGAGCCGTGGAAAACACCCAAAAAAGCAGAAAACAAAAATAGAAAAGAATGATAGAGCCTTAATAGGCAGGCAACACAATATGATCTTCTACCACTTGATTTACACACGTTCATGAGTATTTCTACAGTAGCTGAGGATAGAAGGTAGTTAAACATCTGGCAATACTGCTTTCCGTTGCAGACATGAAGGATGTTTCACTTTTGTGAGTTCTCGATGAACCGGACGAATACATTTCATTGGTATGGGCTTTGATGCGGCCGTTGTCTCCGAAGTTCCCTCCTATGTCTGAACTGCCTCAGTCCCTCCTAGACGAAAACAGGAAAGAAAATAGGGGTTCTCGGTTTGCAAAGTTTATTGCTGAAAGAAAGGGGATCTTTGATCAGCCATCTCAACAAGTAAAGCGTGGAGTTAGTCAAATAATACCTAGTAAACTCTGACCCTTGCAATTCTTTCGTGCTAAAAGAGAGATTCCCAGAAATAATGATCATGAACTTTCCCTACATTCTGGGTTATCTGATATCTCTGGGCTGCAACATGCTTGGATAAAGTAAAAATGAGTTCCTATCAAGGTCATTATTGATTGCATGATCAGAAGATGATTTGTATCACAATGAAAATGAAGTTTATTCTTGAAAACCTATAAATAGTTAATATAGTTAATAATTGCATGATGTGGATTTTGTTATTAGCAATGATTTTTTTTTTTTTCATTTACATTTGTATCTGTAACTTGTTTTATTTGGGTATGTATAGGGCGCACAAGTTCAAGTAAAACAGGCATACAAGTCACAAAAGTCTTAATTTCCTCTACTTGGTAGAAGTGGGAAAACAGGCCGGCCTTTTACGGGCTTCCTGTTTAGACCCGACTCCTATAAAATGTTCCTATTTAAAGCCTGATTCATTTACTCATGGACTTGGGCCGACATGTGAGCCTCAAGGCTATTTTTCATTTTCTTAAAAAAAAATTAAATTATACACTATAATTTTTAATTTAAGACAAAATCTGTAAAGTATTAAATATTTTATCTTTTTTGATAAATAGAATAAGTGACTATGTACCTTAAAACAAAATTCTTAATGAGATAGAGACTCTTCTTTCTAATTTTTCAATGTGTTATTAGTTTCTCTTTTTGACATAATTTACATAATATTCGGACTTCTTCAAATACAATTAAAAAATTGTTCTTTGTACCTTACATCTATAAAAAAAATGATTCTTTCAATATTTCATAAGGAAAAATTTCTTTGTAGAAATATTAAGAACCAAATAAAATATTCTTAAAAATTGAGTAATTTTTCCAAAAAAATCAATTAGAAGCTTTTAACTAACTATAATGTCATCAACAAGCTTCGTTTACTTTTTATTAAGAATATAATTAATTGTTTCCCTTAAAAATGTTCAAATAGCAATACTATATGATTTGAAAAACATTTCCAATTTAAAGAAATCATTAGCCTCAAAACAAAACTCAGCGCTTTATCATTTAATAAAAATTTTAAAAAAATTGACGGGCTTAAACTGACTGACCAGTTTAAGCTCACGGTCCTACAGGGTTGACCCTTTTAGATCCAACTCCTTCTGAAGGTTCTAAATCACCTTAACTTAAACGGCCAGAGTCTGTCATTTCCGGGTTCTAGTACCTGACACATACTTCTCATTGCAAATTAGATTATTGTCATCCACAAAACCTATAGCATGGATTTGGGATGATTGCATTGAAGAGCTGGTTTTCTAAAACTTACAATGTGTCATACCCTTATATTATTTTTATCTTTCAATTTTTAATATTTAATTCCTATGACCAAAATTAACATTAATATTGGGCCAAATATTATTTTCTTATATTCCTCTACTTTGGGCCTCAATATTGGGCTTTTGGAAAACCCAAGAATTAATTTCATAATTTATTCTAGCTCTTTAATTCACCATTTTATTCCTTTAAATATAAGAAATTTTGGGTGACCCAAATTTGGGATGTTACAAAATGGAGGACCATAACTATATTTATAATTGCCAAATGATTTTAATTTTATCATGAATGAAAAATTCATTGTATTTTAAAAAAGTCTGGGTGACAAATTTAGAAGGCCTGGATTATCCAGGTGAAATAATGGTAAAGGAATGTGGTAAGAAACTTGATAATAGGAATTTAGAAAATTCCTATAACTCAAAAAATGTTGTAGGCGTGGAGAAAATAGTTGTGGACATGGCAAGAATTAGGTCGGGGCTAAAGTTGGACTAGATATGGACTAAATGATGCATTAGTTAACAACTTAATGATTAGGCCATGGTTATTAAATCTAGATTAGAAACTGGCAAACTAGTTGGTAAATCAGTCCGGTCCGAGAAGCAAACTGATTCACTTTTTAAAAAAAAAATAATTTTTTTAAAATTTATTTCTTTATAATTTTATATTAATAAGATTTTCTGGTTGGAGGTTACACAACTCTATATGGACACTCATTCCTGGTCTGGGGCATAATTTGCCTCCTTACATCATTTGGAGGAAAAGGAATCTCGCTCGTCACAAGGATAAATTAATTTTTGTTAAGATTATATTTGTTTTACTTTGTTTTTGAAGGCTTAGGAATTAGTTAAATATGTGATGTATTGTATATTTAGTGTTACAGGATTGTTTTCTTTTAGGGTTATTTCTTATGTGTGGGCCTAGGTTATTAAGCCCAGTTAGTTTAGGACTTTCCTGCGAATAAATATTGGTTTGAGACTCTTTGTACAGGCTGATTTTTTTGGTTAATAATAGAGACTCCCTTCTTTCTTGTATGAGTGTAGAGGTGAGAGGGTGATTTCTACATGGTGCCAGATCCACTAAGAGGGTTTCTTGTCAAGAAGGCCCAAGAAAGTGTCCACAAGGCCTAGAATAGTCAGCTCATTCCCTTGACCAAACCTAATCCTAATGGTGGAAAGTCAAGAACATCCACCTTACATGAATGCATATCTCTCGGCCAAAACATACAGTGTTCCAGAAACTTCATCGGACCACCATTCTTCTTCTTCGATGGTTGATGAAAAATCTACCGGTGAGTCTATCTCCTTTCACCACCCTCTATATCTTTACCCATCAGACACTCACGGCGTACCGCACATCTCTCAAACTCTCACCAGTGTTGATAACTACACCATCTAGAGTAGGGCGACTTTAATCACTCTCTGAGGAAAGAACAAGGTTGGATTTGTCAACCACAATTGCATCAAAGAGGCTCAAGTGAAAAACGTGACTGGTGTAATGTTCCAAATTTTGATTAAGGGCTAATGACCGTTTAATGAGTTGTAATGAATGATTTTATGAATTAAAGTTGATTTGGGACATGAATTAATTATTGGAAATGCCCAACACTCTATATTTTAGCATAATTATGCGGTAAAAAAATTATTTGGGCTAATGACCGTTTAATGAGTTGTGATGAATAATTTTATGAATTAAAGTTGATTTGGGACATGAATTAATTATTGGAAATGCCCAACACTCTATATTTTAGCAAAACTATGTGGCAAAATAATTATTTGGGCTAATTATAGAGGTAAGGGTGTAATATCCTGAATTGTAATCAAGGATTAATAACTTCAAAGTGATGTAATTAATGATAATTAAGCACCTTTGAAGTATATGTTGTGCAATGTGATATAAAGGTGCTTAGTAATGGTTTAGTAAGCATTGTGACAATCAGGGGCAAAATGGTAAATTTACCAATCGATTGGTCAGCTACCGAAGAGAAAACTCCTTAGTAATTGAGATCAATTGCTAGGATTGAAAGAGCAATATGTGGAATCCTATGCATGCAAGTCTATGTGAAATCATGGTAGGAAGAATAAGATGGTGCTAAGTGCCAAAATATGAACCATAGATGAGGTCAAATTTTCAAACACTCTTCCCTCTCTCTCTCAAGTCGGTGAAGAAGCATGGGAAATGGGAAAATGAGATCATCTTCATCATCTCTCATCTCTCTCCTCATTCTTTCTCCATTTCCAGCGAGTTAGACAAGAAAGAGAAAGGAAGGGTTTGAATTTTAGGTGAGTATTTGACTTTAAATGCTCACTTCATCTTCACTAATAGAATTCAAGAGGTTTAGAGCTTGACTTCTATGGTTTCAGAAATTTGATTTGTGGTGGTTAGAAGCTTGAGAAAATTTGGAAGTTAAAGAATCAAGGTTTTGATTTCAGTAAAATTGAAGAGGTAAGAGGTTGATGCATTGTGATATATTTATTTTGATTTTGGTTAAGTGATGAGAATTCTGGAATTTTACCCTAAATATGATGTTAAGTGAAATGTAGGAGTTAGGTAGAATGTTACTATTATATTGGTAGCCTATTGTGCTCTTGAGTCATTGGAATTGATTGGTGGGAATTAGAAATGAAAGTATTGAATTGGGTATTAGGAAGCAAAGTAGAGACTTAAGAGTGAAATGGTTGTTGGGATGTGATTTTGGATATTTTGAGGTTACCAATAGGTTCCTTATGGAATTTTAGGTGAGAATGAGCTTGAGTGCAAGTGTAGAACTTATTGGGATCAGTTTAGGTCACTTTGGAAAACCATATCAGTTGCTGCGATCTAGCTTCTGATAAGCATCACTCGAGTGAGGAGGGGTCTCACTTGAGTGCAGTATGAAATTCTAGGTATTTTGGTTAAGTCTTCAGGTAGAAACCGTGAGCACACTTCCTGACTTACGAGTGAGATATGATCCCACCCGAGTAAGCGTGGGCATGCTCGAGTGAGGGAGTAAGTTTAAGTCCTGGGAGTTTATGGTTACTCTCGGGTAGTCACTCGCTGAGCCTCACTTCTTGGTGCTCGAGTGCATTTAAGGTTATCATTCGAGTAGAGCTTCCAGTGCTCGAGTGATTGTGAGGGTTATTGTGAGGGCAAACACTTTCTGTGTTTCACTTATTGGGACTCGAGCACAACTGTAGGCATCACTCGAGTGAGACCTTCCTTCACTCTAGTGAGGCAGCCCCAAAGTGGTGTTTTGTATCCAAAAAAGGTATCTTTAGGGTAGTTTATTTCAATCCTTTGGGGATATGTTTAGGCCTATAATAGCCACCTAAAGAGTCTAAATGATAACCAACATAAAGTAGTACGAAATTAGGAAGCTTGGAAAAGAGATTGATCTATTGTCCCTATTTTGGTTTATAGGATTTGACATCTGCCGTCCCCGTGAGCCTATTGTGCCAGCGAATGTCAAAAAGGAACAAGGTAGTGACTTTTCTCTTATACCATATATGACGCATTGTATGTGTGTTATATCATTGATTTGTGATGAATTCGTATACTACGACATTTGTGGATATGTGTAAGCACCACCATGCCAATAGTCCCTGAGTAGCTAACAACGGTTCGAGTAAGGACGGTGTGCCTTCCTGGCGGTAAAAGGGGATGAGGATGGGGTGTGATATATGTGATTATGTGAAAAGTCGAAAGGCTATTTGTGAAGGCCGACGGGCCAATTGTGAAAGCCGGATAGCTATATGAGCTATAAGGCTATATGTATGCACTGCCACACCAACAATCCCTGAGTAGCTAACAATGATTCGGGTTAGGATGGTGTGCCTTCCCGACGGTAAAAGAGGATGAGGGTGGAGTGTGATTTGTGCTACGATATGATGATATGCTTACATGCTGTCTGCTTATGTGCGGTATAAATGCTTTGTTACTACTGGGATTCTCTTGAATCTCAATTTTTTCTTTAACTAACCTTTCAGACAGGGTGAGTGGCTCCAAGGAGAAGCGTACAACCCGAAGCGGTTAGAACCCTGTAGGGACATTTGATTCGGGATATGTCGGTTAAACACGTTGGACAAGGATTTTGTAAATTATTTTTGGGTTGTAGATATTAGTTGAATATAGTTGTGTAATCCCCTACATGGGAATTTTCAACCTTTTAATGAATGAATGGAACCCGGGGGTTGCCGAGAATTTTGTTAGATATTCTAATATGTATGAATGTAAATTAACTGTACAGGTAATTATATTCGATAACTGAACTTGAGACCGGAATAGGAAAGAAGTTTTGAAAATTTTGTAAAGTCCCTACTACATAGAGGGAGTCTTAAATGAATTATGAGTCATCCGACGGTCTCTAAACCAATTTAATTATGTAATATCGAATTATAATTACGCTAATTAAGGCAGGGGGTTACAAAGGACGCATGGATGGAAAAGAGAATTAAAATATATGTTTTGTGGCAATTTAAGTTAATATGCCATAATCAGGGAAAAATTAAAAGAATGGAAGCTATTGGTTAATTAGTCAGTGATTAATGGAGAAATTAATTACTAACTAAGAAAAGAAATGAGAAGTGTAACTAAATGGTTAATGGAGTGGTTAGAGTAACTAAGTAGTTACTTACTTTATGAGAAACAATGAGAGTTTGACACGTGGCAAACTTATGACATGATAGAGAGCATTAGAAAGTCAAAGGCCATTTTAAAAATCATTTCTCTCTCTCTTCCCTCCTACAAGTCAGCTGAATGGATATCGAGGCAAAGGAAGCATCATCATTTTCTCTCCTTCCCCACTCTTCATCTCTCACACTTCATCTCTTCTCTCTCTCTCTCATGTGTGCTGCTATTGTTGCTCAAGAAGGAGGAAGAGCTTTGTGAAAAAAGTGAGTTTTTGACCCTCCAAATGACCTCCTATGTAAAAACTCTCTTCATCAATCTTGTTCTTTGTGTTGAGAGCTTTGATTCTATGTTTTTAGATTTTCCATTGGTGGTGTTTTGAGCACTTAAGAAAATCTAGAGTTTGGAGAATCAAGGAACACCTTTGAGAAAGTTAAAGAAGTAAGTGAGATGAACCTTTCTATATAGGTTTTGTGTCATTTGGTTGAGGTTTGAAATTCTGGAATTTTTGCCCTATTTTCGAAAATTAGGGTCATTGTGTGTTTGACATGTTGTGTTCATGGAATTGATGTCTTGGGATGCAATTTGGATTGATAGAAGTGAATTGAATCATTGAAGGTTGGGTTTGGCAATTTGTGTTTGGTTTTGTGTATTGGTCAAAACAGGACATGTTAATAGGTTGTGATTTTGGTCATTTTGAGGTTTCCATTGTGTTCCTTGTGGAAAAATTATGTGGGAGTAGTGTTAGATGTGAATTTTGAACCATTGGAAACTTAGGTTGAAAAGTTGCAAGTTGGTCAGTGAAAAACTTTGTGCTGGCAGCTGTATTACATGGACATTTTGAAATAGCAAATGATGTTGAAATATTCTAAAACTTTTTTAGTCTTAAAATTCACATGCCAAGCTTCAAAATGGACCTATAATTCATGTCATTTCGATTTGTGAGCTAGGAGTTATGATTGTCCAAAGTTTGATGTTAAATCTGGGATCAAATCTGGAACAGTAAGGAGATTCATGTAATTCTGTATTGTTGTGGTTATGGACAGCCTTGATTCATATTTTTTCTATATAGAGGACTTAAATATCTTTCAATAGGCTTTAGGATTACCTCATTTTGATTTTTCTAGAATTGGTTATGATTTTTCGAAGTTTTCTTGGCTACAGCTGAAAGTTCTTGGCTGCAGCCCAAAACTTTCTAGGCAGTCGTTGGCCGCAGCTAGAAAATCTTGGTTGTAGCTAGAAACTTTCTGTGCTGATTTTGGCAACAGCCAGAGGTTTCTTGACTGCAGCCAACCCCTATTTTCAGCACATTGTGATTTTGAAAAGTGGTTTCTAACCTAGTACTTCCCAATCATTGTAGGCTATTGTTAGAGGCTTTCATAGCTACCTAAAGGTATTTAATGATAACCAAATCTAAATGTTTTGGGGTCATTTGAGTATTGGGATAAGGGATAACATGTCGTCCTTAATGATTATAGGATTTGATATTTTCCCGGACGTAGAATGCATACGCCTAAACAAGAACGGAAAGAACAAGGTAGTGACACTTTATCCTATATCATGTTTAATGCATTGCTTGTATGTATTTATCATTGAATGAGCGAGGGGACATGGCGGTGAGCCCGACCTTGAATATTGTTGAGGGGACGTGGCGGTTAGCCCGGCCTTGAATATTGATATGTTGCATTATGATATATGCTTACTTGCTATGTTTAATTATGCATCATATACGTAAAATGTTGCTACTGGGATTCTTTTGAATTTCACTCTTTCCAAATAACATTTTTAAATAGGGCAAGTGGATCGAGTGGCAAGCAAGTGAGCAAGGGCGACTAGGATTGCCAGTGGTAGTTCTAGTTATTTTTGGATTTTGTTTATCATTTGGACAACTGTATGTATATATTGGATTGACTATAGATTTGTGTTACTGTGTAATCCCCGGTATGGAAAATTGAGATGGGCGATAATGCCCTGTAAAACTCTTAGATTAATGATATTATCCCGAGTGAATGTCAGGAATTTTGTGTACTCTGATATTGTATATGTGACAAACCGAATAGACCAATTGTTTTTATTTAAAAATGAATAGAGATTATATTGTACAAGTGTTGCAAAATTTTTTTTTATTTATCTTGGATCTTTTATTCAATTATAAAACGTATTTAAACACTAATTATGGCCTTGATGACGGCGGGGGTTACAACTGGAAGATTTTTCCCCTTTAAAAAACACTTTAAAGAAAATAGGCATGAATAGCAACACAAATAATTCAGGCAATTTCACCCAAGAGAGTTCCAAGGCCCAATTAAATAATTGGAGACAGAAAAATCAAGGTTTCCCAATCCAAAAAAAATAAAATAAAATAGGGAAAATTACACTCAGGTCTCAATGAAGGAGATGAATGAAAAAATGATCCCTGGAGATTGCAAAATGAAAAAAATGGTCCCATGGGGTTGTCAATAGAGGCTCTTGGAGTTGTTAATAGGACCATTTTTTCATTTTGCAGTCTCCAAGGATCATTTTTTCATTTATTTTTTTTCTTGGAACCTAAGTGTAACTCTCCCAATAAAATAACAGTCTCGGCCCAAGAGATAAATATATTTTAAAATCTGAAAAATAAATAGTTATTGTACACTGGCCCAGAAAATAGAGCCCAAAATGTCTGCAAGAAAATACTTTTTTTTTAATGAAGTTCCGGAAAACCATGGCCCAGAGAGATGACAACGTAAAAAAATCTATTAAACATGAGTCCAAATCAGAGAAGCCCATTTTGACGGCCCAATACACGTCATCCCATTTTCTAGGAATTAGTGAAATGTTGCATTTCACTTGAGCACAAAACGCGACGTCCGGGTCCGCTACTACGCGCCCCCCAGGGGCCATTACTACGTAGCCACCGCCATCTTTGATTTCAGGCGACTTTACTGGTATTGTATGGCTCGTTTTCCAACGATTTCAGGCGAACTTCATAGAAAATCACAGCAACCGTAATATGCACCACAACTTCAACAAAAATCGTGCTAGATTAAAATCTAAAATTGGAGTTTCAAACCCATAAACGAAAGCGATGATGAAGTCGTTTTTCCAGCATGTCCTCAACGTCAACTTTAATGGCATATTCATAGGGAAGCAAGAGTAAAACGCAATGGACGGTGACTTAAAACATGATATAAACAGTGATTGTGCAATAATCAAAACAAATATTTGAGTATCAAACCCAAAATTGAAGCATGATTACGGGCTCCCGATTTTTATGGCAGAAGAACCAAAAAAAGAAGGGCCAACAACATACAAGCGATATCTACCACAAAAGTAAGCCAAGAATCAAATAAAAGATTTTCCGATTTTCACGCCAAACAAAATCAATTAATTCAAGACTTATCTCCTGGAAGGACAAAAAAATGAAGAGATCGAACAAACTCCTCCCGTCACACGTTTGAAATCACCAATACTAAGATCAATGAAATTACAGGGATTAAGATCCAAAAGAGCAAGTCATGGTATTATGAAAGCAACTGAATATATGCTTCAGATTTTGAAACCACCGATGAACCATTGATCAAAAAACAATTACATAACTCATTCAATCAATTACCGAAAACGCAATATCAGTTGGCACCTTTCACAACCCATTATCATGTTTTGTTTTTTTAATGGAAGAATTAAGGAAAATATCATGCAGAAAATACTAGGCAAAGGGGAATCAAAAAACCTAATATGGTACCACGTGTTGGAATAATCTAACAATAAAGAACCCAAATATATTGCCTAAATTCCATAAAAGAGAGCAACAACGGAAAACTTGATAAAATACCTCTAGCCATAGCGATTTTGCATATAGTATCTCACAACCTATAAATTGTAGAGAACAAAAAAAAGTTAGAATTAGAATAGGATCGAATAGGTCAAGGTTTCTTCTAATGGGAAGATGAAGCACAGTGATGATCTGGAAATAGCCATTCATAACTTGGCCTATAACAGCTTACAACAGCTTACCAGCCAAGCAAGTAACCTTAAATCAAATCTCTATCCAAATCACGTGCAGGCCACAATCAGGGGATATTTTATTCAAAAACAATAACAATATAATATCTACATATAATCTATATTAAATAACAATAAAATATATAATCTTAAATAATAAATATCTTCCACTTTAAACTATTGATTCTATTGTGGTGGGTTCGTTTTATTTTCTGGTTCATGTTTGTGTAAAAGATGATATCTTCTTTATTTATATACTGGTTTCTTGTACAATGCATTTAATGGTTTTGCACAGCCCACTTGTTTTACTGATGCAGTTGTTTTTCTTCTCTCATCAAAGTATTTCAAACATATGGACGTCTGTTATTTTACATATGTAATAGCCTGAGAAGGTTTGCTAAGACGTTGGAAGGGAAAGTTATATCAGATTTTAGAATTGTAAAAGAAGATGGCATTAATGAAAGGCATTTGGACCTCACGTCCTTATGTCTTATGTAACCCTCTCTGTAATTATATCCAAAATACGCGATTAAAATGAAATAGAGATCAATAATAATCAAATAAATATTTACTAACCCATCACATGATGGGGTTTTCACAAATACATTTCGAAATCATTTATAAACTTGGTCTCATATAAACATTTCGAATACAATTACTATGTGAAGATAAATTATATTCATATAAATATTAGAGTGCACAACATAATCATCCTGACAATCCCGGGTACATACCTTCGCTAAAGATACACAAGACACAATTGCCTATTACAATTCTTCAAATGGGGATTACACAATCTCATGTCAAATTCATAACCCTATATTCAACCAAATTATATACAGTCTTCACAACTCATTGATAACTAACTACCAACTCTCATCTTGAAGGAGTCCTAGCCGCTCCCTCCACGCGCCACTTGCCCTATCTAAATTGTTGGTAGGGGAGGGTGAGATTCGAGAGAATCTCAGTAGGGAAAAATTATCAATATGCAGGCAAGATAAGTGTTTAATGCATGACATACTTGCATTACATAACTCATGCACACATACAATGACAAATCTATAAGCTCAATGTTTCGAACGATACACATATGGCCATAGCAAATATTGAAACATAGTTTCAAATTATTCATACATGTTCCACATAATCAAGCAAAGCAATAACATGTATAAACACATTAATACAGTTATCAGAGCATGCATGAGAGATAAGTTCCCTACCTTAACCCTTTTATGCCTCGAAACGTGTGCCTCAATCTACGTGCAAACAGCTCGGGGCTTCATATTCGATCCTACAATGTCAAATGTACTATTTAGACACTTGTATAGTGTTTCTGGGGGTTATATGAGGCTATATGGAAAATTTACTAAAATGCTCCTAGGGACCCGGCCCAGCCCCACCATACCCGGTTCGACTATGCTTTTCCCGAAATTTTGACATGGGCTATTCTAACATATTTCCACCTAAGGAATCCATTTCCGAACTTGAAATTATCAAATTCAATGTCAATTACAAAATTACCCTTGATAGCCCCACTTTAAGGTTTCAGGGGTATTTTCGTAATTATGCTTTTTTGGCCTTTTCCAAAAATGTGCCCAACTGTAATGCCACCTAATTTTCTCTCCTGAACTCAATGGAATCATCAAATCATTGAAAATCCAACTCTAAGAACCATTTCTAGAGCTGGCCAAAATTCTCAAGTATTCCGGGGAAAACTGGGGTTTTTCGGTTTCGGCTCCGTAAACACATTCCTTTCTACTTCTAACTACTTTATTGACTATTCCATTAAGTTACAACTACCATTTAGTACCAATTTGGGCAGCATAACAGCCCTACACACCCATTTTCCATTTTTGAAACCAATGACAATCTGGTGAAATTTCACCGATTAAATTGTCTACAGCAGCCAGAATAGTCAATACACAAGAGTTTGGAAGTTACCTCAAGCTCCCACTAGCTTGTCTCAAGAGTGGCTGAAACCCTAGCCCTTCTTAACCATGAAAATTGAGCTTCCAACACCTTAAAGAACATGAAAGAGAAGCTTAGGAGCAAGGTTATACACATTATGAGCTAGATCATTGGAGAAATCGGCTTACCTTGTGAGATTTCTACTCTTTCTTTCTCTAAGAGCTCTCAAATTTCTCTCACTAGTTTTAGCTGGTTCAGCACGTCAGAAATGAGAGCTGAAGATGATGAGAAAATATTTAATTCCATGCTGATGTCATCTTTTATTTCGTTGATGTCATAATTCCCATTTTCGGATTTTCTGCCCAAACTTTTAAAAATCATAAATAATTCTAGAAAAATAAAAATGAGGTGATTCCAAAGCCAAATGAAAGGTATTTAAGTATTCTTTATAGGAAAAATATGGGTCATTACCCAAAATTATCACAAAATTCCAGAATTACATAAAACTCATCACTGCCCCAAAACAGAGTTCAGTTTCCATCCCAAACTTTGGACAATCAAATATCCTAGCTCACAAAACGAAATGGCACAAATTATATGTTCATTTTGAAGCTTAGGATGTTAACTTTAAGATTGGAAAGTTTCAGAATTTGTAGACACCATTTGGTCATTCAAAATGTTCACACAAACTGACTGCCCAGAATAGAGTTTCACTGGACAGAATTTCAGATTTTGCATCTTTGCTTCCAATGGTCCTATTTTCATACCAAACATCATTCCCACATAAATTTTCACAAGGAATCCATTGGAAACACCAAATCAATAAAATTCACATCACATTGATGTCAACACCCATTTCCATTTCGATATACACAGAGTAATAGAGACCAAGTTCCAAAGGCATACAGAAGAGTACATATATACTGATAAAAGCATTTATTTACAGTCCAAAGTCAACCATATAGAATTCGACAATATACAGCACCATTACAGAATATCTAAAAGTATTTTAGACATAGACTATCTATAACCACGAACTTTGTATTTGCCTCGAGGCACATGCCAGTCACTTCTCTTGGTCTACATTCTTGCCTTTTGATCCACTAGCGCCCGCTAAGATGTTTGGTTTAGAAAAAGGGGTGAGATTCCAAAGAATCCCAGTAGAAACACGTTACCGTTCATAGAAAATGTGAAAATTAAATATGATATATGCCATGTATACACCAATTAATGAACAATATAAACATATCATCTGCATGTATACATGAGTAGGGCCCAGCCCCACTAATCTGCATCGGTTGGTCTTCCGCCAACTCCAGTGTAAGTGCCTCTAGCACTACTGGCCCCTCTCCGGGCAAAACATGTTGATTAATAAAGCACATTTACAAACATTGGCATTCACAAAATCATATAACTATGGCATAATGTATGAAGGATAATGTCCCTACCTCGAAGTTCTATCGACTCCTTTCTGTGTGCCTCGTAAATCGTGTCGACTTTCGGCTCCCGATTCGGTCCTAAAATATTAAATGTACAAGAAATAGGTCATAACCTATCCAAGTATCATTTTAGATTCTTCCATAGTGTTTCTTGTGGTTATATTAGCCTATGGTGAAAATTTACCAAAATGCCCCGGAGACCCCGGCCAAGCCCCGCTGTACCCGGCCCGATGGCATATTTTTCTAAATTTTTGACTAGGGCTATCCTGACATATTTTCGTCCAAGGAATCCATTTCCAGGCTCAAAATTACCAAATTCAATGTCAATTTACGAAATTGCCCTTGGCAGCTCTAATTTTAGGGTTTTAGGGGCGTTTCCGTAATTATGCTTTCTCTAACTTTTCCGAAAAAGTGCCCAACTGTAACCCCACCTAATTTTCCCTTCTGAATCCAATGGAACCATCAAATCATTGAAAATCCAACTCCTACCCCTAGATCTGGCCCTGACCGAAGTTATGCAGTCCTTTGGACAAAATCGGTGTTTTGTGTTTTCGGCTCCGTAAACGCGTTCCTTTCTACTCCTAATCACTTTATTAACCATCTAGTTGAGTTATAACAACCATTTGAACTAAAATTGGGCAGCATAACCCTTAGGTACACACTTTTCCAAAATTTAAAACCAATGGCAATCCGATGAAATTTCACCGATTAAATTGTCCACAGCAACCAGAATAGTTAATATACGAAGGTTTGAAAGTTACCTCAAGCTCCCACAAGTTTTTCCCAAATATTGCTGAAAACCCTAAGTCCTTGAACACCCAAATTTGAGCTCCACAAACCTTGAAGAACGTAGAAGGATAGCTTAGGAGCGGAGTTATACGCGTTAGGTAAGAATTTATTGAAGAAATTGGCTTACCTCACGAGTTCTCTTCTCTTTCTTTCTCCAAGTGCTCTCAACATTTTCTCACTTTAGTTTCAGCTGAATACGTCAGTTTAGGGGCTGATATGAAGAGGATGATGTTACTTTATTGTTAGATCTCATGTTTTGATGATAACAAAAGAATGGTTTGAAAAGGAAATAATTAATAAACAAGTTTGAACAAAGGAATAACAGGGATAAGCATCACTTGAGGTAATCATTGGAATAATGAAGAAAGGCCAAGAGAAAATGCTGAGAAACTTGATCAGAAGCAAGTTTTATAAAGCATTACTCGAGTACGTACTTGAGTAATGAGACAAAATTTGAAGTAACCAAAGGCACCTTCCAGTAACCTGTCAACGTTACTCGAGTAGGTACTCGAGTAATAGTGTAAGTATTTTCAAGTTGCTCTCGGCCTGCCAATGTTACTCGAGGAGCGACTCGAGTAACAAGGTAAAAAAACTTAGAGTTGCTCTCGGCCTGCCAATGTTACTCGAGGAGCTACTCGAGTAACTCTGTTTCTGAAATTGTGGAGCTCTCGGCACTTTGTACTACTGCCAATGTTACTCGAGGAGCTACTCGAGTAACTCTGTTTCTGAAATTGTGGAGCTCTCGGCACTTTGTACTACTGCCAATGTTACTCGAGGAGCTACTCGAGTAACGCACTGAAGTAAGTAAAAACTTGAAGGTAGTACTCGATAAACTTGATTTCATTTACACCTTATTTTCCTCGAGTCTTTACTCTAGTATACAATTATTTTAAGTGAATTACTCGAGTAAATACCCGAGTATGCAGAGTTATTTTGAAGGTAAACCTCAAGTCATTACCTGGGTAAGTCATGCACAGAAAGTACATTTACTCAAGGTGGTACCTGAGTAACCTATGCAGAAATGAGTGCATTACTCGAGTCAGTATCCGAGTAACAAGGTAATTGCTCTCGGCCTTGAAATCCTGCCAACATTACTGGAGTAGAGCATCGAGTAATCAAAAGCTATTTGAAGGTTTACTCGAGGTGTTACCTGAGTAACCTATGAAGTTGTAAATGCATTCCTCGAGTAGGTACCCGAGCAAATAACTATTTCCAAAGGTTTGAAATTTAGTTTACTCCATGCACTACCCGAGTAATCTTGTATTTATTCATTGACTTGCAGTTGATCAAAGATTTCCCGATGATACTCGAGTAAACTTCAAGGGATACTCGAGTAGCTACTCGAGTAGGCAAATCTAGAAATCCAGAAATCCAGAAATCATTCAAACGTTCATTGATTTGTTTCCTATATGATTAATCTTTCATTGTATTAGTATTCTTAGCCTATTTACAGATAAACAATAAAGAAATCATATCAAGTAATGGAAGTCAAATGAAATGTTCAAATACCAACCACCGCCAACGGATATTTTTCAAAAACTTGAAAAGTCAATAGTGGTTGCGTACTCTCCAATGGACGAAGGAAAGTGTTCCAACGGTCTTTACCAACATATCTATATATATAGGAACATCCAAACAGAGAAAGAAGAAGAACACACAAACGAATTATCAAGTTCATTGCTCTGTCTTCACATTGAAATTATATTTCTATGCTTCAGTGATTCTTATTCACTCTGTAAGAGAGATATTTCATTCAAACTCAATATTTGTTATTGAGATAACTTAAGGTTGTGGAACCTTGAGTTGGGATTGGATTACAACTTGTAAGGTGGAGCGAGTGTCCAGGTGAAGGAACTTGCTTGTACTGAGGTGCCAAGAACCCACTGAATCTTGGAAGTTATAGTGGAACTCTCAGAGAAGCTCTGAGGACTGGACGTAGGTCAAAGTGGTTGTGACCGAACCAGTATAACTCCCGGTGTACACTTCGGTGATATTTCTCCTTACTCCTTACTGTTTTAATTCCACTGTTAAAGCTTTACATTTCCAATGAAATTTTAGTATCACCCAATTCACCCCCCTCTTGGGTGAAACGCTTGTTCTAACATTTGGTATCAGAGCGTAGGTCTTCTTGTTAAGGTTTAACAGCCTAAGAAGGATCCAATGGCAAGCATGGGTGAAGGAATTCTTCCTGACGGAGTATCCATCACTAGACCCCCTGGTTTCAATGGAGAACACTTTTCTTTCTGGAAAGCTAAGTTCAGAGTGTTCGTGATGGCTACTGAATATGGCCTATGGGATGTAATTGAGAGTGGAAACTATCAACCTACAAAGATTGTAGATTCTCAGAAAATTCCAAAGACGCCAGCGGAATATGATGAGAATGACAAGAAACTTATTACTCTCAACAGCAAAGCAATTCTGATGTTACAAAGCGCTTTGAGTCAAAGTGAATATTTCAGAATTTGCACACTTCCAACAGCAAAACAAATGTGGGAAGCTCTGGAAATAGCTCATGAAGGAACTTCGGGAATAAAGGAGAATCGAATAAACACTTTGGTCACTGAATTCGATCTACTTCGAATGAAATCAGGTGAGTCGATTTCTGAATTTGAACTTAGATATACTCACCTTGTTAACCAACTTGCAGCTCTTGGGAAAGTCTATGATCAGCATACCCAAGTACGAAAGATTTTGAATATTCTTTCTAAAGAGTGGGAAGCAAAAGTTACTGCAATAAAAGAACCAAATGGAGAATCAATGAGATCAGTTGCTTCTCTATTTGGAAGTCTTTCTGAATATGAAAGCAAACTAAAGTTCAAAAGAGAACTAGATCATATTGGTGACAAGAAAAAGAAAGGTCTAGCACTAAAAGCGAAAGAAGAGAATCAGGATGAGGATGAGGAGTTTGACGATGATGAAATGGGCTTAATCATAAAACGATTCAGAAAATTCTACAAGAAAGGTCAAGGATTCAAACATTTTCAGAAAGGAGGAAATAGTAGCAAAGATCATATTATTTGCTATGAATGTGGGAAACCAGGACATATCAAGTCAGAATGTCCAGACTTGAACCAAAAGAGCAAAGAAAAGAGAAAAGGCAAATTCTTCAACAAAAAGAAGGCCTTCGTATCTGCTATATGGGGTGATAGCTCCTCAGACGAAGAAAGTGATGAGGAAGAAGTAGCTAATATATGTCTTGTTGCTCAAGAAGAAACAGAAGAAGAGGTAAATGATTCTGAACCTACCTATGATGAATTACTTTCCGAATATAATGCTTTACATTCTGAATTCATCAAAGTAGTTAAAGAATTGATTGTTTTCAAAAAGAAAAACAAAGCTCTTGAAACTAAACTTAAAGAAAAGGATTGTGAAAATTGTTCATCTTTGAAAAAGAAAAACATTGATCTCACAAAAACTCTTGAAAAATTTACACAAGGAAGTGAGATGCTAAATGTTATTTTAAAAGCTTAATGATTTGTAAACGATCGATCTGGAGTTGGATATGATCCAAAATCAGATAGAAGGAAAGGAAGAAAGAATGCAGGAGGTAAGTCATATTTAAATTATTTCCAACATTCTGTGCATACATCAAATCCTTTTGCATTTTGTAACTACTGTAATAGAAAAGGACATTATACCTCTTCATGCATTCATAAGAAGAAAGGAACAATAGGAACCTATAAATGGGTACCTAAAGGTTCATATATTCAGAAAATTATTTATACTAACCCAAAAGGACCCAAAAAGATGTGGGTACCTAAGACTTAGTCATTTGATTGCAGGTATGTCTCAAAGCATCCAAAAATAGCAAGTGGTACATAGATAGTGGATGCTCTAGACATATGACCAGAGATTTTGAAAGTTTTACCACATTACAACCTAAGGAAGGTGGAAAGGTAAAATTTCGAGGAAATCAATTCGGAAGGATAGCAGGAATTGGTGAAATAAAAAATGACAAAGGAATACAAGTCAAAGATGTGTATTATGTTGAAGGCTTGTGTCACAATTTGCTGAGTGTAAGTCAAAGTGCAGATAAAAACAACTGGGTAATTTTTGACTCAGAAGAATGCTTAATTATCAACAAGAATGACTTACAGCTTGATAAGAAGAATATCAAGGCTAAGCTCAGAGCAAAAAGGGAAGGTAACTGTTATACTCTAGATATTAGTAGAAATGAATATGAAAATTGTTTTCTGAGTAATGCCGATGAAAGTTGGCTATGGCATAAGAGATTGGCTCATGTCAATATGTATCAACTAGGTAAATTACTCAAAAAGGATTTAGTGCTTGGATTACCCAAAGTAAATTTCAAAAATGACTTGATTTGTGATGCATGTCAAAAGGGTAAACAAACTAAATCATCTTTCAAATTGAAAAATGAGATTTCAACAAATAGACCATTACAATTATTACATATGGATTTAGTTGGTCCAGCAAGAGTAAAGAGTCTTGGTGGCAACCTATATTCATTGGTCATTGTTGATGATTTCTTTAGATTTACATGGGTTATCTTTCTATCATCAAAGGATGAGACCTTTGAAGAATTTATTGTTTTTGCCAAGAAGGTACAAAATGAGAAAGGTATGCCCATTGCAGGTATTAGGACCGATCATGGTGGAGAATTTGAAAATCAAGCCTTTGAAGAGTATTGTGATACTAATGGCATTGATCACAATTTCTCTGCTCCAAGGACGCCTCAACAAAATGGAGTTGTGGAACGCAAAAATAGAGTGCTCACTGAAATGGCTAGAGCAATGTTGAATGAAAAGAGTGTATCTCAGGTGTTTTGGGCTGATGCTATGAGTACAGCATGCTATGTTTCAAATAGAGCTTATATCAGAACAAAACTTGGAAAGACACCATACGAGTTGTACAAAGGAAGAAAGCCAAATATTGCTCATCTACACATCTTCGGTTGTAAGTGTTTTATTCATAATAATGGTAAAGATAACTTGGGAAAGTTTGATTCTAAAACTGATGAAGGATTTTTCCTAGGATATTCTAACCGAAGTAAAGCATATAGAGTTTTTAATAAAAGAACATGTGTTATTGAAGAATCAATTCATATTGTATTTGATGAATTTGAATCCTCTGACAAAACCATTGATGAAGAACAGGAAGTTGTTTTAAATCAAGAAAATGGTCAATCTATTTCTAAATCTCTTATTCCAGAAGTTGATGAAACTAAGGAAGAAGAGCAACCACTAAGTCAACCTAAAGCCTGGAAATACAATAGAAGTCATCTCTTAGATCAAGTCATAGGAGATGTGAATGAAGGGATCAAAACTAGAAATAGAATTTCAATGAAGTAAGTTTTTCTGCATTCATTTCTGAGATTGAACCTTCTAACATTGATGAAGCCCTGTCAGACAATGATTGGGTTATAGCAATACAAGAAGAACTAAATCAATTTGAGAGAAATCAAGTTTGGGATTTGGTACCCCGACCCAAAGATCATCCGATTATTGGCACTAAATGGGTATTCAAGAACAAACTCGATGAATCTGCAATCATTGTCAGAAACAAGGAAAGATTGGTGGCCAAAGGCTATAATCAGGAAGAAGGGATTGATTATGAGGAAACGTATGCTCCAGTGGCTAGATTGGAAGCTATACGTGTACTCTTAGCCTTTGCATGCATCAAAGGATTCAAACTCTATCAAATGGATGTAAAGAGTGCATTTCTAAATGGTTACATCATGGAAGAGGTATATGTAGAACAACCTTCAGGTTTTGAGGATGTTACTAAACCAGACCATGTTTTCAAACTCAAAAAGGCTTTATATGGTTTAAAACAAGCTCCTAGAGCCTGGTATGAAAGGCTCAGTAAGTTTCTTATTGATCAAGGTTTTGTACGGGGAAAGGTTGATATAACACTCTTCATAAAATGAAAACACAATGATATTTTAATTGTTCAAATATATGTTGATGACATTGTTTTCGGTGCTACTAATGAATCTCTGTGTAAGGAATTTTCTGAGATAATGCAGGGAGAATTTGAGATGTCAATGATGGGAGAATTGAATTTCTTTCTTGGTTTGCAAATCAAACAAAGAAAGAATGGAATCTTCATATCTCAAACAAAGTATTTAAAAGAGCTATTGAAGAAGTATGGAATGGATGAAGCAAATGGCACGGACACACCTATGAGCTCAACTACGTTACTTGATGCTGATATCAAAGGGAAAGACTACAACATCACGAAATATAGAGGGATGATTGGATCATTACTCTATCTCACGGCAAGTAGACCAGACATCCAATTTAGTGTTGGTATATGTGCAAGATATCAATCGGCCCTAAAGGAATCACATGCTGAAACGGTCAAACGAATCTTTAGATACCTTGCTGACACACCTGAATTGGGTCTATGGTATCCCAAAGGAAGAAGTGAATATCTTGTTGCATACTCAGATTCAGATCATGGAGGATACAAGACAGATAGAAAGAGCACCAGTGGACAAGGACAATTTCTTGGAGGATCACTTGTGTCATGGTTTAGCAAGAAACAAAATACTGTGTCTCTTTCGTCAACGGAAGCCGAATATGTTGCAGTTTTAAGTTGTTGTGCACAAGTGATTTGATTAAAACAACTACAAGATCTTGGTATTTATCTCAAAGAAATACCAATCTATTGTGACAATACAAGTACGATAAGCTTGGCAAAGAATCCAGTTCAACATTCTAGAACCAAGCATATCGATGTCAGACATCACTTCATCAGAGATCATATTCAAAAGAAAGATGTGAAAGTGATATTCATTCCTACTCATCTTCAACTAGCAGATATCTTCACAAAACCTCTTGCAAAAGATCAATTTCTATACATTAGAAGAGAATTGGGAATGATAAATCCCAATGAGTTATAAGTAGCTTTTCATAATATTAGATGAAGTCACCTGATAATATTTTGATGATCACTAACTTAAGCATCGGAGTATATAGAAACTTGTTTTGCAGGGTTTGAAACTCTATTTTGAGAAGCAAAAAACAGAGATGATCAGAGGATACCATTACTGGAGTACCAACTTGAAGTTATGGCTAACACAGAAGCAATACCCGATGACCAACTTGAAGTAAAGTAACACTTTACTCGAGTATGTACTCGAGTAATGGCCCCCAAAACTGGAAGTAATGGATCAAGTTACTTGAAATTTAAATCTAACGGTTCAGTTTCAAAGAAATTAAGAGTCAGAAGTTGAAAAGTAGGTTACCCGAGGCGGGCCTCGAGTAAGCTTGAAGCTTACTCGAGGAAGGCCTCGAGTAAAGTTGGAGTCCAGATTCTCAAATTGATAAAGAATGACTCAAATCTGATCAGAATGGGTTATAAATGATCGAAGGAACATCCATGGATAATTACTATATTATTCATGCTAGGTACGCAATTTAAATGAATTATTTTAGAATTTTTCTGTATGAACACCCGAGGAAGGCCTCGAGTAAACTTAAAGATTACACGAGTAAGGCCTTGAGTAACGTCGGGTTCTAGGTCTTTATCTATCGCAAACTCGGTTATTTCCACAAAATCTCCTCGAGTAAATCACTATTCTCTCTCACAAAAACTTTTCACAAGTGATTCCTTGCTTCATTTCCGTCAAAACCCAAGAGATTTCAGTTCCAAAAACCTCCTATTTTGCCCAGATTCTCAGTGCCCTAACCTGCGACTGTCTCTTTTCTTTTTCTGAGAATTTCAGTTTTCAATCCTTCAGAAAGATGAGAACCAAAAACCTTACTCCCATAGATTCCTCTGACTCTCAACAAAACCCTGATCCTCTTTCTTCTCCTCCCAAAAAGAGAAGAAAATTAACTCCGAGATCAAAAGCCAAAATTCATACTCAACCTCAATCTCAATCTAAACCCAAAGGAGTTGTGATTAAAGAGCCTATTGCTACAAGGGCTCAATCTAAAAAGAGTATTTCAACTGGGAAAGGCAAGAGTACCAGAACCTCCACACCTACTCCCTCTGATTCCTCTACCCCCTCTTTCACACCAAAGCCTACCAAAAAGCCAAAGTATGACAAGAATGTGGCTAAGGCTATGGCTGGAATCTTAGAACAAATGGAGAAGGGTCAAACTTCCAAGAAATCCAAATTGCCAGAAGAAGAGATCACCAACCCTCCAAAAGGGTTTAACGTCAACAAATTGGTGGAATCCCCAAAGTACCTATCTCAATTCTCAAGGAGGAAAGTGTGCAAGACATACTATGTGGATCTTAAGCTACTTCAAGAGGTAGTGAAGCATGACTTAAGTCCTTATTTAGATCCTTTTATGCCTTGGCTTTCAATTAGATTACCATTTTGTACTAAAGTGATCACACACTTTTATTGTAATCTAGAGATTATAGATGAGCCTAACAGAACCTCAGTTGAGGAAGAAATGACCACTACAGTGAGAGGCCAAAAGATTCTAATTTCACCATCTAGAATTAATTTGTGGTTAGGAATAGAGAACCCCCCAGATGATATCTATTCTCAACTTGAGCCAAACCAAATCTTCACTATCCTTAAACCCGGAGAGCTAGTTGGCCCCCTGAATTTTAAACCGAGTGATATGTGTGATCATCACAGGGTCCTATGGTACATCTACTCTAGGTCCCTAGTGAACAAAGCCAACAATTACACCCATTTCTCTGATAGGGACTTTAGGTGGTTTGCTTCACTGCTCTTGAAAGAACAAAATGATCTAGGGGAGTATATCTTCTCTGAGATGAAGAGGTATAAGGTGGATGGGAAGGCTACAACACCAATGCCATATCCTTAGATTGTGTCATTGATCTTAAAAGAGAATAAGATATGGTATTTGGATAGCAAGGAGCCTATTGAGAGGTTGACTCCGGTTGGGAGAAACCAGATAGGGAAATTGAACATTGACATCCCTCTCAAAGGCCCTCTGGAGTCTGGGTCAAAGAAGAAGAGGAAGACCACAGAGGCAGAAACCAGCAAGATAGATGACACTCAGTCATCGGCTCCAGCTACTACCACATCATCGCCATCCTTCCTCAATGCCACTCTCCAGCATTTCATGGAAAATATGCTGAGAGGATTTCATGTGGATATCGCCAATACAAATGCTGAACTGATAACCCATATGAATACCAAGATGGGAGAGTTGGTTGAGAGAATGGACAGGAGACATGAGGAGTTGCTAGCAGAGCAATGTGCCTAGGGCGAAACTCTGAGATTGATTCTGGCACGTTTGGACTCATTGGGTCCTGGACCTTCTTCCGGTCCCTCCTCTTCTGCACCACCACCACCAGAGAACCCTCCTACTGATACTCCTATTACTGAGGATGAACCATCTACTCCTCTGGTTTCTAGTCCACCTGAGCTTCAAGCCAAAGACATCCTTTACTTAGTGGATAACCCAGAAACCAACGAGACCATACACATCACCATTAATGATTCCCCTCTAAAACCTCAGCCAGAAATCGCTCTTAAACCGAATCCATCACCTACCCAAACTGAGGAAATATCTCCCTCTTCCTCCTCTGAACATCTCACTCCTGTGATGGATACCCCTCCAGAGGCTGAGACCACTATGGTTGTCTTCCAACCCTCTCCTATTCCTCCCAGTGATGACATCCATATACCCCAGTAAATTTGCCTGAACCAGCCTCTTCCAGCTCCTTTGATTCATCCAGTTCAGATGATGGTTTAGTGCTTCCTGTGAAGCCTATCTCTATGGTCAAGCCTTCTAGTCCTCCACTTGATTGATGATGCCAAAAAGGGGGAGAAGAGCTTGAGGGTGGATTTTGTAGAAGTGTCTGAGCTTATTTTGGGGTATTTGGTTGTATATGGGTTTTTAGGGAGTATTTTGAATTCTTTTGAACTTTATCTTGTAATTTGAAAATTTTAAGTTTAATGCAAGTGTGTTTAAGTTATGATTTCATTTTAAGATCATTTACGCTTTGAATTATGATACATGGTTGGACTAATGAAGTTGTTGTGTATGCAAGGTGTATGCTATGAATTCAAACTTAATAAGACATATTTAATTATTAAGAACCTAATTTGAAAAACCATGTTCAAAATCACCAAGTTTTGTCATCATCAAAAAGGGGGAGAATGTTAGATCTCATGTTTTGATGATAACAAAAGAATGGTTTGAAAAGGAAATAATTAATAAACAAGTTTGAACAAAGGAATAACAGGGATAAGCATCACTTGAGGTAAGCATTGGAATAATGAAGAAAGGCCAAGAGAAAATGCTGAGAAACTTGATCAGAAGCAAGTTTTCTAAAGCATTACTCGAGTACGTACTCGAGTAATGAGACAAAACTTGAAGTAACCAAAGGCACCTTCCAGTAACCTGCCAACGTTACTCAAGTAGGTACTCGAGTAATAGTGTAAGTATTTTCAAGTTGCTCTCGGCCTGCCAATGTTACTCGAGGAGCGACTCGAGTAACAAGGTAAAAAAACTTGGAGTTGCTCTCGGCCTGCCAATGTTACTTGAGGAGCTACTCGAGTAACTCTGTTTCTGAAATTGTGGAGCTCTCGGCACTTTGTACTACTGCCAATGTTACTCGAAGAGCTACTCGAGTAACTCTGTTTCTGAAATTGTGGAGCTCTCGGCACTTTGTACTACTGCCAATGTTACTCAAGGAGCTACTCGAGTAACGCACTGAAGTAAGTAAAAACTTGAAGGTAGTACTCGATAAACTTGATTTCCTTTACACCTTATTTTCCTCGAGTCTTTACTCTAGTATGCAATTATTTTAAGTGAATTACTCGAGTAAGTACCCGAGTATGCAGAGTTATTTTGAAGGTAAACCTCAAGTCATTACCCGGGTAAGTCATGCACAGAAAGTACATTTACTCAAGGTGGTACCCGAGTAACCTATGCAGAAATGAGTACATTACTCGAGTCAGTACCCGAGTAACAAGGTAATTGCTCTCGGCCTTGAAATCCTGCCAACATTACTGGAGTAGAGCATCGAGTAATCAAAAGCTATTTGAAGGTTTACTCGAGGTGTTACTCGAGTAACCTATGAAGTTGTAAATGCATTCCTCGAGTAAGTACCCGAGTAAATAACTATTTCCAAAGGTTTGAAATTTAGTTTACTCCATGCACTACTCGAGTAATCTTATATTTATTCATTGACTTGCAGTTGATCAAAGATTTCCCGATGATACTCGAGTAGATACTCGAGTAAACTTCAAGGGATACTCGAGTAGCTACTCGAGTAGGCAAATCCAGAAATCCAGAAATCATTCAAACGTTCATTGATTTGTTTCCTATATGATTAATCTTTCATTGTATTAGTATTCTTAGCCTATTTATAGATAAACAATGAAGAAATCATATCAAGTAATGGAAGTCAAATGAAACGTTCAAATACCAACCACTGCCAACAGATATTTTTCAAAAACTTGAAAAGTCAATAGTGGCTGCGCACTCTCCAACGGATGAAAGAAAGTGTTCCAACGGTCTTCACCAACATATCTATATATATAGGAACATCCAAACAGAGAAAGAAGAAGAACACACACAAACGAATTATCAAGTTCATTGCTCTGTCTTCACGTTGAAATTATATTTCTATGCTTCAGTGATTCTTATTCACTCTGTAAGAGAGATATTTCATTCAAACTCAATATTTGTTTTGAGATAACTTAAGGTTGTGGAACCTTGAGTTGGGATTGGATTACAACTTGTAAGGGGGAGCGAGTGTCCAGGTGAAGGAACTTGCTTGTACTGAGGTGCCAAGAACCCACTGAATCTTGGAAGTTATAGTGGAACTCTCAGAGAAGCTCTGAGGACTGGACGTAGGTCAAAGTGGTTGTGACCGAACTAGTATAACTCCCGGTGTACACTTCGGTGATATTTCTCCTTACTCCTTACTGTTTTAATTCCACTGTTAAAGCTTTACATTTCCGACGAAATTTTAGTATCATCCAATTCACCCCCCTCTTGGGTGAAACACTTGTTCTAACATTTATCATATATATTGTATGACATGTACTTATTTATTAATTTTCCAAAAATTCAAAAACTAATTTTTATGTACATAAACTTATGTACGTGTAATCATACTCATTAAGCCCAACCAATATTTCCTTCTCCATGCCACATGTAGGAGACTCCTAGGGGTCCCTCCCTATGGTCTCAATTGGCTTCATAACTTGTTCCGGTTACGTTTACACGTAAAGTCTCAATTTTGATCAAAATTGCACTTTTTGCTCAAATTTTCCATAAATTCATATTAAATTGACTAAAATATTCTAAATATATTTTTAACCTTTATTTTCCTTAATTAATTGAAATTAACTTCAATTAATTGAAAAATAATTTATTTTATGTTATTTTGGAAAAATTACGATTTTGCCATTACCTTTCTAATTCAATTTCTTCTCTTATTTTTCTTTGGCCAATTTCCATCTATTTTTGGACCAAATATTTTCTCTAATATTCCTTCATTTTTGGACCTTAATATTGGGCTTTTTAAATTACCCAAATTAATTCCATAATTATTTTTGCCCAATTTCCATGAAATTGAACATTTATGAAATTCATAAATTCCAAATTCATGAATATTCACCATTTTATTGAATTTCCCAAATAATTACAATATATTTGGTGAATATAAAATTTGGGGTGTTACAGTTTTCCCCCACTTAAATAAATTTCATCCCCGAAATTTGCTACACCTATTCCGCCAAAAATTCCGGGTAACGTTTCTTTACAATTTCCTCTGTTTCCCATGTAGCTTTTCTGGGTGATAACCTTCCCAGACAATCTTGATGAATGGAATGCTCTTGTTCCTGAGCTGCTTCTCCTACTGATCGATGATTCGGTCAGGTATGACTTTGGAAGTCAAATCATCCTGCATTTCCATGTCTTTATACTCTATTACATATTTTGGAGTAAGTTGGTACTTTTTCAACTGGGAAACATGGAAAACATTAGGTATCCTGCTCAGATTCGGTGGCAAAGCGATATGGTACTCACTTTGAGGTTTATCTCCTCTTTTATGCATCAATAATGTCAGGATGATTAAATAGGAGTCCCACATGAATCTCCATAATACTTGACTGCACCTAAAATCTATGTTTCTCTATGCTAGACCTTGGCCCAATTCTGCTTGAATCATTCTGAGCCATATAAACTCTTATAAAAAATTCCTTTAATATGGAACTCATTACAATGCACCATCTTTGAGAGCCAACGCTCCTGTAGCTCTATTCTACAATTCAATGTTACGGTGACTGCACTTTAGGGTTAGTCGTCACGGTAGCTGCACTCGCGGGTTTATCGTCACGGTGGCTGCACTCTCGGGTTTATCATCACTGTGGCTACACTCTAAGGTTTATCATTACGATGGTTGTACTCTAGGGTTTATCGTCACGGTGGCTGCACTCTAGGGTTTATCGTCACGGTGGTTGCACTCTAGGGTTCAGTACTCGGTGCTTCACACAGGCGCCCATACACCTGGTCAGCCCCCCTTCGGTCAGAACTTTCCTTAGGTAGCCCTCTCCATTTAGATTTCACTGTAGGTAGCCCTTTCCGATCAAATTTCACCATAGGTAGCCCTATCCATTCAAAACTTTCAATCTTTGTGGTCGCGATACAACTCCACAACATCGCTATAAAGGCAACATTTCCAGATTCCAAAGTGAACTTTATTACCATCTACTCAAGATTATTGATGGGATAGTTCAATTCCTGAAGCTTCAACTAACATGATGCATACGCTCTCACTCGGCTTGCATCAATTCTCATCTCAATCTATTCCTGCTTGCATCTGGGACTCAATTCCCTTCCCAATCCATGCCATCTGACATTAGTGAAGACAACAATGGCCCACTATAGATCTGGGATTATCAATATTGATACTTTAATAAATTTTTTGTTTCAGCTTTCTAAAGCTCCTCTCACAATCATCATCCTATGCATAATGTTGAGTTCTGGGAAATTTCGATATAAACATCTTATCCTTTTTATTGTCATACCCCACACTTCCCCCGCACTTCCCCAATCCAGGGACTACGAGCAGACTATGAGCGTGGACTCACCAGGATATCTGTGGCGCCTCCAACTCAACCGTATTTCTTTTGCCTCCCGTAGCATCAAACACATGACCCTGAGGGCATAAGATCGCGGTCCTGAACAAGACTACTATTATTGAGCTACTCATAATAATCAACTAGACTTAGAACACTACGTATCACAACCACAGTTTCCAGCCTTCTCAGTTCAGTACTGCTTCCACTTTACCAGGGTCCACCAGAATCCCTTGTTGAGTGACTATGTGGACCATAAATCTTTCCTCTACAAGCCAGAATTCACACTTGCTCAACTTGACATATTGCCTATCCCGTAATACGTTTAACACAGTTTTTAGATGCTTTTTACGTTCAGCCTCACTCCGTGAGTGTATCAGTACATCATCAATGAAGACTACAATGAACTGATCCAAGTATGGACTGGAGATTCAATTCATGTAGTCCATGAACACAACAGGTGCATTGGTAAACCCGAATGGCATAACTAGGAACTCGTAATGCCCATATCTGGTTCTAGAAGCAATCTTTGCTACATCCTCTGCTTTTACCCTCACTGATGGTATCCCGATCGCAAGTCGATCTTTAACAATATATGGGAACCATACATTTGATTGAGTAAATTATCAATTCTAGGGAACGGATACTTGTTCATAACGATCACCTTGTTCAACTCTTGGTAATCAATACAGAGATACAAGCTTCTGTCTTTCTTCTTTATGAGGAGCACTGGAGCACTCCAGGGTGATACGTTAGGTCGTATAAACCCTTCCTCAGGTAGTTCCTCGATCTGCTTCTTTAGCTCTGCTATCTCGCTTGGTACAATACGATATAGGGTTTTAGAAATTGGACCTGCTCCAGGTTTCAAATCAATCGAGAGCTTCACTTCCCCAACTACGGACGATTTGTGCCCCTCAGCATTTACCACTCAATTTAAACAAACTTTGGCTGTCATAATTCGAATGCCCTTAGGCGTAGATACAACTAAATTGTACGGGGATTTATGCATTAGTAAAAATAATCATCTCATGCAGTTATATGTAATGAATGAATGGCTTGCACCAGAATCATACATAACATATACTAAACTACCGTTCAAAGAAATCGTACCTTGAATCAGTTTCGGAGACTTTCTGGCTTCTTCCTGTGTCAGGTATAGACCCTGCCAGAAGCTCTGGGTCTTGTCTCCTGCTGTTGCTACTTATGTGGACAATCCCTGGCCATATGTCCTTGCTTATTACACACAAAACAGATAGGTAGTCTACTCGGGTCTAGCCTAAATGGAATTCCACTGCAAGATCTACCAGGGTAAATTGGCTTCTGGCAGCGCCAACAACTCCTGCTTCCAGAAGAACTCTGGCCTCCTCGGCCCCCAGATTGATTTGGCCTCTTAGGATCCCCTATAGAATATCCACTCTGATCCTTTCTCTTTTGTGCGGAGCTACCGCTCTCAAAACCACTACGATTCCCAGTCTGTGTTAACTAGCTTGTTAGACATTTCTCGATGTATTGGCACTGCTCTGCCGCTTTGCTAAATTCGATGAAGTGTTGGGAGATCAGCCTCTCCTTGAACTCAGGTCTCAGCCCCTCTATCATCATATCTGAATTCTACTCATCATTGTCATTTAGCTTGGCATATGAAGAGTAGCGTGACAGTCGGATATACCAGGCCAGATAGTCATCAAAACTCTCCCGATCATGCTGCTTGATGCTGAGGAACTCTTTCTCTTTCTCTCTCTTAATAGTAGGAGGAAAGTACTTCTTGTTAAATTCCTCTTGGAATAGTTCCCATGTGATCGAAGCATTCTTCCCTTTCAGGATGAGATCCATGCCTTTCCACCAGCGATCCTCATCACCTTCCAGCTTGTATATGGCTAACCGAGCTTTTCACCTCATCTGGACATTGCAACATATCAAAGATCTTGTCCAAATGAGCTAACCAGTCTTCTGCTTGTTGAGGATCAAATTTCCCTTTGAACATAGGTGGCTGCTGTTTACTAAATCTACTAAGCCAAGCTTGGTTATCCACATCAGGCTCTGGTAGTAGATTTGCTAGCGGAGGTTCTTCATGAATTTCTTCATAATTCCCCCATATGAACTCATCCATGCGATTCTCCAGGTGATCCTGCCTCTGCTGTACCCCCTGGAGGTCAACTCTTATCTCATTCATGGTTTGTTGTTGTTGTTCCAATAAATCCAAGATTCGCTGCTGGATAGGGTCAGGCCTTGGTTCTCCCTCGTTGGTACCATGTCTACCATGCCCTCGGCCTCGGCCTCTACCTTGACCTCTACCGCCTTCTCCTAGTTGTATCATTTCCATAACTCACTATTTCCCTATCGTCATGCAAACAAAAACATATAAGTATACTATTCTGATAATGCCAGAACCGCTTATTAAGCTCTGCCAGAACCGCTTATGGGCTCTGATACCAAAAATGTCAACACCCGTTTCTATTTCGATATACACAGAGTAATAGAGACCAAGTTCCAAAGGCATACAGAAGAATACATATATACTGATAAAAGAATTTGTTTACAGTCCAAAGTCAACCATATAGAATGCGACAATATACACCACTATTACAAAATATCCAAAAGTATTTTAGACATAGACTATCTATAACCACGAACTTTGTATTTGCCTCGAGGCACATGCCAGTCACTTCCCTTGGTCTACATTCTTGCCTTTTGATCCACTGGCACCCGCTAAGATGTTTGGTTTAGAAAAAGGGGTGAGATTCCGAAGAATCCCAGTAGAAACACGTTATCGTTTATAGAAAATGCGAAAAGTAAATATGATATATGCCATGTATGCACCAATTAATGAACAATATAAACATATCATCTGCATGTATACATGAGTAGGACCCAACCCTACTAATCTGCACCGGTTGGTCTTCCGCCAACTCCAGTGTAAGTGCCTCTAGCACTACTGGCCCCTCTCCGGGCAAAACATGTTGATTAATAAAGCGCATTTACAAACATTGGAATTCATACAATCATATAACTATGGCATAATGTATGAAGGATAATGTCCCTACCTCGAAGTTCTATCGACTCCTTTCTGTGTGCCTCGTAAATCGTGTCGACTTTCGACTCCCGATTCGGTCCTAAAATATTAAATGTACAAGAAATAGGTCATAACCTATCCAAGTATCATTTTAGACCCTTCCATAGTGATTTTTGTGGTTATATTAGCCTATGGTGAAAATTTACCAAAATGCCCTCGGGACCCTGGCCCGGCCCCGCTGTACCCGGCCCGGTGGCACGTTTTCCCAAATTTTTGACTAGGGCTATCCTAACGTATTTTCATCCAAGGAATCCATTTCCGGACTCAAAATTACCAAATTCAATGTCAACCTACGAAATTGCCCTTGACAGCCCTACTTTTAGGGTTTTAGGGGCGTTTCCGTAATTATGCTTTCTCGGCCTTTTCTGAAAAAGTGCCCAACTGTAACCCCACCTAATTTTCCCTTATGAATCCAATGGAACCATGAAATCATTGAAAATCCAACTCCTACCCTTAGATCTGGCCCTGACCGAAGTTATGGAGTCCTCCGGGCAAAATCGGTGTTTTGTGTTTTCGGCTTCGTAAACGCATTCCTTTCTACTCCTAATCACTTTATTAACCATCTACTTGAGTTATAAAAACCATTTGAACTAAAATTGGGCAGCATAACCCTTAGGCACAAACTTTTCCAAAATTTAAAACCAATGACAGTCCGGCGAAATTTCACCGATTAAATTGCCCACAGCAACCAGAATAGTTAATATATGAAGGTTTGGAAGTTACCTCAAGCTCCCACAAGTTTTTCCCAAATATTGCTGAAAACCCTAAGTCCTTGAACACCCAAATTTGAGCTCCACAAACCTTGAAGAACGTAGAAGGATAGCTTAGGAGCGGAGTTATACGCGTTAGGTAAGAATTTACTGAAGAAATTGGCTTACCTCGCGAGTTCTCTTCTCTTTCTTTCTCCAAGTGCTCTCAATGTTTTCTCACTTTAGCTTCAGCTGAATACGTCAGTTTAGGGGCTGATATGAAGAGGATGATGTTACTTTATCATATATATTGTATGACATGCTTATTTATTAATTTTCCAAAAATTCAAAAACTAATTTTTATATACATAAACTTATGTACGTGTAATCATACTCATTAAGCCCAACCAATATTTCCTTCTCCATGCCACATGTAGGAGACTCCTAGGGGTCCCTCCCTATGGTCTCAATTGGTTCATAACTTGTTCCGGTTACGTTTACACGTAAAGTCTCAATTTTGATCAAAATTGCACTTTTTGCTCAAATTTTTCATAAATTCATATTAAATTGACTAAAATATTCTAAATATATTTTTAACCTTTATTTTCCTTAATTAATTGAAATTAACTTCAATTAATTGAAAAATAATTTATTTTATGCTATTTTGACAAAATTACGATTTGCCATCACCTTTCTAATCCAATTTCTTCTCTTATTTTTCTTTGGCCAATTTCCATCTATTTTTGGACCAAATATTTTCTCTAATATTCCTTCATTTTTGGACCTTAATATTGGGCTTTTTAAATTACCGAAATTAATTCCATAATTATTTTTGCCCAATTTCCATGAAATTGAACATTTATGAAATTCATAAATTCCAAATTCATGATATTCACCATTTTAATGAATTTCCCAAATAATTACAATATATTTGGTGAATATAAAATTTGGGGTGTTACAATTGACATGTTTTCACAACAATCTCAACATGTCAACACAATTCACATTTTAAAATCTAACATTGCAACTTTTCCATTCTAAAGTTCCAAATCAATTTTAATGACATCAAAATACACTATGACACCATTTCCAACACAATACCCCATTCAATTCTTCCCTCTATTTTAAGTCAATTTGGATGTTAATCCACAATTGAACTCAAATACAGGGTTTCGGCGCTGCTCATAACACACACGAATCACATTCGAGTGCCAAATCACATCATATTTTTTAAAAGGGTTATTTATCACTAACCACATCCACTTTTAGAGTTATTAACCCTAAATCATAATTTGGGATCTTGCTAAACTGGGGCTTAGCAATCCACTAATTTCAAGCTTATTCTCTAAGCTCAAGTCTCAAAAGTCGGGGTATTACATCTTGTAAATAGCACATATATTATTGTGGAGGCCCTTTTTTTCCCTTGTAAATGGTCTTAGGTTCTTTTCATTTCACTTAGTTGTCTTATAAATTTACTCATGTGTCTTGTAGATATTACATGTGTTATTGTGAATGTCTCTTTTATTTTGTAAATAGTCAAAATATTTTTTATTAAACTAGTTTATTAATATAATAACATATTAATTTTTTATAAAAAAAATATCAATTATAGAAAATATCCAAACAAAATTTTTTCTCATTTTTTTAAGAAACAATTATCTAAACAATTTTTTTTTTGTTCAAAACCTGGTTTCCAAAACAATTATCCAAACAAGTATTTTTTCCCTAAACTTGTTTTCAAAAACATTTATCCAAACAAGTTTTTCTTATTTTTTGTTTTCAAAAACAGCTTTATAAAACAATTTTTTAGATCAAAAAACAAAGAATAGAATCAAATAGGGTCTACATTTTACTTTTGTTGGAATTTTAATGGATAAATTTTCAAGAATATTAATATTTTATTGCTCTAAACTACATTTTCTACATTGTTTCCACAATAACTAGTGTAAAAGGCCCACTTTGAAAATGCTCATTTGCAATAGTGAAGATAAGACAAAAAAGAATGTTAATTTCCTACTCTTTAAATTGATGAGGTCATCCTAAATTAGATTTTGGATCATGCAGATGATCTCCCACCGTGCATGCGTTGCGTATTTTAATGATGTGCATTCATGATATTTGAGATCTGAACACGTAATAAAAGTAATGGTAACACACACACACACATATACACATGCGCGCGCGCGCACCTGTAAAATCTGGCAAGTGGATAATTGTTTAGATAACAATTATGTCAATTATAGATGCAAATTGCGTCCCACTTCACTCTCTAATAAGACTTTAATGCTTCAAAAGTAAAAGAATAAGATTAAAAGAACAAGACATGATTTTAGGAGAAAAGAAAGAAAAAGATAACAATAATTTGTCGTGTTTGACACAAGCTTGAGACCTAAAATGTTCCAAGGGGGATGTATGCATCTTTTCTGCTTCTGGGTTTGGCTGCCAATTGTACTATGTGTTCCCTAGCGTCAATAATAATCAACCTAAAGCAAAGGAAAAGTAATAATAACCAGAAGAATATGGGATTGAATTTTCGCACCATTATTGAGATATAATACTTTTAAATTTGATTTGATGTTAATACTATATTTTCTAACATATGGGTTAATAGGCGGACCAACCAAATAAAAAAAAGGCATAAGGGTTAATCCGAAAGTTAATCAACCTTTAAACTTGTCTTACTCTTAAACATATATATAATCTTTATGGGGGCAGGTTGAATGTCAATGTCAATATCAATATAAAATATAAAATCTATAAAGCCTTACATTATTTACAAATCAATGATTTTTAAAAAAAATTTTTGGTTTTATTTTTGCTCTGCTAATTTTCACTAAACATTTAATTGATTCTTTGTAAGTTGTAACTGTATTTTTATTATTCTTTAATATTTCGACTTTTTATATTTTAAAAGCGTTTTACTATTAAAAATTAAAGTTGTATAACTTTGTAGAAACTCTCAAAATATTGTCTCTTATAACGAAAAACAGTGTATATATATATAATTATAAATGGATACAGAAGTACTTACCGCTGGACGTTGCAAAAAACAGACAAGATAATTTTATCCGCTCTTTACCAAAAAAAAAAAAAAAAAAATTTTTACATTATGATTTTATTAATAAGCCTCCGTAAATATATGCACTGTAGTACTTAATTGATTTAAGCATGTACTATAAATGCATGAAGTTCTATGCCATTGGTCATAATCTATGAAGTACCGCTTTAAAAAATATGTTATAATATATTTATGATTTATAAATAGTATAGTTTATTAGAGTTTTTATTTTTTATATTATTAAATACATAGATGAATAAATTAATGAATTTATGGCTGCTCATAACAATTGTGGGAAAGTATATTTTTTTTATATTATGTAGTAATGAAAAGTTAAGTTTAAATATCAACAAATATAGCAAACAATTGTTCTCTAAAAATTAAAATCCAAAACAAGTATAACTTTAAAGGACCATACTTACATCAAGTTTCTTATGTCTATTTTGTCAAGTTCTCCAATCACATATGATCACATGTTATATTTTTTCAGATAAAAAATAATTAAATTGCTATAGGATATATATTTAAGAAACAAAAAGAAAAAGAAAAAGAAGTAAACCACCCAGTCACCTTCCTTTTTATGTGCTGCTTTTGCTTCCTAAATATATGATATGCTATTCCAGAAAATCTAAAATAAAAGTACTTGGACTAGCTGTCTATGAGAAAATAATCGCCTAGTTGCTTGATTTGAAATCATAATGAGGGTAGACATAATAATCATCCATAAGTGTGTATAACATTTTTTATACTTTAATTTTGTACTCAGGGTAAAAATTTCTCATTCTCTAAAGCACGGGACATTTTACAGAAGTGAAATCCAATCGACTAACTTTTTTATTTATTTCATGGGAAAAGTAACCCCGCACCCTTTAGTTATAGTTTCAACTAATATTAAATCAAGTCCTCATAATATTTTATTTTTATCAAGATTTTATAATTTCTCAGTAGGCATTGATTACTCACATTAAAATTTTCACATAGATATTCAAAAAAGCAATAAACCCGATTTACCGTTGTCATAAGGGCCTAATGGCTGCTTTTGTTAACTATTAACTGTGGAACCTTGAAAATATAATTTGCTTCTTAAATCTTCTGCTTCTCACGGTGTATTGCTTTTTAGTGTATAATAGAAAAAATTACAAGGATTTCATAAAAAACTGCCACAACCTAATTTAAAATTAAATAAAACTATAGAGGATGGGATTAATTTACCCTTTTAAATTGCATATATATTTTAAGGTTAGTTTGCGGTATACGAATTAATGCAAATTAAAGGCTCAATTTTCTTAATATTTCAGATGATTGATAATATGTTTGTGTCTAGTTAGCCAGGTATCAGTTTTTCTCAAATAAAATAACAATTTAATTAGACTTTTCTTATGATAAATGACGTGCGAACTAGCCTTTCATGGGAAATGAGCTTGTCTATTATATACTTGTATACTTATACACACATATGTATATATAATAAATTATTTTGGTCACGAAAATTATTGGAGGCACCAAATCAAAGTGCTTCATCTTTCTAGAGCCCATGCAACGTTAAAGAGGAATAACTTTCCAAAATCAAAATCATGAAATTATTATTATATTTGACAGTTGGAAACCTAAGCGTATAGCCACTTATATGCATATACAAAGTCCATAAGTAAATTTTTCTGCCAATTAATGCCCTTAATGCCTTTATTTTTCCTTTTATGGTTACGTTTAGATGGCTCGATAATGTCAAAGAGGATCTTAGATGCCCAGAAAAAAAAAAAACAAAGAAACCAGAAAAAAGCATTCCAAAAATTATCATCTTAAACACTACTTATGTTGGAATATAAAAGTCCACCTTAGTGGATTAAGGCCTAAGCCCGTTTGAAGAAGGGCTATCATAAAGAGAAATATCCCTTTATGGTATTTATTCCTATGTAACCATACATTCAAAAGTTACATTTATTCCCCATTGCAAGAGGTGCTCATATTTAGTGCTCAACAATACCTCAAATATGATTGTCTTCAATACGAGGATACATGTACTTAACAAAAAAGTTACATTTATTCCTATGTGATCATACATATGTTATATATAGGATGTAGGATTGAGGGAAAAACACTGAATAATGCTCTCTTCCCTTAAAAAAAAGTTTTCTCATAAATGCTCTCTTCTCTTCATCTCTTTGGTGTATTTCTTTGTAACGTGATTGAGGTCCGCATCATCAGAGCTCTAGTTTCATTTAGATATTTTAGTGAATCAATCGGATTGATTCCAAGTACGCCCAAAACTCCTACAATTTTTTTTTGCCAAAATTCTTACAATTTAAAAGTGAAATTTTTGCTGAAATGTTTCTGTTACTAAAACTCACCACTCATTGATTTAATTATTTCACTAACCAGTTCGTATATCCATATGTCCATCAATTGGTATGCTATATGAAAAGAAATTATGCAACTGGCTATAGCAAAATATACTATTTATTACATAGTTATCCTAGCTAAATAATAAAATTATATAAAATATAAACCTTGTAATATATATATTATTTATAAGCTATGAATGATGTGATTCACAGTCTTTATGAACCGTGAATGGTTTGGTGTCTTACACCAAAAGAAATGAACTTGGTATGGTTCACATAAATGGTACAAATTAATCTTAACTTTCTAAAACAATCAAGTTTAAATCATCAAATTTGATCTAACGTCCATATTTGTAAGTGGAAACTTTGAGCCACTTCCATGGATATCATGACCTATTAGATTTTGCGCAATAATGCATTGGACGGACATCTAGTTTTGGCTTGAAGTCTATATATATATATATATATGCTAAACATAGGTTAGTCTGAATCAAACAGTACTACAAAGGAAAAAATAATCAAGCATCTCACATTAACATTAAATAAAAATATACTAATGCATGAATATAAATAAATATAATAGTAATATTGTCCCTTGCAAAGCTCTACTTGTTGAAAGATTGACAGAAGAGAGAGAGCATCCAAGGAGAACAATAAGGTAAATTTCAATAAGGCGGTTCATGGATGAGTTTGTCTCAATATAAATATATACTGAGATTTTAATTAACTAATTAATAATTAATTAATGATAACCTTCTCCATGATAATCAGACGAAACCTTTCGTCTTCTCTCATTATGCCCTGCCAAACGTCTTCTACAACTCCGTTTTGAGTTGTCAAACTCTGAAAGCTCATGAAACCTGCAAATTAAAGTTACAACCCACTAAGAGAAATTAATATCCAAGGACAAGTTCAAAAGGTGATTAATTCCATAATTATAATGTTGATTGATTTTTTTTTTTTGACATGTTAAATTAAACAAGCAAAGTTGGCAAGTCGCTCAACCTCATTGATGAGTTAGATTCTTTTCTTTTCTTTTCTCTTTTTTGCCTATTTAACAGGACCAAATGAATTAACCTGTGTAACTCTACTTCTATATACTACAGTAGCAAAGTGTTCCACGAAGAGAAATAAACCCAGCCTTAAGTTTGACAAGTCAAAGCAAAGACTTATCTATTATGTAATAAAGAGGAGTAGGCAACATATGTATATGACCCACAAACTTTTGGATAATGAAAATGGAAGAGAATGGACAGTAGTGGATTTTCACACACAAATATAACTGTTGTATCCTAGTTATGATGTCGTTTCAATAATTCACATCATATAGTAAAGTGAACCATTGTCCCAGTGATTATGAGCACCATAGATTTTTATAAAATAAAAAACAATATGGTTATGTTGACAGATGTATATGTAGTACTGTAATAAAACATGAAATTTTTTGATAATTACATGGTTTGAATTCAAGAATTATATATGCAACGCATTCCATAATTAGAAACTTAGTATATAACTACTTGAGTCTCTAATTACTCAAAGTTACTCACAATTTGAGAAATTATGCTATAGACACAGAATATTACTGCTTCAAATACTCTATCTATTAATATACATGGCATATCTCGACTGAATATCCTCTTCTTGAATAATTAACTAATGATTGTGATATTTTGTATTTGGTAATTCAATTGACCAAAACTGGGACCCCAAATCTATTTATGTGATCATTAATTAGTGAAACTACTTGCGGACCTTCTTGTATAACGTACAAGATGACTCATGTTGAATTTACAAGTAAAGAAGTATATAAAGCATATAATGTTACTCCCTCTAATCCTTCATATAGGCCACCCTAGAGAACATTTTTTATCCTAAATCTAAGTCAGTTTAAAAGAATTAGTATAGCATTAATTGTTTTATTTAAAAAATGCCCTTCTTGTCAATTCCCAATGAAAGGATAAGGGAGTATATGTATGGTATTTATTGAATGCAAATATGGAAACCAAACAATTTCTAGATAAGTTCAATTATGTAAAACAGTTAAAAGTGACTTATATTAAGAATCAAAAGGAATGAAATACTCATATTTTTTATAGCAGGTATAATACAAGCAAATAGTCATTAATTGAAGATCTAATTAATAATTTCCATGCTCAAGACAAGAATCCCAAGATTTTTCCATTGCGGAGCTATAAATTGGATCATGTCATATTCAGAGAATGTGTGACACAACAGAATGTACAATGCAGAGGATTTGGGCACTCTGCAAAACTATCCATATAACAAGATATGTTCAAATTGAAGTGTTTTTTCAGTCCAAAAAAAAAAAATTGAAGTTTTTTTCCCTTAAAATGACTTTCTTTTCACAAGCTAACACCAAACAGTCAAATAATTTACTTATTCAAACGTGCACAAATCGTTCTTCAATAATGAGACTTGTTGAAGTTCATTCTCAAAAGAGGGTGAAACCGAAGTAAGCAACTAGTACCCCATCAACAAATTAAAATTGTCCTTCCACATTTTTTTTAGTTATATTATTAGAGTTTAAACTCTTAACATATTACCCTTACCCACCATGAACTTACCTTAGTTTGTCCCTCAAGTTTCAATCACAAGAAATTGCAGTAAGTTCCATTACCCCCATTAAATTTTGGTTTCTTATATTTTCTACCAGAGACAAATTTTGGTTTGTTTAGATTCCTATTGAGATTCAAATTCAGATCTTATGATTTAGAAAACACGACTATTATTATTGAACCAGAGAGAAGTAATTTAAAACCCTGTGAATAAAACCTCTTGGATCTTTCAACCCACAATATGCCTTGAAGACCAAATTAAAGAAAGCAACAAGTACGTATACGAAGATTAGGGTTTCTTTACCTGCTACATTGCTGGCAAAATCGTTGTTCATTCCCTGAAATGGGTACGACCGGTGCTTTAGCATGGTACTCACAGACCTTGTGCCGCCGGTGATACTGTTTGGCGTCGCGCAGATCAGTCCGGCAATCATCGGCCTGACAACACGGTGGCGCCGCCGAGGAGCTGCCGTGTTTGGGGGCTTTCCTGTTGTATGTATTTGATGTGATCCTTCTCTTTCTGCCATGTTCTTCTCCAGAGCCAACTTCACTATCTGTCTCTTCTTCATCGCCGTCGTCTTCTTCTACTTCTTCCTCTTCATCTTCGACTTCCTCTTTCTTGTGCGTCGAGTTCCTCTTTCCCTCAGCTCTGCTTGTTTCCATAAGTTCAGGGGGAAGCGAGAGAGAGAGAGAACCAGATCAAGAAAACCAGGAGAAGAATGTGTTTGGGGGGGGGGGGGGGAAGAGAAGTCAAGGAGAGAAGAGATAGGCTGGTATAAATAGGGAAAACGACGAAAATTGCACCTAACAGATATTCATTTTTTGAAAGTATTACAAAATATTTAGACTAAAATTTTAAATTGAACCTAACAGGTATTATCTTTAGAATTTGAGGTTAAAATATATTAGTTATATAAATTTTGGAATAATTAAAAATTAAATTTAAAATATATAAAGATCTCTACTTTAAGATTGTTAACGGTAATTTTTATTTTGTTTCTTTAAGTCAAATACAATATAATAAAAAATTTCGACTTAGCTCTCACTACCAAAATTTTCTGAGTATAATTCAAATTTTTTTGGGGGGACATAATAACTATGTATCATCTTATTACCCTTAAATATATATATATGTATCTATAACACGGAAAGGTCATAAAAGTATAGATACAAAATAAAATTAGCTAAGATATATTGTAAAATATTCACTAAAAATAGAAAACAATATTTAAGTTTAAAATTAAACTATTTAAATCCACACTATGGGTATGTCACGCAACCGATAAGGGTTTGTGCTAACTTAACCAATGATCTTGAGTTTAAATCCTAAATATACATAAATGTTAAATACTTATTGAGAGAAATTGGCACACTATTCATTCATGAGTAATAAATAATGCGACTAATTTTTCAAATTTCCATCTATACTACTTTATCATAATAATATAATCTAGGGTGAATGTGGCTAAAAAATGTAGGCGAGGACCACATGATCTACATTTCTTGGTTGTCAACAATAAGATAATGAAGATTGCAAGTTGCAAAGAAAGAAAAGAGAATAATAGGTCTGTACAAGACAAGAAGACCTAGCAAAGACCATAAAATAAAGTATAACTATATATAACCCTTTCTTCAATCACTTTTGGACTTTTCTTTAGACCCAAGAATTTCATTAAAGACAATGATAGCTCCTCGTGAGTGGATCATTCAACACTGATTCCATTTAATAAAATAATAATAATATTATTAATTAATAGCTAACTTAATTAGTGGCCTTCGATCATCCACACCACTCTTTATAGGCTTTTTAGTTTTTCCAAGGCGGCTCGTACTATCAATTACTCCCCGGCTCCTATTTGTAAATAATTTTCTTTTTCATGAATCTGATCTTTTTTATAAGTAATTTTGATTTTTTGTATGAAAATATAAGCTTTTTTTTTTTTTCTATTTTACCTTTATTAAATAATCATTTTTTCTCATATCTTATACTCATTATCTCTCATACTTTTTTTTTTTATTCTCTCTCCTATATTCTTTTCATAAATAGAGGTATATGTGAAAAAAATATGGCATTTTTGACACACTTATTACTTTTAACTACCAGTTTGTTTTGCGCAATCAGAGAAAAATTGCTTATAAATAGGACTGAAGGAGTATATTATTATAAAAAGAAAAAACGGAGAACCAAGGTTCAGTGTCTAAAATCAAGTTGAAGACTTAAACCTTAAAAAAATAATTCTGAGAGCAATAGGATTTTGTTTAATAGTTTTTGATGGATAAATTAATTAATTTCCCCTCATTGTTATATATTACATTATTACCATAGTAGTCAAGTGAAAAAACCATACATACAGTTATTAACCACATTTTCAATCATGATATATGTATCATAAATATCTTATTTCCAATCTGTAATTATGAGTGATAATTTTACACTCAATCACTCGATTTCGATATTCCTGTTTGTTGTCAATATTGGTGACTGTATAAAACGTAAGAGAGAACTATTAAATTTATGGTAAAACACACAGTAAAATCTATATTGCTCGTTGTTTCAATTGCGGCAAAAAAAGTCTTGTTAGATTTCTATATCTTGTTTTTAAGATTAAAATAAAAAATTTAGAAACTAATATCAATTTTAATAAGAATATAAAATATAAAATTTCTTATAAGTCATTAATTCAAGTTTCATTAGTTCGACTGTGATTGAATCAAATATCTCCTGCCATACAAATTATATATGTGATTCCCTAGTTGAATAATGTTTTGAGAAAAGATGCCAATGACAAAAAATAAAATCCACTAAGACAACATCATCAAAGGAAAAAAATATATCTTGCCATAGAAAACCTATTGAAATAGCGGTTTGATAGAAAATAGTTCAACCGTGATTAAAACGGGGTAACTCAATGAATAAAAAAATATAACTTAATTAGAATATACCAAAAAGGCTTAAGTTGCATACAACACCTTTTTCAGCATCCTAGCTAAAGTAATTTTTATGCATCCCGCACGCTAAAATAGGTTTTCAGTAGCTCTTAGTATTCTAAAGTAAAGTTTTTGTGCATTTAGCACCCTAAGTATTTTAAAGTAATTATTTATGTATTTAGCACCCTAAAATATTTTTTAGTTGTACATAGTATTTTAAATTTGGGGTGCTCATTGTAGTTGAGAAAATGCTTTACGAGTAAAGTTGAAAAAGAAAAGTTTACTTTATGATGCTGAGTCCTATTGAAAAAATACATTAGCGTGTTTGATGCAACTAACCTTATACAAAAATATTCACAAATAAATCTGAGAGAGTAATATTTAAATAAAAAACATTCACCCACGAGTAAATGAAGCATTCAACAACAATAACAATGAGGCCGCTACTTGATTGCATTACTCCATTGTGCTCTGTTAACAATCAAAATTTTCAAATATATTATTAATCAAAAGGTTTCATTTAATGACTTTATTGAGCGTTCTCTTTGGTCTTCCTCGACCTTTTTTTTAGAAGACTCCATAACACCTCCAACAACCTTCTTTATACTTGTCCAAACTACACTTCAAATGATTTTCAACTATTTTCTTTTCAACATGCATGCGCTACTCCTTCTCTTCATCTGATATTATTATTTTGAATCTTATCTTTTTTGTATGAGCACACATCAAATTTAATATCCTTGTATTTGTTACACTAACTTCATACTCTTGTTGTTCCTTTAGAGCCAAATATTCAGTACCATATAGCATTACTAGTTTTATTGCAGTTCTACAAAAACTTTCATTTAAGTTCATTAGATACTTTTTTTGTCACAAATATCTCCAGTAGCTTTTATCTACTTAAACCAACCAACTTGTATTCTATGTGAAATGTCTCCATTAATTTCAGCATTCACCATCCTTATGTATATATAATTGATCTCGTCACTTTGTGGAATGTTTGATCTCCTAATTTACCCTCAAAATCAATACTAGCCGGGCTCCCATCAAAGTTGGAATGCATACACATACATACATACATACATTCTATCTTACTCTTATTCAGACGGAAATCTTTCAACTCCAAGGTTCTCTTCGACAAGTCAAGTAAATGAAATATTCATATATATATATATATATATATAAATTATACATAATCCAGTAAACGATAGTTACTGAAAGTAAAACACAAGTCTATGGGACTGCTATATTTTACCTCAAAACAATGCCATTTTAGGCTAAACAAATGGAGAAGAAAAAAATATAAAATCCAACTCAGTTAACCCATCCATAACTTTTGATAGGACTAGTTGGAAGACTGGCTCACCAATTCATTAGCATGACTTACTAATATGGGTTGGCCTATAATCATGGTGTAAAGCAAAATAAGTTTTTTTAAGAGCAAGAAGTCTCTACTCAGTTTTTACTTTTTAACAAGAAAGAAAGCGGTTCCTACCTCTCCTACTCTCTCTCTCTCTCTCTCGCATTTAATAGAAGATAGTCCTTTTCACGACGAGAAGGAAGAGAAAGACGCTAAGGAGGGCCCATGAGTGTGTGGGGGACAATTCTATGAAGCAACCACAATGCTTGTTTAGCTGCTAAGCGTGCATGAATTATTGAAAAGAGAGAAGATACGGATAAATTGATTGAACAAGCTTGGGGACCTCTATATATGTGACTGCCAACAGGTTAAGTTGTACGAATATTATCTCATTGCATGCTCTTGAATCTCCCAGTTTCAGGGCCCCCCCTCTTCCCTTCTCTATTTCTCTCCCACGTTGCATTTTGGTGCCGCCACCAGATTTGCCAGCTAGCTTTTCCTTCCTCTGTTAGGTTACCATCAATCCTTCTGCTGCTTCCTTGTTATTGCTTTCAAAATGCATTACAGCTGTATCTCTTTATTACTATTTTCATAGATTCTGATATATTTCCTTCTTGTTTTAATATAAGAAATATTTATTTGATTTGATTAAAAAGTTAGTTATGTTAGTTAATATAATACGTATTTTCTAAAACACTCTAGTTATCTTCTTTCTTTTATTCCTTCTTTCTCTTTCTTGATTATTGTTGTGGGAGTATCAATAGGGGTAAATTAGAAAAATATTAACAAATATGAAGAATATGTCTTATATTTAATACCTTATTAATATAAAACATAGTTGAATTTTTTGAATAGATTAAGGAAGCTAAATAAATTACTTTAAATTATTTTTATTTATCTTTTTATAGCAAAATAATTTGTCTAACTTATAAACTGATATATAATCAAATGATATAAGACATATATGCTATGATTAACTAACTTATTTAGTTTCATTAATCTCTTTAAAAAAGAAATCAATTAGATCTTATATTAAAGGTAGGAGTGAGTATATGTTTATCTACAAAATTAATGATTGGTTTGTTATTCAGAACCAGACGCCAACGTTTTGATATCTCTCATATTAGGCTTCTGCTTTAAATTGGAAAGGACGTTTGGGAAAGTTTGTATGTAGATTATTTTAATTTGGATCCCCCCTATTTTTGGCTTTGTTGACCTAAATCTATTTTAAATAGTGTCTTCAAAACAGAATCAGACCTACAGGTGGGGTGGATGGATTGCCGATTTGTGCTTTGTTTGGATTTAGGGTGCTTTCAAACTGCCAATGGTCTTGTGCCATTTGTACTCTAGTGGCATATGTGGGAGGTTGTGTGTTTGATTTTACTTGTAATTTCAGTTTGTTAATGTCTGGTCCTCTAACTTAAAAAAAAAAAAGAATTATATCAAAACTAATAAATGATTCAAAAATCTATATCATGATATTGAATTTTTTCTTACTGTTATAAAATTTTTTTAGATAAATGTTAAGGTTAACTCTCTCTCACAGAAGAATTGGCCTTGATATTCATGACTTGTTAATAGTGTGGCTTAGTATTTGATATTTTATACCCATTTAGTCCTTATTATAAGACCTATTTAACTAACTTGATTTGATTAAGGAGGTTATGTAGGTTAGTTAATTATAATAAATATGATATTTTTTCCCCTAAAACAATCTTCTTTAATTCCCACTCTCACCCTCATAAGAGATTATCAACAAGGGTAATTTAGAATAAATATGGTAAATATGTCTTATATTGAGGTCATAGATTGAGTAGTAGTATATGACTGAACTTATAGAAGATTAATGAGTTCAATAATCTATCTTCTTTTTTTTTTTGAAAAAAAAAAATTGATTTTAAACACGAATTCATTCATTTAACATTTTAAATTATATTATCTACTTTAGCATTCATACTACATGTAAAGGAAATGTCGCATCTAGTCATTATGCTTATACATGTTTTCTCTCAATTCCTCACTTTTGGAATGTATCATGTATATTATTTTTGAGATTACTGTAGGAAATTTGAGATTTTTAATATATATATATATATTCTACGAAAAAAGCACAAATACAACATATATATATATATATATATATATGCAATTAAGAATTCAATATTATCATTTCCCTTTGTATATATCCGAAAAAACAGCCACATCCAATTCCAACTGTAACGCCAACTGTTACAATATTTTTAGGCCAATGGTTTGGATTCCTATTACCTTCCAATATCTGCGAGCTAGGACCACCACTGTTTGCTATCGTTATTATTTATTTATTCATAGTGGTCCATATTTGTACGACGAAAACTATATGTTTGAATGTCAGTTTTACTTTTGTTTTATACATTTAATGTTCAATGTAACCAACCATGTCCTCGCATATGCCTGAATGAATCTTCAAACTTCACAGCAGTGAAGCTAGCTATGGAGTCAAAGTTCAAAATAAAATTAAAGCGACTTTAATAATTTCTTCAAGTACCAGGTTCAGATAAATGTGCGTGTGTAGCCACACAGCAAGAGAACTGAAAAATATTTAATTTCTTCGCGCGCTCTCTCTCTCTCAACTCTCAATATCGAACTAGGGAATAAGAAACTGTTCCTTTCAACCAACTAACATGTCACTCAAATATTGATGAAAACTATTTATTTTCTCATTGGTATGTTATCTATGTATAAGGCAAAGAGTATAACTCACTTGATTAAATTTTCATATGAATGTATACTTTTATTTAATAAGAATATGCTGGTTGGGATGAATTCACAAGAGATTTTAGATACATCATACTATTCATACTACTGTTCATATATAGTTTATAAATTAGTGCGGATTATATATATAAGTCAGCCTTAGAAATGGAATGTAACTTCGGTTTTAAACATGAGTATGTCATTTACGGCATACACACACTCATTTGTATTCCGATTTAAACCTAGCTATGCACATTAATTATCCTACTATTGCTAATACTCCCAAATTTGATCGTACAGATAGGTTACTTTAGCCATAAATATAATATCTTCATAAACTTTGTTTCTCAAATTTATAACTTTCCCTCAAACAATCTGTTTATTTTTTTAACAGCCAAAAGGCATATCAAACAACGTGTTGAGATGAGTACTAAGGGATAGGGGTGGTTTCAATACAAATAATAACTAAAAAGGGTATTTTGGAAAATTTAATATACATTTTTTTATAAATAACTAATTTAACTAATTTCCTAAACCTATAAAAATTAGTTATATATATAGCTCCCTATTAAGGATAGGAGGAAATATTACTTTTCTAAATAGTCTATTAGACCCTTAAATTCCTAGGTTAGCATACTAAACATATAACATATTACCTCCGATCCTTAATATTAAAGCTGGTTGATAAATTTGGGTAGATTAAAGAAATTAGTTATTTTAGTTATTTGTAACAAATCTTAGTTATTTTAGTTATTTGTAACAAATATAGGTTGTTTCCCTAAAATGCCATATTTTTTCATGACCACTCTTGTATAAACTCTTTAATGTATACAATAATAGGGATAGTTAAAAAAATTTATAAATTTGGGAGTCAAAATGGATTGAGGTATTATATTTAGGACCAAATAATCCAATCCCCAACTAGCTCTTATATGAAGGGCCAAATGTAGTAATATTTAAGAGTTAACATCTTAACATATCTAAATTGTCCAAAATGATCAACTGAATGATACATCTGCAAAGTGACTTTCATTATTTCACAGAAGGGAAATAAATGAACTTCGCCACTATAGATACAATTTTTAACCACTGTACGTTGAACTTTGAGTTGTTTGATTTTTACGCTCTAAGAAGTAAGAGAGATATCAAGTTTATATCTTGAGGCCTCAACTCTTGCTGTTCGATCCACAGAATCAAAAGGTTCTAAAGGTCATCCATTTTGTGATCATTGCAAGAAACAGGGGCACACAAAAGACAGTTGTTGGGACATTCATGGTAAACCTGCTAATTGGAAGCCCAAGAAGGGGAGAGGAAGAGGCAATGTGGCTGAAGTTTCAAAAGGTGGTGAGACCTCCTAGAATAATCAGCTGAGTAAAATCATGGAATTTTAGACTACAAAACAACCTATTGCCATGGTAGTGAGAAGAGGTAATTTCTTGCAAACTTTGGCTACAATAAAGGGTCTTGGTATTGGTAATTGCTAGATTGTTGACTTAGGAGCCTCTGACCACATGACTGATGATATGACTATTTTCTCATCGTATGCTCCCATTTCCAAGGGAATGATCATGCGGATTACTGATGACTCCGAATCTATTGTGACTGGAGTTGGCTTAGTAAAACTCTCTGTTACAATTACTTTACACTTTGTATTGCATGTTTTGAAACTAAAATGCAACTTACTATCAGTGAGTCAATTAGCATATGATGAATGATATCATGCTACTTCTTTGCTACTTACTGTCTTTTGCATGATCTACTGATGAGGATGACGATTTGGCATGTAAAGCAACTTTATGGTCTCTATTAACTCAATGTCACGAATGCCTTCCTTAATGGAAAACTCAAGGAAGATGTGTATATGAAGTTACCTCCAGGATTCCTAGGAAAAAAGCAAATCAAGTGTGCAAGTTGAAGAGGTTATTATATGGATTGAAGCAATCTCCATGTGCCTAGTTTGATAGATTCACTCGAGTTATCAAAAGACATGGATACACTAAAAGGTAGAGTGATCATACCCAGTTTTTTAAACATCATAAGGGTAAGATGGCTGATATAACTGTATATGTTAATGGCATATTTCTTACTGGAGACGATAAGGTAGAGATTAGTCAAATCAAGAAAGCCCTTGCATGAGAATTCCAAATCAAATACCTTGGGAAAATGAAGTACTTTCTTGGGATAGACGTTGCTCAGTCGAAGGGAGGAATCTATATCTCCCAAAGAAAGTATATACTGGACCTTCTAAAGGAAACAAGAATGATGGGCTGCAGACTTAGTGACACACCAATTTGGGTTGATAAAATAGATGAAGAAGCAGACCTTGTCAAAGCTATGGACATAGGAAATTACCAACGTATGGTAGGCAAACTGATATACCTGTCGTATGATAGACCAAACATTGCATTTACAGTTAGTGTGGTCAGCCATCACTCTCATGCTCCTAAACAAAAACATCTGAATTAAGTCTACCGGATCCTATGTTATTAAAAGGGATTTCGTGGACATGGGCTATTGTACAAGAAGACCAATAAACGGAATGTAGAATTGTTTACAGATTCTAATTGGCCAGGTGATCAAGATGACAGGAAATCCACCTCTAGATACGATATGTACGTGTGGGGCAACTTGGTCACATAAAAAAGTAAAAAGCAAAGTGTAGTAGCTCAAAGTAGCGCTGAGGCTAAATATAGAGTTGTAACACTTGGCATGTGAAGGCATATGGGTAAAATGTGTTATTGAAGATCTGAAAAAATGTATAAATCTTCCAATCAAGGTCTATTGTGATAACATGGCTGCAATCAATATTGCTCACAATCCAACTCAGCTTGATAGAACCAAGCATGTCGAGGTAGAAAAAGACTTCATAAGAGAGAAGGCTGATGAAGATGTCGTAGACCTGCAACACGTACCATCTAAAGGGCAAACCGTTGACATTCTTACTAAAGGATTATCCAGGGAAAAATTCGAATATCTCATTGGCAAGTTGAACATGAAGCATATCTATAGTCTAACTTGAGGGGGAGTGTAGAATCTCATATATATATATATATATATTATTAGGAATCCCATGATTATAGGGATTAATTAAATCTAAAGATTATACGAGATAATTGTTAGGATATGAAGATATTATTTTCAAATTTCAAATCTAGAAACATTGACATATCTGATTCTCTTTTGTGTATAAAAGTAATCACCCTCTCATCAGAATACATAACAATTATTCTCATCTGATTATCTTGACATATTTCATTGTTTAAAGTTTGATAAGTTATGTTGCTACTAATTAAAAAAAGAGTGTCAAGTGTGCTTGCTTTTTGGGCTTATTCCTTGAGATCTAAACATTTAAATTGCATTCACTGCTACTGTGTTGGATTCATTGATTTCAGATTGGTGGGTACTAGCATCTTCTTCATGGATTCTAGATAGTTTTAGTGCCATGCATTCAGTTGCTTGGCCAAATTGTCATTAGTTTGTGCTGCATTTAACACTTATGACCAGCGTTATTAGAATTGGAAGAATCGTGATTCGCACCTCACGAATCGATTCAAAAGATGATTCCAGCGATGCAAATCAGCTGGATGTTTCGATTTGGATTTGAATCGGCCCTGTATCACACGATTCTAGCCTGAATAGTGATTCCTAGCAGAATCACGTGATGCTGCAGACGACGGGTCGCGACAAATCCGACCTAGATCTATGCGCGACCCCCTGATTTTTTTCCATTCCCCCCTAATTTTCTTTTTCATTCAGTGAATTCAGTCAATGTTTGCATTTTTTTTCACTTTTCACAGCTTCTTTCCTTTTTTTTTAATATTTCCCTTTTTGACTTTGAGAATAAAGTAAAACACCTAAATTGAAGAATCTCAATTAAAGAGGATTACATTTTTTAAGGAAAAAGATTATATATAAATTATCTAAATCTAATATTTATCATGAATTCATGATATTTGATATATTTCAACCGAATTTTATTCAGACTAAGTAATTTCCATAATTTATGGGATCTGTAATTAATTAATTAATTAATCCTTTTGTGTAGAAAAAAGATTATATGTATTTCCTTTTATCACATCAAGATATTGAGCCATATATATTTCCTTTTATCCCATCATAACCCTATTTTTTATTCCTCTTTCTCCTTGCTATTACATTTTTTGTTAGATTGTTCCATTCCTCACACAGTGGAAAAAGCGTTTTACTCCCATTCTTTGGGACTATTTGTCATTTTGATGTTTGCTCTTTAAATGTTAAGTTTATGAAATTTGAAGTGTTGTTATTTGTCTTTAAAATGCTAAATTACAAATATCTACAAACTTTTGATGTTCTCTTATGTGAACATTACATTTATATCATTTTAAATAATTGATCATGAATACGTTTCGATTTACAATTCCAAAAATAGACTTTTTGATTCACGATTCGTATCTCGATTTGATAACCATGCTTATGACATTGTTGGTTGGAATCTAATATTCTGGCCTTATTGCTTGAATTGTGGCTGGATTTACAAGTTGTGCATATTAGCAACTTAGTTGTCATTAGATTGTGTTATGGCGATAAGGAAATAATAGGAATAACTTTGGTTCTGGTTGGAAAGTTCTGCTGTTGTTTTGTTTTGCATGTGTATACCTGCTGCTGCTCATGGTTGCTTGAAGTAAATGAGGTAGCTTATTGCATCTGATTGCTGAACTGTGATACCTATTATTGTGTGTCATTGGCGTAAGCTCTTGAATAAATTTCTGAGTGAGTTCGAATCTAATTTTGGTCTTGTACTAGCTGTGATTTTTGGGTGGATATTTGATGTTTGGTACGGAGTGCTATGAGTTTGCTTGCTGGATATCTATTGGCTTAACTAGCAAATAATTCTTTTCTGTCATGTACCAAGTCTATTTTTGAACTCTGAGATCTACCGTTTTTGAGCTGGAGTTCACACATTTTCACCAATTGAGCTAATTGTCCTGAATTGTTGATTTTTTTTTTTTTAAAAAAAGGAAAAGGAAGTGTTTCTACTGCGCATCGAAACACTGTGCTTCATTTTTCATAAGGGACATATTCAAGGGTGTTCTGTGCAAGAAGAAAATTTTGAACAAGTCAGAGAGCCAATTTCTATCCTGTTCTGGATTTTGCTACTTCACTATCTTGAAATAGATTGCTAGCCTGTGAGGTTTTACCTTTTCTCATTATTGCAGCTGCTGCACTAGTAATTTCTGAAGCTTTACATGTCTGATTGCTATGCGGAGTTGCATTCTTCACAATTGATTAAAAGCAATTCTTGGGAATCTGCCCAGCAATTGAGTGGGTGACAGAATTTTGGAGTGAAATTCTTTTTGTGTGTTGCAGACCTGGCTTTATCTTTGACTTCCCTTAATACATACATTACATGTCGTTTCAAGTGCATCGCTGATTACTCATGGTTTTTGGACTTTGCATTACTGAAAGCACTCATTTGCTGGCTTATTGAGTGTCTTGCATGGTCCCTAGTTTCACATACAAACACCACTCATTCGGAAAATTTTATATAGATGATGGCTGGAATTAAGTGTTACCTTGAGTTTATGTTGTTTGGAAATTGATTAGGCAACCCACTTGTAATACCCCGACTTTTGAGACTTGAACTTAGAGAATAAGCTTGAGATTAGTGAATTGTTAAGCCCCGGTTTAGCAAGATCCCAAATTGTGATTAAGGGTTAATGACTCCAAAAGTGGATGTGGTTAGTGATAAATAACCCTTTTGGAGAATATGATGTGATTTGGCACTCGAATGTGATTCGTGTGTGTTGTGAGCAGCGCCAAAACCCTGTATTTGAGTTCAATTGTGGATTAACATCCAAATTGACTTAGAATACAGGGAAGAATTGAATGGGGTATTTGTTGGAAATGGTGTCATAGTGTGTTTTGATGTCATTGAAATTGGTTTGGAACTTTGGAATAGAAAAGTTGCAATGTTAGGTTTCGAAATGTAAATTGTGTTGACATGTTGAGATTGTTGTGAAAACATGTCAATGTGATGTGAATTTGATTGATTTGGTGTTTCCAATGGATTCCTTGTGAAAATTTATGTGGGAATGATGTTTGGTATAAAAATGGGACCATTGGAAGCAAAGATGTAAAATCTGAAATTCTGTCCAGTGAAACTCTATTCTGGGCACACTAGTACAAAATTCCCTCTTTAGACCGCCATATTTAGACCGGTTATAGCGGATAAGGTCTAAAAAATTTGACCGGTGGCAGTTTTGTAATTATATAGAACTTCTAAGACCGGTTCTTAAAAAAACCGGTCTTAAAAAAATTATTTAGACCGGTTATAAATAAAACCGGTCTTGAAATATCAAAATATTTAAAAAATAAAAAATTTTAAACTTTTAAGACCGGTTATTTATAATAACCGGTCTTAAATATCAAACATTTCAAGACTTTTAAGACCGGTTTTTAAAATAACCGGTCTTAAAAGTCATATTTTTTAGACCGGTTCTTATAATAACCGGTCTAAAAAGTACTTTTAAGACTGGTTCTTAGAATAACCGGTCTAAAAAGTGATATTTTTTTAAAAAAATATGGATTTTTTTTAAAAAAAATATGTCAAATTTTGAAATTTTAAAAAAAAATTTCACCCTTTTAAGACCGGTTTTATTTATAACCGGTCTAAAATATCGACCATAAATTTTTGAATCTCCTCTTTGTCGCGCCTAATTTTCGCTCTTTTAATTTGAAACCTCTCTTTTTGGTGCGATTACTCTGTGAGCTCGGTCATCTTCACTCGATCTCATTCTCATGTTTGTTGCTGCGGTGCTCTCACCCTCACACTAAATGAGTTTGTCGCCACCACAACCTCGCTTGCTCTGATCTTCTTCCTCGTGACTTTTCACTGTAGTTGCTTTTCTATCTCTAGGATGGGTCTTGCTTTGCTTGGTCACATAGCTTTGTACCATGAATGTGATTTGCAGACTTAGCATTTTAGAAAAGGTTGAAGAAGAGAACATCAACCTTGTGTTGTTGCGAAGGAAGCATCTTTTCGTCTTTTTAGTTTTAGTATACTGTAAGTGATGATAAGAAGGAGGTGATGATAATCATCTTTTCCCTCTTTAATTATTTATGGTTTTACAACGTTGTTCTGCTTTGTGTTTTGTTTGATTAGCTATGCAAGAATTTTTTTTTTGTTATAGTCTATAAGTTGTTATATTTCATGTTTCTACACTCTCTGGCAACCCCATTCATCTATTACCACAATTACCTGATACTTCTGTTGGTTCAAAAAGCACTCCCTTCTGAGGCCTTATTTGTTGAGTGACAGATTGCCCCATTTGATCCTACTAAGAAGAAGAAGAAGAAGAACTCTCTGGCAACCCCATTCATCTATTACCACAATTACCTGATACTTCTGTTGGTTCAAAAAGCACTCCCTTCTGAGGCCTTATTTGTTGAGTGACAGATTGCCCCATTTGATCCTACTAAGAAGAAGAAGAAGAAGAAGAAGAAGAAGAAAGTTGCAATTATAGATTCTACTGATGATTTAGTTGACAACTTAGCTGAGAATACAGAAAATTTGTCTGGTATCTAATTTAAACCAAAAGATATTTTTATTATTGTTGCTGATGTTATCATTTAAGGTATCTCTAACTGTGCAAATGCATGGTTCATTCTCATTTTTGCAGTTTCGGATGGGGTTGAGACTCCATTTGCTGGTTTAAAAAAGAAGAAGAAGAAGAAGACAGTAAGTCATTCAGTATTTATGTAGAATATTTTTGCACACAATCTTTGCCGAAGCCATTGGAATATATAATTATATGGGGGCAATATGATACTTGTTTTTTGATTGAAGGTTGAAACTTGTAACTTTACTAATGAGGGTGGAGATGCTGCTGAAGATTTAGATGGTAAGCAGTTGTATTATTTATTGATGTGCGATAAATTGAACTCAATGACTGTATGTGTGTTATACTCTTGATGTCAAGTGAAGTTAGCTGAATAAGTGATGAGCATCTAATAAATTTTGAACTCATTACATTGAATAAATATAAGATAAGTTGCTCTTATCTCAGAGATATAGATTGGTAGAAAAGTTGAGTGAATATGATAAAAAGATGATTCTTTCTTTCTTTTTCTTTGTTTTGTTCTGTTTCGCATTGCCCTTTGTTCAGAGTCTCGAGTGAAATGGGTGACACAGGTAGAGTACTAAAAAAAAAGTCATATTTATTCTTTTTAAAAAAAAATCACTTTTTAGACCGGTTATTCTAAGACCGGTTATTTTAAGAACCAATCTTAAAAGTCTTGGAAAAAAATTTTTAGACCGGTTTTTAAACAACCGGTCTAAAAAGTATGGACTTTTTAGACCTGGTCTTCGAACAATCGGTCTAAAAAAGTGATTTTTAAGACAGATTGCTTAACCAGTCTAAAAAGTAATAGACTTTTTAGACCGGCTGTATCAAGACCGGATCCAAAACCGGTCTAAAAAGTCATTTTTAACCGGTCTAAAAAGTCATTTTTTACCAGTGGCAGTCCGTTTGTGTGAACATTTTGAATGACCAAATGGTGTCTAAATATTCTGAAACTTTCTAGTCTTAAATTTCACATCCCAAACTTCAAAATGGACACATAGTTTGTGCTATTTCGTTTTGTGAGCTAGGAGATATGACTGTCCAAAATTTGGGATGGAAACTGAACTCTGTTTTAGGGCAGCGATGAGTTTTATGTAATTCTGGAATTTTGTGGTAATTTTCGGTAATGGCCCATATTTTTTCATAAATTGGACTTAAATAACTTTCATTTGGCTTTGGAATCACCTCATTTTGATTTTTTTAGAATTAGTTATGATTTTTCAGAGTTTGGACAGAAAATCTGCCAGAAAATCCGAAAATGGAAATTATGACATCATCGAAATAAAAGATGACATCCGCATGGAATTAAATATTTTCTCATCATCTTCAGCTCTCATTTCTGACGTGCTAAACCAACTGATACTAGTGAGAGAAATTTGAGAGCTCTTAGAGAGAGAGAGAGGAGAAATCTCACAAGGTAAGCCGATTTCTCCGACGATCTAGCTCGTAACGCGTATAACCTTGCTCCTAAGCTTCTCTTTCATGTTCTTTAAGGTGTTGGAAGCTCAATTTTCATGGTTAAGAAGGGCTAGGGTTTCAATGACTCTTGAGAAAAGCTAGTGGGAGCTTGAGGTAACTTCCAAACTCTTCTGTATTGACTATTTTGACTACTGTGGACAATTTAATCGGTGAAATTTCGCCGGATTGTCATTGGTTTCAAAAATGGAAAATGGGTGTGTGGGGCTGTTATGCTGCCCAAATTGGTACTAAATGGTAGTTGTAACCTAATGGAATAGTCAATAAAGTGGTTAGGAGTAGAAATGAACGCGTTTACAGAGCCGAAACCGAAAAACCCCAATTTTCCCCGGAATACTTGAGAATTTCGGCCAGTTCTAGAAATGGTTCTTAGAGTTGGATTTTCAATGATTTGATGATTTCATTGAGTTCAGGAGCGAAAATTAGGTGGCGTTACAGTTGGGTACTTTTTCGGAAAAGGCCAAAAAATAATAATTATGAAAATGCCCCTGAAACCTTAAAGTAGGGCTACCAAGGGTAATTTTGTAATTGAGATTGAATTTGATAATTTCAAGTTTGGAAATGGATTCCTTAGACGGAAATTTGTTAGAATAGCCCATGTCAAAATTTTAGGAAAAGTTTAGCCGGACTGGGTACGGTGGGGCCGGGCCGGGCCCACAGGGGCATTTTAGTAAATTTTCAATATAGCCTCATATAACCCCCAAAAACACTATGGAAGTGTCTAAATAGTACATTTGATATTGTAGGATCGAATATGAAGCCCTGAGCTGTTTGCACGTAGACTAAGGCACACGTTTCTAGGCATAAAAGGGTTAAGGTAGGGAACTTATCTCTCCTGGATGCTATGATAACTGTATTAATATGTTTATACATGTTATTGCTTTTCTTGATTATGTGGAACATGTATGAATGATTTGAAGCTATGTTTCAATATATGCTATGGCCATATGTATATCGTTCGAAGCATTGAGCTTATAGATTTGTCATTGTATGTGTGGATGAGTTATGTGATGCAAGCATGTCATGCATTAAATAGTTATCTTGCTTGCATATTGATAATGTTTCCCTACTGAGAATCTCTCAAATCTCACCCTCCCCTACCAATAATTTAGACAGGGTAAGTGGCTCGTAGAGGGAGCGGCTAGGACTCCTTCGAGATGAGAGTTGGTAGTTGGTTATCAATAAGTTGTGAAGACTGTATATGATTCGGTTGAATATAGGGTTATGAATTTGAGATGAGATTGTGTAATCTCCATTTGAAGAATTGTAATGGGCAATTGTGCCCTGTGTATCTTTAGCGAAGGTATGTACCCGGGATTGTTGGAATGATTATGTTGTGCACTCTGATATTTATATAAATGTGATTTATCTTTGCGTAGTAATTGTATTCGAAATGTGAATATGAGACCAAGTTTATAAATGATTTCAAAAGGTATTTGTGAAAACCCCGTCATATGATGGGTTAGTAAATTTTATTTGATTATTATTTGTCTCTATTTCATTTTAATCGCGTATTTCGGGTATAATTATGGAGGGGGTTACACCACTCACATCCCCACCTGAGCTTGTTGGAAAATGTTTGCGTACAGAAAATTACAAGCTTTGGTTTCTTTAAGTTTTGGGCCATTCTAAGCAAGTTCAATAGCTTAGCTATTGGGTGTCGTAAAGTTTAGCCAAATTCCAATATTTTGGCACTTTTCAAATTTTTTTTTTTGTTTTCTGAATTTTTTCCAAATTTTTCCTTAGGTTAGTTTTTGACTTTTCTTCTTGTTTTTCTTCCAATTTTTAGGATTTATTTGCATTTCTAGGACCTTTTAAGACTTAGAATTCACTGGGATTTGATTGATTGCAATTTAATTGGCTTGGTTTAATGATAATGATGATTTTGAGTTTAGGTTCAAAACTAATCCTCCTATGCATTCCTTTCTAGGGAATAATGGGACACGCTCTCAATTCTTGGATGAATCTTATGGAATTTGGAGACATGAAGCACCTTCTAATCTCACATATTCTTAAAAGCTTGATGTGATTCAACAAGATTTGGATTCTCTCCGAGCATAAATGAATTATCAAGAAAGAGCTTTTGAATCTCAACTACCTCATTATCTCCACCCACATTTTGAACCACCTTGTCCATAAACCCTTTATTTTGACCATGAACCTACTTTCCAACCACATCAACCCCACTTCAACCATATGTTTTCACCCTATACATTCCATCAAGAATCACCCACTCCGCTCTACCAAGAACCAACATCTCCATTTCATCTTCCCTCATTTCCACCTACTTCCATACCATGTAGAACTCCATATAAACCACCTTCTCCATCATTCCATGAACTTGCACCACAATCCTTTACTCCTCAACCTAATGAACTTGATGCTTTCCTCACTTTGCCAAACATGGATGATCGAACCCTTGATTTAAAAAGAATGTATGATGAGCTTAAGGTTGAACACTATGAGTTGTTCATGTTGAAAGAGGAAAATGTGCTTTCCAAGGAGAAGGAAGAGGGATTTGAGGCGATACAAGACTTCATTAAGGCATTTGTTAACCATATGCTATGGAAAAAAACTAGAGAAGAAGAAGGAGCTCCATGGCCCTATAACTCTAATGATGATGGGGAAACTTGTTACAGAATTGTAATTCTATATTGAGAGAAAGAGAGTGAAGAAACCAAAAATAGAGGTGTAGAAGAAGAAAGAGATAGAGAGATCAAGAGAGAAACAAAACCAAGAGAGAGAGACAAAGAGAAATCTATTATTTCATATCAATCACAATCTGATTTTCCATAGGATCCTACTTCTATGTATAGACTTGGGCTAAGAATCACCACCCTTCAAGTAACTAAGTCCAACTGCAATTATTCTATAACTAGCTAATTCTTTTAATCCCTTATGATAGACTTTAACCATATTAACTAACTAACTAAACTAACTTTTACACTTTATTATCTTTACATAGCAATACCCTCTCCCAAAAATATCCTTGCCCTCAAGGATGAATGACAACTACAAAATACAAAAATTGGACCTCAAATACAATTTGATAGAGTGAAACCAAACTAAGGCCACCAACTTGACAACCCAAACCCAGAATCAGCAGCATTAGACAAAACAACAATGAAAAAACGAGACTCAACGGCAAGAAAAGAAGAGGAATTGCCGGCATTGAAAGAGAAGAAGCAATCAGCTCCTTGCTTGAAGGGGTGTCATGCGACACACCTAGAGAACATTTAAAAGTTTCAAAACTCAAACACCCATAAACTCCATATGAGATTTGTGTATTCATCTTTGTGGCTCTGTGTTGGTTTATCATGCTCGACATCTTTAGTCCAATGTCCCTTAAAGTCATCTGTGTATTAGTGTTGCCACATGTGAATCTGGCTGTGTTGGCCCAAGAAGATTTAATCCCTTGGTCTAGCCTTCATCTTCACTCTCAGTTCTTTGCTTAGAAATAGGGGGTTCAAGAACTTCATCTTCTTCTTGAACTTCGTTAGGTGCCTTATGGTTGGCATGGCCTTTTTGGGGATCTTCTGACTAAAGTTGTTCCTCCCACAACAATTCTTGTAACTCTGCCACATCTATTTTCATGAACCGAAGCTCTTGAAGAATTGAGGCTATTTGTTCAACCATCATCGTCATACTCTAAAGTTGTTCTTCCACCCTTCTTGAAAGGAATGGACAATTTGCAGTAGCCATTGACTGGTAGGATCTTGTTTTTTCCCTTTTGGAATCACAGTGGGAGGGCCACGAATAGATGGCCTTGATACCACTAGTACAGAATTGTAATTCTATATAGAGAGAAAGAGTGGGGAGAAACTAGAAATAAAGATGTAGAAGAAGAAGGAGATAGAGAGATCAAGAGAGAAGCAGAACCAAGAGAAAGAAACAAGGAGAAATCTATTATTTCATATCAATCGTAGTCTGATTTACAATAGGATCCTGCCTCTATTTATAGACTTAGGCTAATAATCACCACCCTTCAAGTAACTAACTCCAACTGCTATTATCCTATAAATAACTAATTCTTCTAATGCCTTGTGATAGACTTTAACCATAGTAACTAATTAACTAAACCAACCTTTACATTTTATTAACTTTACATATCAAAACCGAAGAGAAAAAGCTGAATGCTACTTTACAAGTGAAAGATTCCATACCTTTAGTGCCTACTTCCACACAAGATACTAAGAAGAAGCAAGTACATTTTCAACTAACAGAGGAGTTACTCTTAAACAATGGTAATATTCCTCCTTTTCTTAAAGAGGTTGACTCTCCTCTTACTATTATTCTTGATGTTGTGAGTGATGATGACATGGATAAAGAAATTGTGGTAGAATCCCCTCATATGCTTGTTATTGAAAATGCTCACCATGATATTTCTAGTAGTAATTGTGTAGTTGATGATGTTGCTTGCACTGTCCATGTTTCTATGTGTGATGAACATATTAAGAATGACATTGTGGAGGTTGATGAATTATGCTTGGATGCTCAAATTGTGGTGAAGTGTGAACTTAATGATAGCTCAATGACTGTCTAAGTAATGATTGCTTACATGATTTCTTCCTCTCTTCCAAGTGTTTTCAAGCATGATGTGGATTTTTATGATGCTATTAAACTTGATGGAGAATTCATTTTTTCATCATCTTCAGACTCTTCTTTTGTTTGTTCATGTTGTACTTCAGATGACCTTAATTCTTCATCTAGTTCAATTGATAACATCAAAGTGCATGCTACACTTGATAAAGTGCTTGACAATTATGCACCTTTTAATCTCTCTGAATTGCATGTTTTAGATTGTTCAATAAGGAAAATTTAAATGATTTTAAATGATAAATTTGTAAATAAAAATGAATATTTTCATTTAGTTCTTTCTTGTGATTTGTCATCCGATATAGAAAATGAAAATGCTTGTTTTAAAATTTCAGGTGGTGATAGCTTGATCAATTCTCTTTCTTCTTCCACTCTTTTACCTCTCAACTCTTTTAATTGAAAAAGTGCTGAAATGCACTCCAACACTAAATTAGATTCCGTATTTTTCCCATTGCAAACACAAGAGGATTGTGAAACTATGACTACTTATTTGATTCTTACTGAAGGGAGCCAAATTGAGATTTTGAGCTTTTACCATTCCCTTGCTTTTAGGATTTGCACTGAGGACAATACAATATTTAAGTGTGGGGGGAGGGATTAGGATTTGGGTCTTGCGTGCTTCCTTGTATGGTCTTGTGTACTTCATTATGCTTATTTGCAAAAATATGCCATTTTTCAAAATCAATTTCAAAAATTCTTGGCCCAAACCACGCTTTTGAATTTTTGCCACTCTTTGTTTTAGAAATTTGTCTAAATACTTATGGGAATTGCATATGCTCTTGGTTGATTTTTAATGAATTGCTTCGTTATTGCTCTTAGAGTTAGCATTAGGATTAGTTGAGTTAACACATTTTGATTAGGCTAATGTTTAATTGATCTTTGTAAATGTGCATTTGAGAAGAAAACCTTTGTTGGAAGGATTTTGAGCCTCATTTCCATTCATTAATATGCGTTTGCCACCTATTCTAGTGTACCTCTAGAACTTGTTTAATTTCTTTTTCAAAATCACATTTGCATTTAGATTAATGAATATGATAGGAGCATTCATTTCATCACCCTTTATCCCAAACACAAACCATATACACTAATCCATTGTTAACCCCCTTTGAGCCATTTACGTTCCAAAATCCATCATTTATTAACAAGCACTATGTATGCATCCCATTTGCATTAGATTGGCACATCTAAGCATCTTTAAATTGCCATTAATATTGTGGGTATGAAGAAATGCCATTTGCGTACATAATATATGGAAAAAAAACCAAAAAAGAAAAAAGAAAAGAAGAAAAAGCATGAAAAAAGAAGAAGAAAAGAAAGAAAAATATCATAAAAAAATATAGAAAAAAGAAAAGAAAAGAAGAAATGAAAAAAATAAGGCATTTGTTTTGATTGGTAAGGAGATGTGGTTATTTGAGCCTAAAGTAAAAAAAAAAAGGGTGTCATTGTACACATTTGTGCATGCATAGTAATTGTTTCATTATCCCTTCCATGAGACCATTTTCATCATTACAACCCTTCTAAAAATCCCCTTGGTTCAGGAGTCTAGGTGCTACATAGTGATAGAGAGAGTAGAATTTCTACAAGCATATGGTAGGATCTAGTCTAGATGGTATTAAGCAAAATTTTCTATACTTGTAAGAGGAGTTAAACACTTAAATCCTTGAGTGTTCTCTTATGTACATTTCTTTGATTAATTGTGCATAAATCTTGTCTATTTGTATTACATCACGCTAAGACTTGTGTTAGTTTGATTTGTGATGATTGATTAATTCATTGACTCCAATCTTGAGCATTTGAAATTTTCATTTGTGTTTAGTTTTGAACTGATTAGTGTTTTGGCCAGGAGTGCAAAAGTTTAAGTATGTGGGAATTGACAAATCCTTATTTTTATTATATATTTTTATACTTTAATTGGGGATTTTGCCATAATTATTAAGCTTAAAAATGCATTTTTTGAGATAAATTAATATTAAGAATAAATACATTAAATTAGGACTAAAAAGGGTAAAATTGTCATAAAAATTGTAATTATTCTTGATCATTGGTTTTTCTAAGAATATTTGGTGTTGGTTTAATTGTTTTAATTGTAGGTACTTGAAAAATTGGATTAAAACTGAATATGGAAGCTTGGGGTTCGAATTTCAGAAATGACAGTTTAGTCCCATAAATCTGAAAAATGACAATTTGGTCCATGCCAAAACTATAGCATTTTGACCAAGGAACGAAAAACTGGACCGGATAATGAACCAGTTGTAGCACAGGTTCAAGAGTTAATAGGTTAACCGGGGTCTAATCAGGAGGTTGGACTGGGCATATTAAAATATTATAATTTAATTGACAATAACAAAATAAAAATATTAACCATCATTATAAGTCAAAATTGGAATATATTACTCAAATGTTTAATAGGATTTCACTGTAAATTGGAGATTTCACAATAGTTCAATAGTAACACTAACTAAATACAATAATATTATTTATAAATTTAAAAAATCAAACTTTTCATTTAATATTTTACACATGATCGAGTATTCAATGCTAATTTATTTGTGTATAGATTTTAACACTTAATTATTCAAACTAGATTTAAATTGATTAATTTTTATTATCTAACTTGTGTTCTTTTACAGGTAAATTAATATAAATAATAAAATAAGGAGTTTAAGAATATTTTTGTCATTCTTATTTTTTTATAAATATTTTCTTTATATTTTGTTTTAGGGTCATATTTATATTTAATATAGGGTTTGTTGCAAAATGCAAAGGCAAAATAATAATAATAATATAGGGTTTGTTGCATATAGAGTAGCCGACACTTTATTAGGGATTTGAAAGGAGAGAGAAGAAGGAACATAAGGATGCGGATGAAGGAAAAACAAAAGAAAAGGAAGAACAAACGAATAAGACAATCCATCTTTTTGTTGACAGGGAAAAGAGACGTTGCAGAGAATCATTGCGGGAGTGATAGTGCGATGGAAGAGAGCCGACGTATGCCGATAGTTTGGAAACTGCTGTAGCGATATCCCAAATCCGTCGTAGCTCGTTTTGGGTTGCTGTGGGTCACCAGATCTGGTTCTTTAGTAGTGCTCGGCCAGAAGTAGAAGGAAGCTTTCGGCATCAACCTGCTGCAGTGAGATCTCAAATCCGCCGCCGCTTGTTGGGGTTGCCGTGGGTCACTAGATTTACTTCTTCAATCGTTGTGTTCCTCATCTGATTTTATCTTTTCGATATATTACAAACTAGAGAGTGCTGCAAACATGATAGTTTCCTTCATCCTCCAACTCGACATTCGCCTTTTCCTCTTTCCTCGCCGGCGACTTTAGCTTTACTGTCACCATACACTTCCATCGCCGGCGAGTTTCAAACTAGATCAAAGAGAGAAAGACGGCCACGAAGATCAATTTAGAGAAGCTCTGAGTCACATTGAAAAACCAGCAAGCTCGGACCACCACCACCACCTTTGATCTCCTTTCAATGTCACTCTCCCTTCTTCCATCACCACTGCTTAACTCCGTCATCCGTCACCATTAGCGAGACAGAGAACACACATAAGCTCAAATTCTAGCAAGATAGACTCAAAACTTCAAAGCTTCAGATTGCTGAGACCATAACAAAGCTGGACTTGACCTTCTCCTTTATTCCTCCATTCACTACTACAATAAAGAGAGAGTTGTGGCTCTTATTTTTACAATAGATGTGGCGCTTAGGAAGGGCCACATATTCTTATGGCCACTAAAAAAAAAGCTGTGGCACTTCCATAAGCTCCACAACATGTATTTTCTTTTATAAATACTACTTCCTGTGACCCTTCCTCATAGGAAGTGGTATTTTTAAAAAAAAATTTAGAAGTTGAAAGAGCCACAGTAACCTGAACGTAAAGCACATTCTCATAAGGATGAGCATTGATGAGATAGTCAGTGATCCACTTGAGCGATTCCTTAGCAGGCTACAACAGGCCAACTTTATCCATATTATTTTCATATTCCAAGATGGCCCAAGATAACACGGTGGCAGTAAATGCCATTGGAAAACCAAACTTCATGTGATCCCCAGCATCGTACATCCCTTTTGATAAATCCAACTTTGCTTGTCTTCCATCTTTAAGAGTAGAGTCCCCTCTCTAGGATATTTTGTTGTCCACCAACCTACCAGCTGCATTGAGGAATAATGGTTTTAATTCAACTAGTTATAAAGATATGGGGATAAAGAGTTATGAAATCTAAGCAATGGCATAGCAAACCATGATTTTAAGGAAAATGAAATGCCAACAAACTACAGGAGCAGTATACGACTTTTTCAATAAATAAAAATAGAGAACAAAAAAGGATGCATGAATGCAAAGTAAGAAACAGCAGGCAAAAAAAATACAGATTTTGATATTTGGTTTGTTGGCTCAACTAGCACGATTCAGAACAAACACCACTTGGAAAGAAAACAAAATAAGTAGCTCATCTAATTTCAGATCCCAACTATGACATGAGTACAACCAGGCAGATGGTACCCAAGAAAATGAAACTCACTCCCGGGGAGGGGTGGAAAAGAATGAAGAAAAGGCATAGAATCTTGACAATTACATAGGAAAGTAATAGATAGAAAGGAAAACGAAAAATGATTTATACAAAAGGAGAAACGCATTTAAAAAAATAGAACAAGAAACGTTACATTTTTGTATATCGAAGAACTGCATTGAGAGTTTTAGAGCGGAGGCATAATCTTCGTCTTTGGCGCTCTTACGGTGATGGTGGTGACCAAATTTCCTCACTAACATATATTCAACTAAAATTTTGCTTCCTCTGGCACTTTTCCCAACTGACTTTTCCTAGAAAGTGCCACATATCCTTCAAGTTTTGTCTATATCAGACAAAAATAATACACTTGTTCGCCTAACTGAAACTCAATGCAATTAAAATAATCAGTCTCCATCATCAATTAAAATGCAGACAGATCAAGGCAAAGACAATTAGAAGGAAGAATAAGTATAGAATTCAGAAAATAGAGCCTCTGGCGTATGATTTAACTTGAATTTTGGAAGTAACTTGTAGGTATAAATGTGTCAGTAAAAGCACGGCTGAGTTCATAGAGGCCAGAATCTATATAGCCTCTGTTTCACATTCTGAGAGCCCCAAACAAGAAGACAAAAACGCAACATTCAAAATAAAAGACACTAAAAGAAATTGAAGTCATGGTTCCATGCTCACTTACGGCTCGTATCAAACTCTCGTTCTCAGAGCAAGCGCCTCCGCAACCCTTTGAGGTCTCCAAGTGAAAATGCAAGAATCACAAGAGAAGTAAAGCCCCATTAACAAACAAACCAATAAAAAAAACAGCTCCACATGTGAAGACCCGCGAGAGATTAATGCATGGGTATGAGCTCCGAGAAACCTAGATCCACAGGAAAGAAGAAAACGAGTCAGTGGTGCATTGACCCTTTTTTCCTTGCGGTGAAAATGGGGAAGAAGCGAAGAATTAACTTATTAACCGAAGGGGAGGTTACGAGGATGGTTGAGAATTGGGAAATTATGAGAGAATGAGAGAGAGATTATGGAGGTGATGAAGAAGGAGAGGGAAATGAGTGAGGTCGTACACAAGGAGCAGAGTACTACAGAAGCAAAAGCTTTTCAAAAGGAGAAGAGAGAAGCTGAGTCGGTCACAGTGTCACAGTGGGGAAATTTGACATTACGCAACTTGTTGGCAACTCATATCCACTCTCAATAATTGTCAATATCCACCTAACCAAGCACCACACAAGCCACACAAGCAGGTGAAGAAGCGCCACAGCTACTCCAATTTGTCTTATGTGATGCGTGGTTGATCAAGCGGCACATAAGGACACCTATTAGCTGTGGCCCTTATTCAAGTTAGCACCACAACTTGTATATGCTTTTTTTTTATTTTTAATATTAATTAAAAGTTAAAGAAGTGTAAAAAAATATGCGCCACTATTATTCTTTTTATAGTAGTGATTTTTTTCCAATGGTCTTCAACTTCTAGCCTCTGTTCTATGACTTTCTCTACTAATTTTCCATGGCTGGGCAATAGATTTTGAAGGTGGTTGTGCTTCTTCATGCTATTTCTATAAGTGGCAGTGGCTAAATCCATTAATCCTTTGTAGTAAGAGGTAATGACATGAACTTGGAGGTTTGATAGGGGAGTTTTTACTCTTCCATTTCTCTATTTCTATATTGTATTTGTGATTCCTAAGTCTTAGGATGACTAATTTACTTTGATGCATATAAAGATTGGATGTAGCTTGAACCTTTGTTTGATACTTGGCATTATGTTTAATTAGCTTAATTATCATTTCTTTGTATTGGTTAATCATTGAATTGATAATTTAGTGAGCATTTTGTGCTAAATTCAAGATGGCTTGATTAGTGAATCAATGGCGTTATGTATTTGTTGTAACTCCATACCTTAATAACCATATTTATAGTTCGAGAATGCGTCATTAAGTTGAAATAGATACCAGTGGTTAACTTAAAACTTTTCCAAAACTTGTTTAGTGCGGTCTCACGTTCACATCTCGAATATAATTGGTTTGACCAGTTCGATTTCATTTATACATATCAGAGTGCAACCAAAAATTCCTGATAACTCAAGTTTCGTTACTTAATAAAGGGTTTACAACGCTTAGTTTCCCATACAGGGGATTACACAACACTATTCAATATATACAACATGTGCAACTAATCCCCAACAAAATATGGCAACCAACTACCAAAATTAAAACTCATAGCTAGGAGCTCTAACCACCCTTTGTCACTTGCTTTTCCTTTGAACCACTTACCCTTGCTGTAGGTTAATCATTGGAAAGAATGAGATTCAAAAGAATCCCAGTAGTAACAATTCACTTATAACATGTACAATTACAAAGCATGTGAGCAAATCACAACAACAACACAACGGCATTTCTACAATAGCTTTCGCTGTGCTCACAACGGCATATTTCACAACAGCATGTTTCACAACAGCACAACAACGATATTTCACAACGGCAATGTTACATCATGGCATATTCAATGAAATGACATACATGCAAGGCATCATACACAGAATAAGAGAGAGAGTCACTACCTTGTTCTTTCCGCTCGTGCACTGGCACTGGTTTATCATGTGCAGGGCCAATGTCAAATCCTATAATTAGAATTTCAGCGACAGGTTATTACTTAATCCAATTCTTTAATTCAAACACTCAAGTTGGTTATCATTAGGGACATTTAATCAAATGAACTAAAGAGTTAAAGTGGTCAATTAACCTAAAAGACCAATTCCTACCCTCAAAGTTCAACAATACTACATTATGCCATTACATCTTCAATTTTCGCATTAGGGACCAAATCTGCCAGAATTTTCTCCAGACTTTGAAAAATCATAACTAATTCTACAAAAATTGAAATGAGGTGATCCCAAGTCCTATGGAAATCTATTGAAGTCCTCTTCATAGGAAAAATATGAATCATTACTGGAAATCACCACACAATTCCATAATTACAAAAAAATCCCACACTGCTCCAGAATTAAGTCCAGTTTCGACATCAAACTTTGGGCAACTAAAACTCACAGCTCAAAAAACGAAATGATACAAATTATATATCTATTTTGAAGATTGGAATGTGAAATTTAATACTGGAAAGTTTCACAATTTTTAGAGATCATTTGTTTATCCAAAAACACCACACAAGTAGAGTACCTTGCTGGAATTCTGTTTAGGCTGAAAACCCAAATTTACACTTTGAGTTCCAATGACCCAAAATTCACAACCCAGGGCTATTCCCACATAATTTTTTGTGTAGAACACAATGGTAACATCAAAATTAACAAATTCCCACTCATTCTCCATGTCCTGTTTTGGCAGAAAAATCAAAATAAATTCCAATAATTACCAACTTCCAATTTCAGCATCAAACTTATGTCAAATGGTTTCCAATCATCATAAACCACCAATAACATAACCAAAACATCATGAATTACCCAAACCCTTGTTTAGCCAAAATCAGGGCAGATTTACACATGCCAAAATTCTCATTCAACCAACACAACCAATAGCTCAAATTGATGCTAATACTCACCTCTTGCTTCTCCTTAAGTTCTTTCTTCGATTCTTCAGCTTTTGTTCTTGCAAGGTGGCTGAAAAATCCTCTTCTTCAAAAACAAAAACCATAGAAATGAAGCTAAGGAAAAGAGGAACAAGTTTCATGAAGGACTCTTGAGCCATAGATGAGGTTAAGAAGGTGAAAAATCAAGATTAAGTTCACCTTGAAACCTTGCTTTTCTTCCTCTGCGTTTTTGCTGCTGCCAATCAACTTTGAGACAAATGAGAGGGAGTGAAAGCATTCAGAAATTCTCTTTCCTTGGCCCTTAATATCTGACCGAAAGTGGGCCAAAAGAAATAAAGAATATGTGTGGTGAATAATTATTCCTTTTTGGTCAAAGTTGATGATATATAAGATGACTTCAATTTTAATTCTCTCACCTCTCTTGCCTTTAGAATTCTTGGACGGAAAGTTTGAGAAAGATGAGGAAATATATGGATAATACTTTCTCTCTTTTTCTCTTATATCCCTAGCCACTTTTATTGACTTTTCATATGGAAAAGATGAAGTATATGATATTAATTCTCTTTCCCTCATGTCATGCGAATTGTAGCTCATGGAATAGCCAAAAGGGCTTCAATTTATCATAATTTCAACTCTTCAAATATTACTTCTTTAGTTGAAATTGTTGACTTAGTCATCATCTTTTACAACTTGGTCAAATTGCCTTAACATGTCATATGTAATAGCCTATATTGTTTCCTCTTGTCATACATAAGTCATGGCCCTTTGAAGAAGAAGATGATCTTGTAAAATCTCATCTTGCAATATAATATTTAACTGCCAATTTTGCAGATGAAACTTGACTAAATTCATAACAAAATTTCCAGAGGTAATTTTGTCATTAATCTCATCATCTATTCCGTACATTTAGCCCTTGAGTACATTTTGGGATATTACATTTGCAATGATTTGTTGAATGTGAATTTATTAATTGTGTTTAGCATTGGGCTTTAGCATCATTAATCTTGATTTTTCATAAGGGTGACCATTGTAAAAATTAAGATTAATGAGGAAATCAAGCAGTGATGCGAGGTGACTTAGTTATTGGATTAAAAACTAAATATAATTTTAATTTCATTAATTGCTAGAGTGCTTAATCAACTTAATTTAGAAGATTAATATGCAAGGTGGCTTGATACTAATCAATCTAAGTTAGGCCTAGTCTAAGGAGTGGTCCTCAGAGTCTTTTGAAGCTAGCATGATTAATCTCCCATAATTATGTGAAGTTAGGATTGCTTGCACTATTGCTATGAAGGATTGTTCATTCCATTATCGATTTTTTTTTGTTTCACTCATTTCATTAAGTCCTTCTTCATTCCATTTCCATAATTAAAATCCCAAAAAGAAGTAACTTAAGACCATTTTAATTCCATTTGCAAAAGTAGTTTTTCATAGATAAAAGACCAAACCATTTTCTCTATTTTTAAGTCAATTTTGATACTTAGTTTACTTAGGAATCATTTTTATTTTTGGCTCCATAAAGTGAACACGACCCGAGTGCTGCTATATTGCAGCATTATTTGGTATTTGAACCCTCAAGGCGACAAAAGGAGTTTCCATCTATATACTCAAATTTTCAAATATGTATACCCCTATCAGGTGTTGGTCACAACTTAAATATATGCCAGTGAATAAGATATTAGAACTAGTAATAGTAGGTACAAGAGATTCTCAGCGCAAAAAAATCCCACTTCCAAAGAAATCAGATACTTACAATGGAAGAGCATTACGTATTGAAGAAATATATGTCAGTCAATCATTGCTAAAAGAAAACCAATTCAAATTTCAAAACAATTAAAGACAACAATGGGCGTCAATTTGGAAAATCAATTACCATTGCAACAAGAAAAAACAAGCCTAGAGGAGAAATGCAGGGAAAAGATATGGGATGTTCAAATAAACAGGATCTAGAAACAAAAGAAGGGAAATCAAAGCTTGGGGTTGGAGAGGCAAGAGTGTTGTTCGAATAATCCTAGAGACAAATAATCCTAGAATACTCTTCCACTTTCCTCTCAGACCCACATGCACTTTCCCACTTTTGCTCTTGAGATTCGTTGCAAATTCCTCGAGCAACACTCACCGAGTCGGCAGAACCAACTCAGAATGGATGAATGAGTTGGGAATCGGTAATGGTGAAGGCGATTTTGCTGCAACCACGAAGCAAAGGCTGTGAACAATGGAGGTAGGTGTCTATGGAATGGAGAAGATGACGTCGAAGACGAGATCTGGTGGTAAGTAGCCATCGAGGAAGGGAGAAGATGAGATAGAAGAGGATGCCGGAGGTGGAGGAAATGGAGAGAAAGAAGAGAGAGAAGAAATAGTGAGAAGATAGAGGAGGGCATTTCAGTCTTTTCACTCAAACTTTGATATCCTAGATTCCTTATACGTCCTTTTGTCAATTTAGTAGACATTTTGGGGGTTTTCAAGTTCAAATGGCATTTACGTGTCTTTTTCTCTAATAAAAATGTAAGCTGAATCTACAGATAAATTAAATTAAAATAACATTAAAAAGTTCTTATTGCATTTTGTTTTAGATAACGAAATCTATTTTAGGTGGGGACAATTACCGCAACCTTCAGAATTTTCTTATATAGATGTATGGAGCTTAATCTGACATGAAAGGGGTAATTAACTCTTGATTCAAACTTTTCATGTCTCTGTAATTGATCCTTCAAGAGCTGTCTTATTCTTGTGTTTAATTTGATACTATAGGATGTGTTTCTAGGCTTTTTTTTTTTTTTTTAAATTGATTTTACACCTTGTTCTTGAGTGTGATATTATATCTTCTGGTGTTTTTGTTACACACACCACACACTTATAACTTTTCTCATCTTTAAACGCAATGCGTCTTGGTTTTGGAGTTCAATTAAATTTCATGTTAGGTATATATCTTAAAAATTGAAAGGATTATTCAATGAGGATGTTTCAGTTGATTAGTACCTACAGTAATATATTGGATGAAAAAATTGAAAGGATTATTGATGTACAGATTTCTTATTCTTTTTCTTCCTCTTTTCTTTCTTTTTTTTTTATTTTTTATATTAGATTGCTGAATTAGCAATGCAGTCCTTTAAAATGAGATTGAGTTAAATGTGAGGAAAAAAATAATACAAGGTATTGAAGACTAGAAACTGTATAGGTACTTCAACTTATTTTTTCATCAAATCATACCACTACAAAAATATACTATTAGCGTTACCTATCTGCGTTGGCAGTTAAGAAAATCCAGGTACGAAAAGGAATACGTTAGTAATTTTGTAAGTATTACTCCGTCATTTTAAAATAGAACGTGTTAGTTAGTTAAAGCTACGTTGATATGTTGGGTAATCAACCTAGAACATCTTTTTTCCAATATCCGCAAACTTGACGATTCATTTATGCCATTTGAAACCTAAATGTGGCGATTAATTAAATAGTTCCTTCACTGTACGTTCTATCTATGACACCTATAGAAACTATTTTATGATCAACAATTCATGAACTTCTTTTCTTTTGTTTAAGGCTCTTTTTACTCATTTGTTTAAGGCACACAATTCATAAGCTAACAGATCCAAAATGAACTCTGTTGGAGTAGAGAACCACATGAAACTAGGAACATGCATATTCATTTCTCCAAATAGTTTGGTTAAGTTTAAACAATGATTGAAGACTAAATATAATGAACCCTAACCCTATGTTTGGATGGGAAGAAAAGTTAAGAGGAAAGAAAACAGGGCAGGATTGGAGATCTTCCTCGTTTAAATGTGAGGGAAGAAAAGTGAGAGGAAGGAAAAATACGTGGGAAATTGAACTTTCTCCAAATATGGAAAGAGTTAGGGAAGAAATTTTTTCTTTCATTGCTACCCTTCGCCATTACGTCCTACCATTCCAGCTGACCCCAGGAACGTCCCTCCCAAATATGGAAAATGTATTTATTTCAATTTTACTTTTAAACGTACACAAATATAAACATGTATTTTTTTAATGAGGATGAAAATGGAGAAATACTTACAGATTCTAGGAGTATTACATTATCTGAACTTTGTCCAAAGAAAACATAACAACTCAGATCATTTTAATCCTACTTGGTTGATGACTCTTATGAAAAATTCAAATTTTGTAGTGCTTTTAAGAAAAAAACAAATCTCAATTTGAAAAGAAAAATAAAACAAAATGATGAACCAATATTTTTTTTGAAACAAGGTAAAATTTGAATTTTTTCAAATGAGTCATTGGCCAACCAGGATTAAAATGATATGAGTTGTTATGTTTTCTTTAGTTAGAGTTTCATATGATGTGGTAATCCTAGAGTATGTAAATATTTCTCATGAAGACGTACTTTTAAATATATATCATTTGATTCCTTTTCTCTTTCATTTTATTATTGCATTTTTCAGAATATATTTTTAAATATATAAAATTATTTTATTTTAAAATATACAAATATGAAAATTTTTTTTTTTGAATATTAATATTTTGATAATTTTTAGTTTTATATATGTAAATGATGATGACTTGATATATAATAAATCAGGATATAAGGATGTTATTGTCATGTGACAATTGTCCATTTTCTTTAATTTCCTCCATATTTTTTATCCTCTATCAAAATATTAGAAGTGATATTATCTCTTCACTTTATTTTCTCTTCTCACATTTTATTTTACTCCCAACTTTTCCCTTCATCCAAGTGGTGCACTATTCTAGTTGAAGGATACTTACTACTCATGGCTAGCCTAGCTCAAAGTGGCAAATCGTATCAAAAGCATGTTCCATCAACGGATGTCCAGCAAATGTCATAAATAAGTAAAATTAATTTTTAATTAGGTAGTAGAATTTATTATAAATACGTTAGAGCAATTTTGTGTGGACATTTTCCTTCTCAGCCCTTACAGTAGTGGAGGAAATGTTTTTAACTACATTCTAGTGCATAATGAATACTTTAGACATTTCGCCCCGATCTCATAAGAGCGGTCTCACTCTACATTCATAGAGGTGATTTTATGAAATGTACCTACAATGAGTACTCCATCTCGTAGGATTATAAAATCATTAAGAGCTTTAGCTTAGTCTCACCAAAATGTATTCTAGCACTTTTCCATGCCATAGGAAAGGACTGACAATTTATTTAGTACCAGCAGAATTAAGAAACAACTTGTTCTTACCCACTGAACCTCCTTCATGGGATCACCAACCACAGAGGTTGGGTTGCCATCGATATTAATTTCAAATTGGTTTGAGTCCCATTCCCCTCGACTAATTTAATTTTTCTCAGGGTTTTGTTAATGGATCTGCAGGTCAACTTTTGACCTCACAAAATCGATTGAGATAACTTCACAATTGTTAAACTAGCTTATTCACATAATATCTCAAACAATTTCCACTTGCACCCATTGTTCTTTTTACAATAGCTATGAAGTTTTACACCAATTTTTTTTTTTGTTTTTTGTTTGCTATGAAGTTTTAAAAAAACTTTAGCTTCCAAGTTTTGCCAATTCTAGAGTAATAAACTCTGACTCACATAATAAAATATTTTGGCTACTAGTTGATATTCTCATATTCAGTTAACATCTATGTATCTCAATAGAGCAAGAAACCACTTTACGTGATACCAACATTTATGGTACCCCTCAAACATTTATTTCCTTCACAAGGATGCATATTTTTGTATATCCAGTCTCCATATAGCATAAGCTATACCATAAGGATTAATATCCAATAATGCAACAAATTGTCAACAATTTGTGCATAGCCGGATTGCGTTGCAAAAATAGTTCAAAATATGTTCACATCATAAGGAATATTGGAAATGGTTCTTAAAACCAAACTTTAGAAACATTTCTCAAGATATATTATTATCACAATTTCTTTGTGATTTCAACACTCAAAATTACCTTCGCTTCACTCATATATGCTTCCATATTAAACTTTGAAGCAATAAAAGACTATAAAATGTCACACCATTACAACTCAATATTCACAATAATCATGCATACTTATACCAAGATAGATATGTATCCATAAATCATGAAATTAAAACACATTTACCTCTACACAAGATAATTAAATTTTCATATTACCATCATAAGCTTGTTTCTAGCCACACCAAAATTTTCTTAACTCATTAAATTTGCTCCCTGTCATAAAATTTGCTCTTTGTAGCAAATAACAAAGCCTCTAGTAAATTTTAAATTTAAACTTAGAGTTAATTATCAAATAATGCTAGCTATAATCTTCGAGTTAATTATCAAATAATGCTAGCAACAATTTTGCAACTTTAAAATGAAGCATATTTTATAAGGCATCCTCAAACGTTAGGCACCCCACACTTTAAAATATCTGAATTATATTTAAAAATGTTTAACAATTCTAATTAAACTGAAGTGACTTGCTTATCTCAAATATTATCAGTCTAATTTCATAGAATCTCCAAAGTTAATGTTTCTACAACAGAACTATATATACGACTGTATGACAGTAACGCAAATCGTGCAATACCCATAATTATATTCTCTCCTTTTTTTTTATATTGACTAATGCATGCACTTGACAGTAGGTAATCCCCATATATCATCAAACAAGCCTTTATAATATACTCTTTAATTGCTAAACGAAATTGATAGTCAATTACTCATGTCAAACATTATAACTTCTTCAGAACTTCCTTACACCATATTTTTTCCCACGGTTCTTCAATTAATGAGATTTAATTATATTTAAACCTACAAAGACCCAAACACTTGGCATTTATGTTGTGAAAGAAAAATGAAGGCATAACACATAAGCATAGAAACCAAGGAGGGGCGCACTCTGCAAGGAATAATATTGATGTCAATCATGAACCGTGTCACACAACGGAAAATTACATACCATAATTAAATCCACTGAACAACGTAACATTTAGTACAATTTAAATGAAGGTTGATGCCATAGTAATGCTTCAAAGAAAACGGATTCTTCTGTTGGTGTAGTTAAAGTTTTTTTTATCACACAGTTCCTCCATGGGTTTTAGTACCACGTTTCATTCAGCTCATGACCGGAAAAATCATGATGAAATAAACTTTGTTGCAAATTTTTTTTAAGAAACCTTTTAAAAGCTTTAACATACTCATAATGGTAATATATTACTATCAAAGTTTGCAACGCTCATTTTCATCCCAGAAAATTGTCTACTTCCTGGTTACAATAGATCATCGGTGAAGAACTCATCAATTTAGAATCTAATAGGCAATGCAATCGAAATAATCAATTGATGGAAAACTATCAATCATAATGATCAACAACAATATATTATAACTTCATGGATACTAAGACACATACCTCACCGTCTCACTAGAATCCAAGTCTCATTCGCTTCGTGTCCATTATCTCTCCATAATGGCAAGTCACTTTTGTCAACAGTCCCTCTCCAAGCACTTCTACCATTATCATGGTACTCATGCCAGGACTTTTCATCTAAAACGTGATGTCTCTGAGGTCTTAAGTGAGTTTGGCTAAAGAAGCAAATTTGGCACTTGGTGTTCATAATCACCAAGTCTCTCATGCCCCATAATCGTCATCGAACTCATTGCCTTAGCACATATCTTCATCGGGCTCACAAGTCACCATGCTAGGTAGCCATGTCCGGGTACCACTGAGTCAAAACTCAATTCTCTTAACATCCTTGACCTCTACAATTACCAAAGGTTTGTGCCAATCTTAGTTTAGCACATTTTCAGTTTATTTCCCTGATAAGAAAAACGAGGCCCATGAAATATCATTGAAATAAAATAAACCATACAATATCATTCTAAATTGCAGCAAGCAAGATAAGAACAAATACCTCAATTCTTAATAGTTTGGCACCATTTCATGAAGGCGCACCTTAAACAAATAGTTTCAAACTTTAATGAACTCCCAACAGAAAACTTTCAGTCTAATTCAATCATAACACTTCATTGTAAAATAGCAACAAACATTACTGGGAAACCAAACATTTGTCTATTATGTTATCACCTCAGTATTAAAAAATCAAATTAATGATAAAAATTTGGTAAATAATAATGCTACGCAACAATTTTAATTTTCCTTTTTGTACTAATGATTATAGACTTAAATTCTGCAACCACAGTCTATCATTTAATATAAATTCATTCTTTCATTTGATATTATTTTAGTTCCACTTTCCGAACAGTAGAATGATTATCCAGAACATAGACCTGACAGACAATATTGTTTTCCTCCAATAGAAATCAAGTAATGAATTAGAAAAATTGAGAATATACTAATCCGATCAACTTGTGTTTTGTCAAAAGGAGACGCACTTTGACAATTACTTAATGTTGTTCAGTGTTAAGCAACATGGAGAGGTTTATAGCTGTAGAACCAGAAGCCACAAGAGAACAAATTTGGAAGCAGGAACGGCAAGCCCATTCTTATCCAAATCTGACTTTAATATACTAAACCAAAACAATTATCAGGTTTATTAAATAAATTTGACTATAATACTCTCTCCGGTCCTAAATATAGGACATAGTTTGTAGTGCAATTTGCACTAAAAACTTTGTCCTATATTTAGGACTGGAGGTAGTATAATAAACCAAGAATAAACACAATAAAAATAAGATATTAGGTATTAGCTCTTAGGATTGTGGGCTTCTGCACCTAAATTGTTACCTGCAGAGAAAATAGATAATCCGAGTCGTGTCCAAGGACACTATCCTTACATATGATAAAAGGTGCCTAGTCCATATTTAACTCACGTGTAAGGGGAAATTGTCAGGTTTCCACTGTGTTTGCCTCATGTGAGCTCACTCCTTCTCTTTCCACTGTGTTTGCTTCACGCGAGCTCACTCCTCCTCTTGGCTCATTTGCTAGTCAGAACACATAAGTTATAATATATACACACTTGGACTTAAATTATCATTGTGGGTTCATTCTCTATAATTTAAAACTCAAATAATAGCCTTTTAAATTAATTTTTATTTAGATTTAATACTTTATAGGAATTAAATTTTATTTAAATAACATTGTAGGCTATAAATTATAGACATTTAAGCCTATTTAAAGCTTTTAAGGCCTAAGCCTATTTAAAGGCCTACATAATAAGTAGGCCTTTAAAAAGGCTTAAGGCCTAACTGGGCCTTTTGAAGGTTCGTGCATGAGCCTAAAAAAAAGCCTATATAAAGGCCTATGCTTAGGTTCAGGCTTTAGGCCTATGTTATAGGCTCATCCCTATTTCACAAAAGTCAATCCTGGACTGGCTTACTTCCACCCCTAAGATTCACAGTAGAAAGTATCTGACTTAAAGTATAAATAAAATATATTATAAGCCATTAATTCAAGTTTCATTTGTTGGACTATGATTAAATGAACCAGTTGATGACCAGTTTAACAAGGGTTGTTGCATTTATAGAAATTATGTATGCGATTTCCTTATTGAATAATGTTTTAAGAAATAAATTTCAATAACTAAAAAAATCAAATCCATCAGGGCACCTTCATCAAAAAAGATATATCCTGCCATAGAAAATTAAAAAATAGATTTCCACCATTTAGTTACAAAGCAGAAAAATTTTTGTGGGTAAAGGAAGGCATTGACAACTGAATTCTTTATTGAACAAGTCAATATAGTCGTTCAATAGTCAATAGTTGAAAAGCTAATGATTAAACTGAGATTAACTCAATCAATTAAATAATTTAATTTAATTTAATTAGAATATATAAAAAAGGGTTAAGTTTGCATTCAACACCTTAGATTATTTTTCTAGTAGCACTTAGTATCTTGAAGTAATTTTTGGTAAATCCAGCATTTTAAAGTATTTTTCTAGTATAACTCAGTATTCTAAAATAATTTTTGGTATATTTGGCACCCTAAAATATTTTTCCAATGTCACTCAGTATCCTAAATTTAGGGGTATAATTGCCATAGAGGAAATATTTTAATTCTTTGTTTAGATGAAGAGAAATTTTGGAAGAAAAGAAAATAAAAAGAAAGAAATGTTGAGAAATAAGAAGGGAAAATTGAAGAGATAGGACATCTTTTTAATCTTTTCCCTATCACAAAAGAGCTTGACAGGTCCATGCATTCAATAATGAGAGAGAAAGGTAGTGAGAGAAAGAGTGTGCACACTATTCAATTGATCACTTTTGGAACCATCTCAGATGGAGGTGAAGGCAAATCGAAGGAAGAAAAGGATCTGTTAGGGAAGAACATTAAAAGAATGCCCGCTGGATTATTAGCGAAGGTTATTGATTATATTGAGGGGCATGAGGTACCACATTCAGATGAATTGATGAAGGATGTGTCGCAATAGGATCAAATCAGTTCAAGCGGCCAACAGAAACATAATGGAAGGAATCTTATCAAAAGCCTAATTTCATACAAGGCAAAACTCCTAGGTGAGAAGGAAAAAACTTTGGATAAAAGTTTTGAAGATAAGATGATTGAATGGCTCAAGGAAGAGGAAGAACTGGCACCAGTCTTGACAGAAGAGCAAAGGGAGAGGTTGGGATCAATCCCTTCCTTAAATATCTCAAATGATAAGCTGAAAGAATTGTGTCGTCCTTGGAAGGATGCCCTCATAGTAACGGTACTGGGGAAAAGAATGAACATGCATGTGATGAAGGACAGGATCAAATGGATGCTCATATCAGATAATTTTGTGCTCATTAACCTTCTAAATAACTACTATGTCTTTAGAACTATTGATAAAACTTTATGTTCTAGATTACTATTTGATGGGCTATGGTTAATACAAGGGCATTATCTTGCGGTTCAGAGATGGAGTCCAAACTTTAACCCCTACTACAATAAGGTAAGGAAGGTTGCTGTTTGGATAAGGGTTCCTACCCTCCCATCCATGTATATTCAAAAGACTATATGTTCAAAATAGGGAATTTGATCGCAAGAACCCTTAAAGTAAACATGAACACTTTAGCTTACCATCATAACAACATGAAGACAGTGGAATAGGGAAAATTTGCTAGAGTGAGTGTTGAGGTTGATCTAAAAAAGAAACTACAATCTAGATTCATACTTAGAAATCATGTTTATACAATGGAATATGAGAGCCTAAATGTTATATGTTTTAAGTGCATTTTGTATGGCCACACTATGGAAAATTTCCTTCCCCAGTCATAAGTGGAGAATGCCCCGACGGAATAGGTTTCACTAGAAAAACACCGGCAAGTTCAAAAAGTAGCCAATAGATGGAGAAACGGCCAATTCTATCCGTACCTGGTATATTAATTGACGAGGAATACGACGCATGGATGCAAGTGAAATCAACGATCAAGTCATGCCCCAAATTCACCGATTTGGGCATAAGACACCAGGGAAAGACGTTATTAGCTAGCTGATTGAGCAAGAAAGAAGTTGAGAAAGGAGTAGGATCGCGTTATGCCGTACTGTAAGACTATGATCCACTTGTCTCATCTAAGGCAAATCAGAACCTTAACAAGAAAAAGGGGATTAAGACACAGTGGAGGAAGAAAGAAAAGATGATTTTAATTGCACTTGGCGGAGATGAGAAGAAGGCGTAGAGAGTTGGGAACCTAATCTCGATGTTTGAGGCGGGGGAATCGAGTATGAAGAAATCTGTAGCAAAGGAAAGAAAGAAGGAAGGGAAAGCCATAGGGAAAAGGGCGAAAGATATTGAGAATCCTAAGAAAACTAAGGAAAAAGAATCAGGTCGAGTTACTCCTAGCCAAGAACCCGTTGAGGATGTTAATGGGCTAAAAAGGGCCCAGGTCCAGGAGAGTAAAGGGTTATCCATATGTCAAAGAAGTGAACCAAATTTTGATAATTTAAAAAATAAGAAGGGAGCCAGTTTGCGTGGATCAAAATTAGTGACTCCAAATTTCAAATGAAAGTAGGTTGGAAGGTCACATAATCTGATATTTAGATCCCTCTCAGACACGGGGTCTGTTAAAATTGGCTACATAAAAGAAAATGTTCAAAGTAAGGGGAGCAGTATAAAAAGGGAACTATTGAAGGCATACTCAATGGTGATTATGTAAGATATATCGACGGTCAACTCCGTTATAGATATAGGATATATAGATTTACTAAAGCATCCGCCGGCTCCTTCATATTTTCAGAGTAACCACACTGTAAATGAAGATAGGCAAGAAGTAAATAACATTGAGGCTAAAATAAGCATTAACATTAGAGAAGTTGATTTTGGGGAAGATGAGGTCATGGAGCTTTCCGACTTAGGCCAGTAGCTGTTTTAAGGCCAAGTTTGCCATCCTTCTTTGTCATTAATTATGATTTCCATAAACATCTTATCTTGGAACTGTAGAGGAACAGCCTCTAAGTCCTTTCCAGTGTGAGTTAAGGATATGATACAAGGGAAAGATATAAAAATTTCTGATCCTATGTGAAACCTGTGTTAGTGGAAAGAAGGCTGATAGAATCATCAGAAAACTAAGTTTCAATGTGTGGATTAGGATAGAAGCTACAAGGTATGCGGGAGGTATTTGGGTCTTGTAGAACGTGGAAGAGCTTTCAATTCGGCATATTTCATCCTTTATACAAGCTGTGCATGTTAGGGTGGTGGTGGAAAATGATTCTAGAGAATTTATATTATCTTGTGTCTATACTGAACCCACCCGTATACTTCGTCAAAGTCTATAGAGTGAGTTGGAAACTTTTAGTGGTTCAGTAAACATTCCTTGGATTATAATGGGAGATTTTAATGCCTATTTGTATAATGACGATAAAAAAGGGGGTGTGCAACCGAATGTTTACTCGATGAAGCAATTTCAGGAGTGTATATCTAATTCTCAACTTATGGAAACAGAAACAATTGGTGACAGATTCACTTGGGAACGCAGTCTTCTCAAGGAAAAACTAGATGGGCTTTCATGAACGATGAATAGAACTGTGTATACCCTTTTGCAAAGGTGCATCATTTAAGTAAATTTGGATTTGCCCATCATCTAATTTTGCTAAAGACAGCCCCTTCATCTACATACAGACGTTCAAAGCAATTTTTTCAATACCAAGCTACCTTTTTTTTAAAAGAGGTTTTGGAGATATGGTAAAGCAAACTTGAAGCAAGGGTCAACAGAATGCTAAAGTGAGTAATTTTTCTAAGGAAGCGGGAGAGTGGAACAATAAGAAGATGGGGAACCTGCAGGAAAGAAAAAAGAAGGTCATTCAAAGAATTGGAGGCATTGAAAGAGCATGGGCAAGGTGAAATAGTCAGTACTTAGTCTAAGCAGAAAATGAATTATAGAAGGAATATAACAAAATCTTGGTGCAGGAAGAGCTTATGTGGTGCAAAAAGTCTAGATGCAACTGGTTAAAGTAGGGGGATAAAAATAGTAAATTCTTTCACACTACGGCTGTCATCAAAAGAAGACGTAATAGGATTGAAGGGCTAAAGAAGAGTGATGGTGAATGGAGCTTTGACCAGGAGGAACTAAAAAGTTTGGCTATTACCTATTACAAAAATATGTTCAGAAGTAAAGTTCTTAGTAACGGTTGTCTTAATACTATTAGCCGATTTTTGATTTTAAGTGATTCTGATTTGAGTAGGATAAATGCAGTGGTGTCAATAGAGGAGATTAGAAGAGCAACTTTTGACCTTGGAGCCTTCAAGGCTCTGGGTCTTGATGGTATACAGGAGGTATTCTATTAAGAGTACTGGTCCACAGTTGGGGAGTATATTGTAGATTCGGTTACAGATGTTTTTTAAGACCCTAACCAAGTTAAAGAGATCAATGATACTAATATTGTGCTCATTCCAAAAATGGAAAATCCAGAGTCTGTTAAGGATTTCAGACCAATCTCCCTCTGCAATGTTAGTTACAAGATAATTACCAAGATTCTTAGTAGCCGTCTTAGGGAGGTTGTGAGGAAAGTTATTGGAAATCACTAATGTAGTTTCATTGCTAGACGCTAGAGCAGTGACAACATTATCATAACTCAAGAGATAATTCACTCCATGAGAATCAAGTCTGGTAGAAAGGGTTGGATGGCAGTGAAGGTAGACCTTGAAAAGGCTTACGAATGTCTTGAATGGCCTTTTATATTGGATACACTTATAGCTGTTGGTATTGAAGAAAATATTTGTGATGTGATCATGGCTTGCATATCAACTCCATTATTTTAGGTGTTGTGGAATGGGGAAGCCATGGATTCTTTTAGTTCCTCTTGGGGTATTAGACAGGGAGACCCTCTTTCCCTTTACATTTTCACTTTGTGTATGGAATGATTAAGCTATCTTATTCAAGATGCTATCAATAATAATGGTGGAAACTGTTTCAAGTTTGTAGAGGGGGTCCTACTATATCCCACCTCTTCTTTGCAGATGATCTTATTTTGTTTGGAGAGTCATATGTGGAACAGGTTGATCATATGTTGGATTGTCTTTAAACTTTTTGCAGTATGTTTGGTCAAAAAATGAATAATAGGAAGACGAGGGTTTGTTTTTCCAAGAATGTTTATTTCTCCAGAGCCTACAATCTCAGCCAACGTATGGGGGTATGTCTAACAGGAGATTTGGGTGAATATCTGGGAATCCCTCTAATTCACAAAAGGGTTACCAAGATCATTTTTGCACCCATCATGGAGAAAGTATAGAAAATATTATTGGGATGGAAGAAAGATTGTCTTAACCTGGCAGGCAGAGTGACCCTCATCAAAGCAGTTTTTTCTATACTATCGTCTTATCATATGCAAATTATGCTGCTTCTAAAAGAAATTCTCCATAACCTTGAGAAGTAGAGTAGGAGTTTCTTATGAGGTGAGACAGCTAATCATAAAAAATTGCATCTCATTTCTTGGGATCATGTTAAGAAGGATAAGAAAGAAGGTGACCTGGGTGTCCGTGATTTGTGTAAACAGAATGAAGCTTTTATTATGAAGCTTTATTGGCATCTCCTAACCGACAGGGAGCCTTATGGGTTCGTGTTCTCAAAGCTAAGTACAATTAGGATAAGATGAACATGTATGTAGCCCGGAGAAATGCGTCTTTCACTTGGAGAGAAATTTGCTCTATTTAGGAAAGGTTCTAGAGGGGAGTTGGAGTTAAAATTGGTAATGGGATACGGACTTCTTTTTGGTATGACAACTGGTCAGAGATCAATAAGCCATTAATTGAGCTTATGCCTAGTTTTGAAGCTTTTGCGGATAGAAATGAAAAGGTTCAAGAATATATTAACCCTTGGGGTAAGTGGGATATGGGCAAATTGAGCAGGTGGTTCCAACAACCAGTGATCAATTGTATTATATGTGCACACCTCCTATGAGGAGAGAGGAGAGGATAAATATTTTTTGGAAGCCTATTTTTTATGGTTGTTTTTCTGTTAGTTCTACCTGAGAAAATCAAGTCCTTTATGTGGATGATACCTGAGAAAATCAAGTCCTTTATGTGGCTTACCTCTCATGGTAGGGTTCATATTGTACAGCTGTGAGTACAGAAGGATCTATAGGAGAATGTCAAGTGTCTTATTCTTTTCAATAGAGATTAAGATCTAATACATGTGCTAAGAAATTATGTGAACGCTCGAGATCGGTGGATTTCTATAGTCAATCCAACCATGTGGGATAAATTTTCCTCCCTATAAGGTTTGGAATAGATTAAATGAAATCTCAACCATGAAGCAGGAAAAAATTTTGCAAGAAGGTTAAATAGGCAACCCTGTTTGGTTATGTCTATTGGGATATTTGGGTGGCTCGATATACAAAGCTTTTTGGGGAGGAATAGGAGATTCAGTATCAAAATTCCCATTCAAGTTTTTTCTAAGCAAGTTGGGATATGGATTTAACCACTCTATGTCAGTTTTATAATTATTCTGATAATGAAAGTAGAGGCGTTATTAGGGGACAACCTGGTTATAGCATGTTAGAGACATATGGCTCAATCTTAGCTTTAAGACAAAGTTTGTGTGCAGGAGTTATTAAAGGAGAAGATGAAAGCTGGATCTGTAGATTTATGAGCAAGGTTACTCAAGTTTCCCCGGTGATAGTTGAAATTATTACAATCATACAGGGACTTCAGATTTACTGGAGCAAGAATTTGAGGAGTATCCTGATCTATACAGATTGTCTGGAGGCTATCAGTTTACTATCCAGGGGTTCAGATACTAATCAGCCTTTTAAAGAGGTTATTGATGATGCCAGGCATTGGATGTCTAAGAATTGGCAGGTCATTATCACTCATAGTCCTAGAGATTAGAACATTTTATCTGATCCTCTGGCTAGTTTAGCACATAGTACTACAAGATATTTTGTTATTCTTGATAATCCACGACCTTTCAATCGGGAGGCGGTTGTTGATCAAGGACAGGCTTTTGAGCTTGTTTGTTTTAGGTTTTCATAAACCTTCTCTTGTATTTCTCCTTTAGTGAGTTAATGTATTCCAGTATTCAATCAAAAACAAATAAAGAGATAAGGCCCATTTGGTTCATGGAATTAATAGGAAAAGAAAAGAATAGAAAGGACTAAAATGGAGTGGAAGGGAGAATATTTTGCCTTTAACTTGTTTGGTTCGCAGTGGAAAATTGGTTAATGGGAAACTTTTTGTTTCGTTAGAAGAAAAAGATGTAGGAAAATATGGCAAACAACCAGCTTACCCCTGAATTGAAAACACTTTTTATAACCCATGTGACTCACGGACCAACAGTTTAGTTGCAGATCCAAGAGTTTATAAAGGTTACAAGCAGGTGAAATTCTTTGTCACAACAATGGCAGGGGTCGATGGGAAGGAAAAATATGGTGGGGTAATGGTGGATGATAGAGTAGGGGAGGGTGCTTGGGTGGAAGGAAATTTATGTGGAGGTCGCGTGTAGAGCCCTGAAGCAAAGGACATGCTTGTAGATTTGTTGGTGGAGAGGGCTCTGAGAGGCGACGAAGTAAATGATAGCGGTTTCAGACCTAGGTATTTGGTTTATCTTGAAGTAAAGATGGAAGGCTACCAGGATGTGGCTTTAAAGGGAATGATGACATCTTGTGTAGGCTGATGAAGCTGAAGGCGGAGTAGAAGATAGTGTATGATATGCTGTATGGGGTGAAGGACCATAATTTCATATGGGACTATGCCACAGATTTAGTTGTTGCTGATGATGCTGTGTGGGAAGCATATATTGTGGTTAGATCCTTCATATACACTGCTTTTAGGTCTATTATATATGAAATGTTCTCTGTTAACTCTTTTATTAATAGTTGAGTCACCGAGCTGGCATGTACAGGACCAATGCTTTCAAAAACTTCAAGAATCTGTGTATTGTGTTCAATAGGCGATGAATGGTGGCATAGATGTGTCGGGGTGGCTGTGCCGGTTGGAGGAGCAAAAGAGGGATGCAACCATCTTGCTTGTGTGTGTGTTGTGTGTAATGTTGTGCATGTGTGTATAGAGGGGACATCACCGACAAATAGGTGGGTTGATGTGTGTAATGTGTAGCATGTTTTGTTATGTGAAAGTGATGTTGTTTTTGTCGTTTGCCATTGCATACCTATCAGGGGGTAGGGTTGTTTTGTATGGTTATGTCTAATTCAAGTAACCACGAGTTAGGGGTGTGCTAGTTGTGGGCACATGCTGGTTAAGAAGTAGAAGTCGATGTTTTTTCATACCCTTGAATGCGCCATGTGTATACAATGAATACCCTTCGCATGGTCATGGGTAACCGTGCAAGAAAGCAGCGGTTACGAGAGCCAACTGGTGGGGATAGTGCTGGTTATGTCATGGTTACGATGCGATGTTACCTTTTGCATGGTCATGGTTGGACTATTTAGGTGTGGGCGTTAACATGGCAGTTGCAACTGTTAGGATCGGCAGGCACAGCGGAAGAATTTTAAAATTTTACCAATCCTAATCGAGGATCTATCAACGGCGTTTAAATCGAGTTAGAAATAATCATACCTTTTTCAACTTAGGGTTTTCACGATCTCTAGGAGCTAACACCTCAGGTCCGCTCCCTCTACCGATATCCACACAAATGCTCTCCAACAGAGACTGCGTGCTAGTGCCTCCAAATGTCTCCTAGGGTTTCCTTTGTGACTCTGAATTCTCATGCGTGTATGAGTATATATGCTCTATCAAGTTTATAACCTATGAGGGCTATATTTGAATTTCAAAATTATTCTTCATTAATTTTGAAATTAATCAAAAATTAATTATCTTGATGAGCTAATTAAATAAATTCAGTTTAAATTAAATCTGTCCAACAGTTTTAATTTAACCTATTTATTTGATCCAAATAAAGAGCCATTAGATTTAAGTCATATTCATAAATTAAATCTGAGATACTATATCTCTATCATATTAGTTATTTAATATATCTTAATAGATTGAATTTAAAACTAACATAATAAAATAATATCATATAATATATACACACACACACATACATATATATATATATAAGATATGTATTTCGAAAATATATATCTATATAATATTATTAACAAATTTTATATTATATATATATATATAAAATTCGTCCACCCTAAATTAAACATATCTCGTGTTGGGCCATTCTTGGGTCGACCCTGTAGGCCCATATGAAGTTGGCAGTGGGCCAATAACTGTACTAACCCAAAAGTCGCAAGCGGGCTCTATCAAGACATTAGGACTACTCAATTTATATGAGGATCGTTATCACGATGCAACCTGTCATACAACCATGTCACGTCCCTTTTGTCACATGGTATATCGATCAAGGATAAGGCATGGATAATGTCATCCTCTTGTTCCTGACCATTACTTTCTCGATTCTTGAGTAGCTTGATAATAGAAATGGAAACTCCTTTCCATCGTAGTATGGCCATACATTTCTCAGACTCTCTCATCAAGGGGCCCAGTAATATCTCTCTACTAATGTGAGGGACAAATTCCATCTTGATCATTCATATTCCTTTGCATGAAAAACCACCAAGCCTGATCGTAGCCTTTATCATCATCGGGTCAAAAGTGACTTTTGACTAGTTCAAAGCTTAGCAACTCTCATGTAGGAATCCATGATGACCTCAAGTATAAGGGCATTGTGACGTGGTTATACATGAGAAAAGCTTATGACTTGATCTATATAGCTTTCTCATAGTGGGTCGGTCTAGCACCTTGTACTCTTACAAGTGCCTAAGACTTTGATTCGTATCTCTATATCTTATCAAAGTCATATTGGTCTTATTTCATCTTTGCTCCCGCATAGATGACCGACTAAGGACATTTTAGGATAATCTTTATGATTTATCCAAGGATACAATTATCATAGTTAACATGCAAATAATATGATAACAGAATGGAGAAATTTCATTAAATTAATAATGTTCAATATACAATGATTAGCCCTTTGGGCATAATTTCCAACATCCTCCCACTTGCCCTAGGTACAATCATTAATTTGCCTAATTCCCATTGTCCTAACATGACGCTCATACTTTACCTGTGCAAGCGGCTTAGTAAGAGGATTAGCAACATTGTCTTCTCCTGCTACTTTGCATATCTTTATATCACCTCTATCATTGATTTCTCTAATAAGATGAAATCGCCTGAGTATATGCTTGGTCCTTTGATATGACATAGGCTCCTTGGCTTGTGTAATAGCACCGCTATTGTCACAGAACAAATTTATTGGATTTGAGATGGTAAACACCACCCCTAGTTTAGTAATGAACTTTTTGATCCAAATGGCTTCTTTAGTTGCATCCGATGCTGCTATATACTCAGCTTATGTTGTAGAATCTACTACAGTACTCCGCTTGGAGCTCTTACAGCTTACTACTCCACCATTCAGGAGGAATACGTATCCAGATTGAGATTTAAGGTCGCCTTGGTCAGTTTGAAAACTTGCATCTGTGTAACCAATTACATAGAGCTCATCATCTAATCCACCATAGACCAAAAATAAGCCCTTAGTCATTCTTAAGTACTTTAGGATATTCTTGACCGCAGTCTAATGACCCTCACTAGGATCTTGTTGATATCTGCTAGTCATGCTTAAGGAAAATGAGACATCTGGTAGAGTACATAGCATGGCATATATGATGGATCCAATGGTTGAGGCATATGGAACCTTACTCATGCGATCTCGCTGATCAGGTATAGAAGGACATAGATCCTTACTAAGATGGATGCCATAAGACATAGTCATGTAGCCCCTTTTTGAATCCTACATACTGAATCTATGCAGTATCTTGTCTATGTATGTGCTTTGACTTAGGCCTATTAGTCTTTTGGATCTATCCCTATAGATCCTAATCCCTAGGATATAGGTGGCTTCACCTAAGTCTTTTATTGAAAAGGACTTTCCTAACAAAGACTTGACACTTTGTAAGGTAGGAATGTCATTCCCAATGAGTAGGATGTCATCTACATAAAGCACTAGAAATACAACTGTGCTCTTATTAACCTTCTTATAAACACAAGGTTTATCGATGTTTTGAATGAATCCAAACTCTTTAACTACTTTATCAAAACGATGATTCTAGCTCCGAGATGCTTGATTCAATCCATAAATAGATATTTGAAGCTTGCAAACTTTACCAGAGTCCTCTAGACGCACAAAACCTTCAGGTTGTGTCATGTACACATCCTCAAGGAGCTTTCCATTAAGGAAGGCTACTTTAACGTCTATCTGCCATATTTTATAGTCATAATATGCTGCAATAGCAAGAAGGATTCTGATTGATTTAGCCATTGCAACTAGGGAAAAGGTTTCATCATAGTTTTTAACATGAGTTTGAGTGAATCCTTCTGCAACCAGTCGTGCCTTGAAGACATTTACATTGACGTCCATGTCAGTTTTCTCCTTGAAAACCCATTTGCACCCGATGGTTTTTACACCTTCAGGTGGATCGACTAAGGTCCATACCTAATTTTCATACATGGATTGCATTTTAGACTTCATGGCATTTAGCCATTTCTTGGAGCTTGGTCCCACTATGGCTTCTCGATAGGTGGTTGGTTCATTTTGCTTAATGAGCAACACATCACGGCTATTAGTAATCAGAAATCCATATCTCTGAGGCTGATGCCGTGTCCTATTAGATCTTTATGGACCTTGTGTTACTTGAGGAGGCTCTGCAACTTATTGTGAGTCTTCTTTAATTTCTATCTGTGGCTCTATACTATCTTGTGACTCTCAAACTTCTTCAAGATGTACCTTGCTCCCACTGGTTGTTTTAGAGACAAACTCTCTTTTTAGAAACTTATCATTTTGAATAACAAACACTTTATTATTGGTGAGATTGTTGACATAGTATCCTTTTGTTTCTTTAGGATACCCCACGAAGAGGCACTTTGAGGATCTGGATGCTAATTTATCTGAGGCTTGTTGTTTAACATATACCTTACATCCCCAAATCTTGAGAAAAGATAAACTTGGTTTCTTTCCTGTCCATATCTCATATGGTGTCTTTTCAATTGCCTTAGATGTAACACAATTTAGTATGAATACAGTTGTCTCAAAGCATGTCCCCAAAAGGACGTCGGAAGATCTGTTTGACTCATCATTGATTGAACCATATCTAATAGTGTTTGATTCCTCTATTCAGAAACGCCATTCTATTATGGTGTTCTTGGAGGAGTTAGTTATGAAATTATCCTACAACTCCTAAGATGGTCAATAAAGTCTTGGCTTAAATATTCACTACCTCGATCAGATCGAAGCACTTTAATTGTTTTGCCAAGTTGGTTTTGTACTTCATTTTGGAATATTTTGAACATTTCAAAAGATTCAGATTTATGTCTCATTAGATAGATATAGCCATATCTACTAAAGTTATCTATAAATGTAATGAAGTAGACATAACCTCTTATGACAACTGTATTTAATGGTCCATATACATTTGTATGTATGAGGCCTAAAAATTCAGTGGCCCTCTCACTATGCCCAGTAAAAGGTGCCTTTGTCATCTTTCCTAATAAGCAAGATTCACATGTTTCATATGATTCAAAATCAAATGAGTTTAGAAATCCATCTTGAAGGAGTTTAGAAATGCACTTCTCATTTATATGGCCGAGACGACAATGCAATAGGTAGGTCGGATTCAAATCGTTTGATTTTATCTTTTTAGTAGTTACGTTATGGATATTCCTATTATTAGGATGTTCCAAATTTACTATATAATGACCAATATACAAATCACCATCAGCATAGAAAATGTCATTACGATAAATAGAACATTTACCATTCTTAGAAATGGAAGTATAACCTTCCTTATCCAAATAAGAAAGAAAAACAATATTACTACTCAAAGCAGGAACATAATAGCAACTGTTCAAAACTAATAAAAGCCTACTGGGCAGAACTAATTCATAAGTGCCTACGGCTAAAGTAGCAACTCTTGCTCTGTTTCTAACTTATATGTCCACCTCGCCCTTCTTCAGCTTTCTGTTATCCTTTAGACCCTGTACATTTGTACAAATGTGAGAACTACATGTAGTATCTAATACCCATATAGAGGAAGTAGAAAAATGAATGTCTATAACATAAATACCTGAAGTAATCGCCTCGCTATCCTTCTTGTTCTTTTTCAGATCTTCCAGGTAGAGTTTGCAATTCCTCTTCCAATGACCGTGTTTATTACAGAAGTAGCAGACTCCTTCCTATGGAGGCTTTGCCTTCTTAGGTGTAGGCTTGGTTTCGGGCTTGTCTGACTCTTTGGTCTTACTATGATGACCTCAAGTCTAAGGGCATTGTGATGTGGTTATACATGAAAAAAGCTTATGACTTGATCCATATAGCTTTCTCATAGTGGGTCAGTCCAGCGCCTTGTACTCTTACAAGTGCCTAAGACTTTGATTCGTATCTCCATATCTTATCAAAGTCATACTGGTCTTATTTCATCTTTACTCCCGCATAGATGACCGACCAAGGACATTTTAGGATAATCTTTATGATTTATCCAAGGATACAATTATCATAGTTAACATGCAAATAATATGATAACAAAATGGAGAAATTTCATTAAATCAATAATGTTCAAAGTGCAATGATTGGCCCTTTTGGCATAATTTCCAACAGCAACAACCATGAATTACCCACTTTCACAAATGGTTGCAGGAGGTAACATGGTATGTCATGGTTCAACGTTATCCATAGGTTTTTTTAGGCTGAAGCGAAAGAAATGTTTACAAAAAATAAAAACTGACTTATCTTGTCAAAGAATAAATATAAAGACATCGATGTTACTTTTAACATTATAAGCAAACATTACAAGAAAGTATCATTGATAATTCAAAAAGTTACAATAACATTACAACACACTTGTGGTTAACGAATGGGGCTCAGTAGTTGAAGGGGCCAGGTGAAGGATGATGTGACCAAGTATTGGGAAATGTATAGACGGAGTAGGTGGTGGGTAGTACATAATCAATGTTGTTGTTGTCTTAGCCAGTGCACCCACAAGAGTTGAGGGACCTGGCATTATTTGAATAGAAGGCTCCAAAGTAGTTAGGCGACTGATTTCCTCAGCTGCTTCCCCTTCTGGTTGTACGACTTGCTCATCATGAGTAGACACTGGGTTAATGACATCTTGGGTGGCTTTAGAGGCGTAGCCGGGTGAGTGTGACACTCTTCATTGGGTTCATTGGTAGGGGCATGAAGTTCATCTGAGTGATATGGCTGAGCTTCACCTTGAGGAGAGTCATCACTGATAATGTGGACCTCAGATGGACCGGCAGTGTCGTTCACATGAGCATTGTCATTTTAAGGTTCCCCTGCCACAGCATGAGCCAGCAATTACAGCATGCACTCATACCTATCCATTCGTGTATGAATGGTCATTATAACCTAACTTATACACTCATCCCACACATTTAAAGCATCTATAACAGCATCAGTCACTTTGAAGGAGTCAGTTACAACTACTTTGGTTTTCCTCAACAGGAATTCCTCAAATGCTAAAAATTGTTGTGTAAACAGCTGGTCTAGAGACACAGCCTGTGCTGCATGAAAAGCAGCAAGCTCCTGCGTAAAGATATTCTTCACAGTATCTACCAAAATTGATGGGTCAATAGGGGAGCAGATTCAGCAGCCACCTCCACCTTACCTTTTTCCTTTCCCTTAGCCTTATGCGATGGTTGTTAAGTAGAGGAGCTAGGCAACGTGATGTGCAATTTGGTCGAGTACGACTTGTCAAACTCAGGTATTGTGCAAACCTAATCTTTCTCCTCAATGTAAGGGATGTTATGAGTTGACAAAATGTATGACATAAACTACGGGTATGGAAGTAAAGTTTAAATAGACTTTGAGGCAACCACCTTCTGCATTTCTTTGAAAATCATTATGCCAACATCCCTCTTTTCCTTTGCCACAATGAAGGCTAGCACAGGGTAGTTGTAATCATTTAAGTATGAGAAGTTAAGGAACTTGTTAACTAGGCATTGAGAGTAAATGTAGTGAATGACCCTTACGTGGTCTGGCAACTCAGTTGGTTTAAGCTTGAGCTGCCCTGGAAAGTCATCATTGCCACTCAGCAAATGGTGAATCTGTTGAGGGTTTAATGTCATGGGGAGATTGCTCGCAAGATCATCAGTGCCTAGTAGAGAATTGATTTCTACCGGAGTTAGCCTAATGTACTTCCCCCTTACTGTAGTTTCAAGGTACTTGCTCCACAGAGAGGAACTACTATAAAACGAAAAAGACTCCAAATTACAATAAAAGTGCCTCACCACTTTTGGGCTATAGGCCATTGACACTTTCAGTATTTTCTCAAACTATCCAAGGTATTCAGTCATGTTGTAGCCGGTTGATGCTAACAGTTTTAGCATATCGACAGAAACAACAGGGAAAAAGGTTCTATGGGTAAATTGAGCATTATACTTATCTTTGTCCATACCCAAATCCAAGGTGTCCGATTAAGTAGGCGTGTCAGGGGTGTCCAAGTTTCGACTCTATTGGTTGGATTCATCAACATTACCCTTAGAAATGGGAGCCTCAACCATAGTGGTTGCCGTTGACACCTCTGTGACTCTCCTCATGTGCTGAGCAGGTAGGTGACCGTGAGTTGGCCTCCCCTATGCAGATTTTGGGGACTTCTCTTCTTCCCCCTCTTGGGAACAGGTGGCTGTAGGGCGGATTGTACCACTTTTACCACGTCCACTGACATTGACTCATCATCAGAAGAAATAACCACTGGCGACACCTCCTCCTCCCACTGCTTAATATACTTTGTTTCATATCACCAGAACAGAGGAACTTTGTTTTTGTAGGTTCACCACACTAGCAGCTTCATCCCAGGCGGCAACTTAGATTATATAATTGTGCCTTACACACATGACATTCGACGGTTATAAAGGTGGTTATAAATATGTTGTTCATTCCTTAAACTACCTATGTACTCGTCGTTGAAATACATAAATTGCCAAAATATACTTGTGCATTGCATACATATACATTAACTTACACTTATGCCTTAGATACTTATATAATACAAAGTCAAAATATGAAGGTGATTGTATTCCAATTACACCTTTGCATTGCTGATACATATATAACCAAAACAATAGTAGACAAACTTTCCAAAAGACAGTGGGCAGTCAAACTTTGTGCCATATTCATGTAAGGAACTTGTTACGAACATAGAGGAAAGTTTGATTCAGTTACCTCTACTATGAAAGACCATCCACATTGACGTTTATCCTGTTCCTATTTTCCTAGCAAGCTTTGGATCCATGAAGCCTTAAAAGCAGTGGGAATCTTTTAAAATGAATTGAGCAGCTGTTGTGATGACATAATCTTGATGTGTGCGATAGTGAGCTCCTCAATGGTAACACTTGGGACATCCATCAAATAAGTGAATAATTCTGATTCCTTATGTTCCATCTGTGCATAATGGGCTTCGTGAGATAGGTGTGAGCCAAGGTTGTCAAAAACTTCAACAATTGTACGATTGAGGGATGACACAGTGTCCCTCAACACCTTCGCCAGCATGTCACAGTTCCCAGTTTTCCTGAGCTTTCTGCCACTTAAAGAGACATTACCTCGACCCTACGGCTAGTGTTAGCAGATTGGGAGATGTTAACCTCGCCAAGGGTAGGCATCTCATCTAGGTTTATTGGTGACTTAGGGGTGTCTTCTTCTTCTTTATATATCTCTTTCTTTATATATCTCTTCATGCATTCCAAGTGGTGACTTACACCAATCACCGCCTACCCTATCTTTTGACCAAATAAAGCAGAGATCTTATAAGTGGGGCAGACACTTATTCTTGTATGATGTAGCCTTCTTGTGGACCTGACAATTAACTCCATATACAGAGTGACATACGTCTAAAGCAATCTTAAACAAATACTCAAACTGGCCTTAGCATACTCATCCCATACTGCCTTGTTCGTGTCTACGCATTGCCTATCAGCATCCCATTCGAATTCGGATGTGTTGGTCCCTTACACCATATCATACACCACCTGCCAGGCCTGTTTTATCGTCTTTATGTATGATATGATGTGCAAATTCCCCTTGATATGGCATCCAGGAGAACACTACTCTTTGCTTCCAAAGTCTTTGCATAGCTGGCTTGAACCCGTTATCCTCCATGAACTTCTGCTCCTTCCTTAGGTGGACAAGGTACTCGACAAGGAGCTTGTCTTCATCAAGTGTACACATGTGAAACTTTGCCTTTTATGAGTCTTCCATTACATCACTACACAAATGAAAATACATTACTCTATGTTTGATGACATGTACAGATAAAAGCAACATGTTAAACACCTCCACATTAAGCAGTTTTAAACACGATTCGAGAACATCACCTTATTACAGTGGAAAGGAACTATTTACAAACAAAAGGAAAGATACGTTTATGAAGAAATACAGCAATGCTAATCTAAATCACGAGCTATGTGCCAAATAGGCATTATATATGTCAGTGGTCAGGTTCTCCCTAAAATTATTCCAAGTAACAAAGGTTTCCATTGTTGAAATCGGAGGAATTTCTTGCATTGGGTTATGGGGTTCCAAGAAGTACAATTATTCATCTAATAGGTCACGCACGGTGGACCACTAAATAAGGTTATGAAGCAGGCAACATGCGATGATATATTTGTTATGAATCTTCACAGAGTAGTATAAAGGACTTTGAAGGATTGCCCATCGTAACTTCAAAATTCCAAAACATCTTTCAATAACATTACGAGCTGATAAATGTCACATGTTAAAGCATTCCATTAGGGGTCTGCTGTTGCTAGCCTTGTGTCCACTCATTAGGTGGTAGCGCTGGCCTCGATACGACACAAGGAATCCATCACTGTTAGTTTACCCCATGTCTACTAAGTAGTAATTCCTGTACATGAACAACCTTAAACTTTAATCCAACCCAAACTCCTTAACACTACCACAGAAAAAAAATACATTGGACATCAGTTTTAAACTCACCCACTGGAACTTTCAAACTATGTAACCTCCTAATGGCATCCCTTAGCACCCTTCCATCCGTGACTGATCCTTCCCTTCCAGATAAAACATATATAAATTATCCATCCGGTAAGCATACTCAAAGGATAAGTACCTTGTTATATCCCCCTTCTTATTCTGATACCGGTCCTTGTACTGGGTAGGTACCTGTACTCTTATATGAGTACCATTTAGACCACCCAAGTACCCCTGCCATTAAAAACACATATATCACAACCACAAACCAAATGTAAAAGGATGATCACATAAGCAAAGGTATTAGTGTTTACCTTAATCCACTTCCAACAATCCTCCATGCAGTCCTCTTTAATAGGCTCAGCTATCTTGAAGAGCTATTGCTGCAGTTTGAGGGTGGCATTTAATACCAGCTTGAAGTATCTACTTACAGTTTGACCTGACCTTCTGAACTAAAATTGAACTACTCGGTTCTTTACATGATGCATAAAAATATGCAAAAACATGGAAACTTGCTCATCAACTAACATATTCCTGGTAGGTCTCAGCCCTCCAATTATGTCCACCATATGGCACAGTCGATCAAATGTCACCCTGTTTATCCTAATCTAGTTGAAGCAAGTTGCATCACTGCTATACACCATTGCTAGCAGGTTCACTCTCTTACAGTGAAAATCTAGCCTAAATAAGGTATAAGGGATTTCCCTTGAATGGCTGTTATATGCCGCTGCCACAAATATTATGACAACTACTTTCCTTATAGCCAACACCAGAGCTAAACATCCCACCAACACCTCAACTAAACACTCATCTATTTCTCCCTCCATCACTTACATAGTTGCCCAGATACATACGTATAATACAACAATATAGCAAGAACAATTAACTAACATTACAGTAAAAATCACACCATATTTTAAAAAACAAATCTATTATTTCGACATGAGATACACATGTGATGGCTATGATCAAATCCGAATATTGTCACAGCCTTACCCACATGCGGGTTGTGGGTTGCTTATGGCTTCACAAGCATTAATACCATCTTACCTCATACCCATGGAAAACCCCCAACTCCCTTTCGATCATCTATGAATGCATGAGGTTCGTTAACCATAAGGAATGGGTAATCGCACAATACGAGCCCATTAGTTAAGAAACCTCTGCATATAAAAATGAGCAAAGAATTACTCTAATTAAGATAATAAAGAGAAAGAAGGAAATATGAGTCATAATGAGTAGGGAATCGCGGTATTATCTTCGAAAAATTTTAAGTTATTCAGAAAAACCCCTTCAGTGCAAGTTTAAATCCTATATTGGAGTTGGAATTCGAAATTGTTTACCAAGAAATATCACTTAGTGGCTCAGATTCACTATGAAAGACTCATCATAACGATATTGTAACTAAGGTGTTACATTTAGTAGTATCATAGCTAGTTTGTAGAAGTTCAACATAATTAGAGGTTTCATAGTATGATTTATGGCGAAGTATTGGCTCTAACCCCGACATGGCCTCTCTTTAGAGGGGGAAAGGTTGCACTGGCTAGAATTTGCCCTAGGCTGAGAGGCGGTACATAAAACTAGTGGCTGAGGTACCATATGTTGCCATGGTGTATGGGTGCTAAGGACCTTAGTTACAGCTTCTGCTGCCTACTTTAATGTTTATCTCCTTATATGAGCCTTAATAATGTCAGGATGATTTAATGAGTCCCACAGGAACCTCTCATAAAACCTAACTACACCCACAATCTGTATTCCTCTGTGCCAGTAACTAGCGCATTTCAACTCAATGTTGTTTCCACTTGATTAGGATATGATAAATCCCAATTCATGGCGATTCCTGACATGTTGTCTTACAATGTCTTAGCACTACTCTTAGGCACTTCTTATGTTCTACTATCATACCTACATACGGCATAATCACCACATATCATCTATCACCGTATATCATACCTATATACCTTTAATACCACTGTGTTACTAAGGATTATTACTTAGCATGGAGAAACCTCAAAACATTTACTACGCCTCAAGTTTCCCCTCACCTTATCAAATGAACGTTTCTAGTCAGTACTCACTACAATAGAAATGTTCTGAATTAAAATCAATACTTATATTATAATCATCTCTATGCTTCTAACTATTATTTAAATTATCTACTACAATGATTATTAGTCATGGAAAAATCGTAAGACAATTACTATTCCTCAAGTCTCCATAACCTTGCCAACATAACTTCCCTGGGTTAAGCTTGCTTAACTTTTATGTACCCTTGCCAAAAGGTAGATATCAGCTCTATCGGCTCCTGACCACCAGTACCCTGAGACTACCCTTGTCTCAAATATCTTGCAAGCTATCTGTGGCTAGCTAAATACTATGTAGTCTACACACTGCCCTTGGATGTACCCACTTCCTCGGGTTTCACAATATCCTTGGACCATCCCCAGTCCAGTATTACACTACTTACAACCCTTTGGGTATTTGCTAATCTCCCAGAGCTAGTTCACAGACTAGGGTGTTTCACTTCTCTGATATCCCTTTTTATGCATATTTCCTATCACTATATAATCAAGACCATATCAGCACACGATCCTTTTACCAGAACCGTTTGCTCTGATACCAAAATGTAAGGCCTTACCTTACTTACCACTTATTGTCGATATTAATCAGAGTAGCAATTGCGCAGTTTGGTGGCTACATAGTGTAGCGCCCCAATTTTCGGTTAAGGCCTAATGATAATTATTGAGGATAATTATCATATTAAAGTGGAATTAATGTATATTGGTGACAATATTAATTTATATGTCATAATTGATGGAAAATTTAAAGAATGGAATTATTGGTTTAAGTTGGTGATAATGGGAAATTAATTACTAACTAAGAGAAAAATGAGAAGTGGGATTAAATGCTAATGAGGGATTAAAGTAGCTAATTGGTGGTTTACCTTTATGGGAGCCAATGAAGAATTGACATGTGTCAAGATGAGAGTATGAGAGAGGTAGAGAAAAGTCAAAACCCCCCAATTGTTTAATGTTTTTTTCTCCCTCCCTCCCTCCTTTTCGTTGGATGAAGGATGGGCTTGGAGAAGGAATCATCATTTCTTCTTCCTCATACACTCATCTCATCTCTCTCTTCACTCCATTTCTGTGCCATTTTTGAAGAAGCTAGGAGAAGGAAAAGCTTTCTAAAGGTAAGGGGAAATGCCCTCCATTGCTCAAACTTCCTTCTATAATATTGATCCTTGAATGAAGAGCTTCATTGTGATGGTTGTAATGTGTTCATTGGTGTTAGTTTGTGACCTCAAGAGATTATGAAATTTGGAGAATTGAAAAGTCACTTTGAGAAAGTTAAAGAGGTAAGTGAAACCTATCTACCCATATAAGTTTTGTGCCATTTGAGGTAGCTTTGAATTTCTGGGATTTATTGGCCATTTTTGAAAATCAGTGTCATTGGTCATTTGGTATGTTAAAGGTATAGAAATGGTATATTTGGAATGTGTATGGATAGATAGGATTGATTGGGAAAGAAATGAGTGAGATTGGAAAGTTAATGTTTAGTGTGGCCATGGACTAAAGCATGCTAATGTAGTGGAAATTAGGTTGTTTAATTGGTTTTATTGGATTCCTTGAGTGTTTTAGTGTAAGGAATAGGCTTGATTGTTGATTTTGGAGCCATTGGTCACTTTGGTAGAAAATTGGAAATGTTGCCATTGAAAGTCTATTCTGAGCAGTCTGTTTGTATTGGCGTTTTGAATGACCAAATGATTTCAGAAAATTGTGAAAATTTCCAGTCTTACAGTTCACATCCCAAGCTTCAAAATGGATCCATATTTTGTGTCATTTCATTTAGTATTCTGGGAGATATGATTGTCCAAATTTTGATGTTAAATCTGGGAACAATTCTGGAACAGTGTGGACATTTCTTAAATTCTGTATTTGTGTAGTGATTTCCAGTGTTGGTCCATATTTTTCTAGTGAAGAGGACTAAAATAGCTTTCAATGGGCTTTAGGATCACCTTATTTCTATTTTTCAACAATTAATTATGAATTTTCGAAGTTGCCTTGGCTGCAGCGCAAAAGTTTCTGTGAGTGTTTTGGCCGCAGCCAGAAATTCTTGGCTGCAGCCAGAAACCTTCTGTGCATGTTTAGCCACAGCCAGAGGTTTCTTGGCTGCAGCCAACCCCCTGTTTTCACCACCTTGGGATTTTAAAAAGTGGTTTCCAACCTGATGTTTCCCAATCCTTTTAGGCGATTGTTAGAGACTTTCATAACTACTTAAGGGACTTTAATGATAACCAAAACTAAGTGTTTTGAAGTCAATTGAGTATTGGAATAGAGAATAATTCGTCCTTAATGATTATAGGATTTGATATTTGCCCGGAACATAGAAGGCATATGCCTGCTCAAGGAAGGAAAGATAAAGGTAGCAACACTTTATCCTATATCATGTGTATTGCATCGTTTGTTTGCATTAGTCATTGAATACAGTGAAAGTGAAGAGGACGTGGTGAAAGCCCGGACTCGATTACAGTGAAAGTAAGGGGACATGGCGAAAGCTCAGACTCAATTACAGTGAAAGTGAAGGGGATGTGGTGAAAGCCCAGACTCGATTACAGTGAAAGTAAAGGGGATGTGGCAGAAGCCCGACCTCGTATATAGTGAAGGGAACATGGCGAAAGCCCGGTCTCGAATATTGATTGCTGCATTGTGATATATGTGACTTGCTTTGTATATATGCATCATATAAATAAACTGTTGCTACTGGGATTCTCTAGAATCTCATTCTTTCCAAATAACATTTTTAGACAGGGCAAGTGGATCGAAAAGCAAGCAAGTAGCAAAGGACGATTAGGACTGCCAGCAGTAGTCTTAGCTATATATTTTGGTTTTATATTGAACTAGTTATCATTTTGGATAAATGTATACATATTGAATAGAATTGTAGTGGTATAGTTTTGTGTAATCCCCGGTATGGATAATAAGATGGGCATTGATGCCCTGTATAAACCTTTGGATTAATGTTATTATCCTGGGTGAACGTCGGGAATTGTGCTTACTCTGATATTGTATATGTAACAGACCAAACATGCCATTTGTTTTAATGAATGAAATGAATGGAGATCCATTTGTACAGGTGTTTTAAAAAGTTTTTAATTGTCTCGGATTTCTAATTCGATAATTAAATGTGCTTAAACGCTAATCCCGGCCTGATTATCGAAGGGGGTTACACATAGGCATAACAAAAATATACTGATATTATTGAAATAATGTGGCTTGATTATATAACAGGAGTTTCCCCCACAGGGGTTTGTACACAATAATTATAGAGCTTAAAACAATAAAAGGTCTTCAAATAATCAACATCTCCTCTTGTGCTTGTCTGGAACCTTCTATTGCCAGTAATTATGATTCTGCCCTCAGGGCCATTGTCAGTTGCTGAAAAGTTTTTACATTTATGGAAAGGGTGAGATTCAAAGAATCTCAGTAGTAACATACAATCATATATATATGATGTGAAAATAGATGTCATGTACCATGTTATGTAAAATGATAGAATGTTATGTGATAGAATGCTGTATGCATACTGTCTAAGGCTAAACGATTGTTTGCAACCCTGGTTTAACTTTGCACCTCCGTTCGGTCCCATACCACAACCAGGCTAATATGCATGTCCAAGACACTGTGCTCATGTTATAGAAGATGGCATACACAAACATACAATAATCACATAGCGCATGAAAGAAAGAGTTACTACTTAGAATTGCCCTTTCCTACTCTATTTTCTGTTTAGAACCTTTAATCCGCTCAGGCAATTATTGATTCCTATAAATTAAAGTTAACAAGTAACTGGTTATTACTTGAACTATTACTGCCTTTAATCAAAGTTTCAATAATTTATGCACAGTACAACTCTGCACAATGTAGTTTCACTGTTTTTCAGAAAACTGGCAGATTTTCAGTCGAATTTGGAAAATCATAATTAATTCTAGGAAATTCCAAATTGAATGGTTCCAAAGTCTATGTGAATCTTTTTAAGTGTTGTTTTAATAAAAAATACTTAAGTTTGACCACTGTAATCGCATTGTTCCAAGAAATTCTTCAAACTTCCCCTATTCTAGATTTCCTTCTATAAATAGGGCACAAATTTAAAAAGCCATATATTTTAATCTACTAGTCCAAAAATTATGTTCTAGTTATCGAATTAAAGCTTTCCATCTCTACTTTAAGCCTATCAAATTTCATAATATTTGGAATAGGTTTGCATAACAAAATTCATTTCACAACTAAACTATTTCCAGGAATCAAATCAAACAGTATTTCCTCTATATTTCTAAAATTTCTAGATTTGCATGTCATCATCTAAAAATCGTGAACACATGTATTCCTACACAATTTTCCCTTCTAAAACCAATGGAATAATCAAAATTAAAAAATTACAACTCCTTCCCCTAGTTCTGCTCTTGGCCGAAACTTTGAACCTTAAAAGGAGAAGTTGTGTTTTCTTGATTCCACTTGATTAACCACTTCCTTTTCACTTATAATCTCATGATTAATCATTTAAATGCTTAATACACATGATTTATGGAAATTTTGGCAGCATAACATTTTAGGATTTTATCTTCCATTTTCACAAAAACAACAAAACCAAGCCAATATCCACAACAACCACAACAACAACAACAACATATAAGGCAAGAGGATTAAGTTTTGGAGATTACCTTTTGATTCTCCAACTTTCCCTCTCTAGAAGCCACTGTCCTCTCTCTCTTCCCTCTTGATTTTGCTTGTTAACCTTGATTTTCAAGATAAAGAAGGGATTAGAAGAGGTTCTAAATTGATTAGGAGGCATAAACACTTGATTTCAAGCTTCTTACCTTGGATTTGTGCCTCTTTACCCTACCTCTTTCTCTTGTTCTTCAAAATCTTGAGCTCTCTTCTCTCTCTCTCTATTCCTTGCTTCAACCAAAATATAGAGCCAAGAAAGAGATAGAAGCCCTCTTATAATATCTTCATCCACCTCCCTTCTTTACTATATTTTATTGCCTAATAAACACATGGTCATTTGTTTTAATTATCACCACCTTTTCCTTGGTCATTTTGCTTGGCCAAAAATGAATGTTGGGATGGAGTAATAATATGTCTTCAATTATCACACGCATCCTCCTCCACATAAATTTAATTAGAATTGCAATATTTGACTTTCTCATCATTACTTTTTTTTGACCATATACCAAAAATTGCTCCAAATGGGATATTTATGTTCAATTTATTGTTTTCCCCCTTCATATCTCTTTTTTACTAAAAATGGCCAAGTAAATTAGGGAAAATAATTTCCTCTTGCTTTTTATGGCAAATTACCATTTTCCTCTTACATTTTGTGATTTTCGCACAAGCTGATAGATTTTTCATCAAACTTTGAAAATTCATATCTAATTGCATAGATGTCCAATTGGTATGGTTCTAAAGGCTATGTGACCCTTATTAAGTCTATTTGTAGAGAAAAATATATCCTTTAGCCAAATGGAAACTCATAATTCCCAGAATTTTCATTTTTGGATGCTGTCATAAAAACTTGCTAGTTTCACTAGGCTAACTTCAACAATACATAACTTTTTATGTACAACTCCAAGTAACTTATATGACCTATAAATTAATGCTTGATAATGTAACCCCTACCTTAATAGCCGAAATTATAGTTCAAAAATGCGTCATTATGTTAAATTAGAGATCAATGGATAATTTAAAACTTATTGAATGTCCCAACTTCAAGACAGGTTGCAGTCCTATAATAAAGTAGGTTTTCAACAACTTTTCCCAATTCTATTTGAAACGGTCTCATATTCACATATCGTATATATTTGGCCTGTGCAGTTTGGTTTCATTCATACATATCAGAGTGAAAAAAAAATTTCCCACAACACTCAGGTTCCATTTAATCAGTGAAGGGTTTACAGGGCATATCTACCTATTTCTAGTTTCCCATACTAGGGATTACATAACACTGTTCAATATTTACTACATGTACAGCAATCCCAACAAAATATGACAACTAACTACCAAAACTAACACTCAAGCTAAGAGCTCTAGCCTCCCTTCGTCACTTGCTTCTCCTTTGAACCACTTGCCCTGGTTGTAGGTTAGTCAATAAAAAAAATGAGATTCAAAAGAATCCTAGTAGTAACAATTCACTCATAACATGTACAATCACAAATCATGAAAGCAAATCACAAAACAACAACACATCAATAGCATTCCTATTGGTAGTACAACAACGGTAGTACGACAACAGCACTACAACCACAGCATTCAACAATGGCAGTACAACAACGACATTCACAATGACATTTGATATGCATGACTTTCTTTATATTCATAACAACATTTGCTGTAATCATGGTATGACAACTTTTGCTGATTTTACAAAGGCATTCTTATGACTACTTTTGTTACAATCACACGGCTTAAACTGCAGCATTCCTATTCATCACAATTCAATAATAAGATATGTATACAATACGTTATACATAATATAAGAGAAATGGTCACTACCTTGTTCTTTCTGTCGGTGTTCCAACACCAGTCTATCACGTTCAGGACAAATGTCAAATCTTATAAACAATAATCAAGGATGAAGAGTTATTCTCTATTCCAATACTCAACTCCACAACACTTAAGGTTGGTTATCATTTGAGACCTTTAGATGACTACTAGAAACCCAAATACATGCCTAAAGGGTTAGGAAAAACTTGACTAAAGACCATCTTTTAAAAGTTGAAAATGAAACTTTAAGGGGTTGGCCACGACTAAGCCATCTACTGGCCGCGACTTATGGATAGTCAGAAAGATTTGGGTTATGGCCATGATTCACTGGCCGCTGCCAACATCAGGTCAGAAACTTTTAGGCCGTGGCCAACATCCTTAGGCCACAGCCAAGAACTGGTTAGATGCTTTTGGGCTGCAGCTAGGATCTACCTATCGAGGCCAACAACTAGCCTGTTTCTTGGCTGATTTTCAAACGACCATAACTTCTTGTACAAACATCAAAATGACATAAACTTTATATCATTGGAAAGCTTGCAATGTGAACTACAAAACTAAAACAAATTTCAAACCTTTTTGACACCATTTGCTATTTCAAAACACTATGCAAAGTTGGTCCCCTACACAGAATTTTAACTTATCAATTTTCCAGAATTTCCAAATTTTAACCAAGTGTTTCGTAAGGTGAAATTTCCACAACCAATACTACTCCCACACAGTTTTTCTCAAGGAATCCAATAACAACATCAAAACACCCAAAATCACATCCTATTCACATGTTGTATTTTGAGACACCTTTGAACACAAAACCCAATTTCATCAAACCTCACTTTCAAGACTTCAAACCAATGTTATTGTTCAAATAACACTACAAGACACCATTTCCATCACAAAACACCATACAATTCCTACCACCCTAATGTGCATGAAAATCAGGGCAAAATTCCAAAAACTCAAAGTCTCAACAATGGGCACAACATATATACAAAAAGGTAGCTATCAATCACCTCTTTCACTTTCCCAAGCTTGTTCTTTGATTCTTCAACTTTCAACTTTTCTTGAACACTTAAACACCTCTTCTTGAAAATCTAAAACCATAGGAATGAAGCCCTCATCAAGGTGATCAAGATTAAAGAAGAAGATTTTAGCATTTGAGCTCAACTATAATATCAAAATCTCACCTTAAGCTTGAATTTCTTTCTCTTTCCTCTTCTATGGCTTGGACAAAAATGGAGGCTGAAGTGAGAGAGAGAAATGATGAGATCAGATCAGATCAGATTTTTACCACTCCTTCATGCTGAGCCGACTTTAAGAGAGAGGGAAGAGAAAATGAGTTGAATTTTTTACTTTCATCCTATGGTATAAGGTGTTGCCAAGTGTCACAATCTTGTTACTACTTCCATAGGCTTGCAACATATGATTATTGTCTCTTGTTTCTCTTGGCAATTAGTCTCTCTACTTACTCTTTACGTTATTAGTGGATTCCCTCTTTGGTTACTGACTAATTGGCCGGTAACTTTTCTTTTTTCTATTTTGCCCCTGACTATGGCAATACCTATTGAATCACCACTTAACACATTTTCTCCTTCAATTCCTCATCCATGTGCCCTCCTTTTCTCTTATGGTTCATTTTAAGCTTTAACACACCATTAAGCTTAAATATAGGGTTTGGGCACTGACAGCTACTCATTCAGATCATAATTCACATCCTATTCTCTAAAAGTATTTGTTTAACATTAATTACATTCACTTTTGAAGTGATTAGCCCTTAAATAGAATTTGGGGCATTAGAGATAAGCCTACTATAGTTCTAAAAATTTTCACATTCATTGGACATCATTTAGTTATCCAAAAACATATGACAATCTCACTATCACGCAGGAAAACACACTAGCATCAAATTGTAACTTTGCGAGTTGTTCCAATGATCTAAAATTCATAACTAGGGGCTAGCAGTCCACTTGATGTCATTGTTCTTATGTTTATATAAAGATGCCTTTGTTCTTATGTTTATTCAGTTGTCATTGTATGCCTTTACCCTTGTCAATCATGCTCCCTTGTTTATCAGTTCTTGCTCTTTCACTTGTTAACCAAAACAAAGTTACCCTACTTGTCAATTGACAAGTGAAAGAGCATGAATTGACAAGCAAGGGAGCATGTGATTGACAATAGTAAGGAAAGGCAAGGATAACTGAATAAGGGCAAGGGCAAAGACATCTTTTTACAATTGGAATCTCTAACCCTCATGTCCCTAGGGATTTCCTTGTAATTTGGTGATTTTAAGAACCTAATTGTAGTAAATTGCCTTGCTTGGGTCTTGATTGCAATTCTCACCATTTTCTTTCCTCCGTATTTTCTTCTATCCATTCAAGCACAAAGTGTAAAAACATTATGGCCCTATTTGGTTTGCGAAAAATGGAGGGAATGGAAATGAACATGTGCATTTTCTAATAGCGGAGGCCGTTTGGTTCAAAAAATCCGTAGGAATAAATTTTCCCACCTAGCCGAATTTTCAAGTGGATGAGTGAAAAGTTGTTGCCTCCAAAAATGGTAGGAAAGTCGATAAAATTTCGTATTTAGCCCTGATGTGACCTTAAGTTTGTACTTAAAGTTAGAGGAGCAGAGGTGGATGTATACTACTGGAGGTTGAAAAAACAGATGGCGGTGATCAATGAAGATCGTGAATGCCATTTTGCTAGTGACGGCGGTGTATCCCAAACAATAGGTGGGTTTTCTTTCTTTATATCATCCATTTTGTTGTATTATTAAGCCTCACTTGTTGATGTGTTGAGTTTAAGCGTGGATGGAAATGGCTGCATTACATCTATCCAACCAAGCGGCTATTGTGGTATATGCTTGGTGGGGAGACAACTTTGTTAGATGCAAACTGATGATGAAATACCCATATGGTGAAGGCGGGATAAATCTGTGATATTGCACATTTGGGAAATAGGGTGGGTCGTGTTCCCCATAACCATAACACAACCATCAGTTAATTTAGAGGGCGCACAAGGGGAGTGACCATGGGCGGTAGATGGCCATGTTACAATGAAGGAAAGATTATTTAGGATTCTCGTACCTATCAGGCACCCATCAGACTGTTTTCTCTATCTTTTTCTGTCACCCATCGATATTGAATGCTTTATCATTTATAGTTGATGAAGATGATGACCGTTGTGAGCATTCGTCCGTTGGAGTCCCATTGCTTCATTTGAACATTTGAGCATATTTGAAAAATAAGCTACTGTCTGTTGTGGAGCAAAGTGGAGCGTCTCGTTGAACAGGAAGAAGATCCTTTTTGAACTGTACATCACGTTGTGGAGCGTTTTGTGTTTCAGACAATCTCTCATGGTGGGTCAGTTACTTGTCGTGGTTGGTAGCCGCCATTCGGTGTGTAATGATGAAGTTCACCGTAGTTGACTTTTATTTGAATCTGCAATCCGAACATTTAATATCCTGTTTCACACTTGAAATATATGTTACCTATCATTTAGAAACAATAACAAGTGAGAACACAATGATTCAATAACATGTAACCATATTCGGATTGTTTGTTGAGTGATGATATTTGCCGTACGTGACCTCCGTTCTTGAAGATGCAATCCAAATATTTAATCTCCTGTTTTACACTTGAAATATATGTTAGTTAATGTTTAGGAACAATAACAAGTGAAAACATAATGATTGTATAACATTTAACCACGTTTGGATTGATGGCTATGAGGCTCTGTTTCGTTTCTGCATTCTGTCAGGACCTCACTTCGAGTGCAATATGGCTCACTCGAGTGCAGTTGATAATTTCACGTTTTGACTTCCTCTCGGTCAAGCACTCGCTGTACTTCACTCGCATCTGCTTGAGTGAATTCTCGAATCACTCCAACACAACCAGTCATGCTCGAGTGCGTTTCATGCTTTCACTTACAAGCTTCTTCTCGGGTTATCACTTTCATGTCAAAACTTGCATGTGCTCGAGTGATAAATCATCCAATGCTCGAGCATGGATCCTAGTGCTCGAGTGATGCAATTTTCTTCACGTTTCAGCTGCTTCTGGACATCACTCGCACACTTTTTCAGAGAGTCAGTTTTTACACTCGCGGGGTGATGTGGGGCCACTTTAGAAAAATTTTGTTCATTTGATTCAAATGATGTATCATAAGAAAGCTCTTGCCATATGCATTCCAATGCAAAAAGAATCAGCTCCAAACTCCTTGTATTCTGCAAGTTATGATCGAAAGAGTGTATATTTCGCTATACTGCATAAGCGTCAACTTCCAGAAGGCATAGCTCCTAGAATATACATTCAAATTAGGACAATTACCTATCTATGGAAAGATCTTTGAGTCTACTTTCATTTGGCATTGGTCTCGTCTCAATCCGATGTGTAGTTTGTAAGTTACGCTCAAAATACCGAACCTGTGTCAAAAAGTGACGGTGATTTCAGTTTCATTTTCCACGATTCATATCGCCTTCATTTGATCTTCTTTTAATGTGATCCTGGTGTCCATTTTACGTGTTGGGAGTCTTCTTTCATATTCCACCAGTTTCGGGTCAATCCGATGTGTGGTTTGAGAGATATGACCAAACTACCAGACCTCGCTCAGGCTGAACGTAAAACAGAGTAGAACAGAGTATTCACCCCGTGCTCGAGTGAATTCATCTGTGCTCGAGTGAGTTCTTCCTGTGCTAGAGTGAAACACCTCGTGCTCAATCATAACACCTCTGGAAGTGCAAAAACTCATATATAAGTCATCTTAGCTTCGTATTAACCTATTCCAACCATCATTTGATCATAGAAACCTCCGGTATCATTATAGAAACCTCTAATATCACATCTAACAACTTGAATCTTGATATTCATGATAGATCTTCCAAGTTCTTCATTCTTCAATATCTTTCTTCTTGGTTTTCCTCTTGATAATAATTCTTCATAATCAAAGTAGGCATCTCCTTGACTATCTTCAATTTCTTTTCTTCTTCTTTCTCTTGTTCATTTTCATTAATTCAATCTTCTTCATTCTTTACTTGACTAATCTACAAAATATTTAACATTAAATATAGTAGTTAGTCAAAGAAATACATTATATAAACTTTTTGCTCTTATCACTTCACATCTATATTTGACATCATCAAAACTAATCATATCTAACACACCCAACCTGCTCAAGGAATGTCAGGGAATAGGACGTAGGTCCAAATATAATCATTTTCTTCCCTCTCTCCTCTTAGCTATCCAGACTGATTGTAATATCCTAAATTGTAATCAAGTAGTAATAACTTCAAAATGATATAATTAATGATAATTAAGCACTTTTAAAGTATATGTTGTGTAATGTGATATAAAAGTGTCTAGTGATGGTTTAGTAAGCGTGGTGATAATCAGGGGCAAAATGGTAAATTTGCCAACCGATTGGTCAGTTACCAAATAGAAAACTCCTTAGTAATCAAGATCAATAGCTAGGATTGAAAGAACAAGAGATGGAATCAAGTATGTATGAGAGCATATGAAACCATGGAAGGAAGCTCAGGATTTTGACAAGTGGCATCTTGAGGACCATGGATGAAGTCAACATTTTCAAACTCATCCTCTCTCCCTCTCAAGTCGTCTAAGTGCATGGGGAGTGTGAAAAATATGATTTTCATCAATATCTCATTTCTCTCTCTCCATTCTCTCCATTCGGTGTAGCTGAACCAAGAAAAAGAAAGAGAAAAACTTGCTTTTGGGTGAGTAATTGTTTTTGTATGCTAAAAGCCTCTTCAATAAATTTGTTCAAGAGGTTGAGAGCTTCCTTGCTATGTTTTCAGAGTTGTGAAAGCAGGTCGTTTGGAGTTCTCACAAATTTAAAAGTTGGGAAAATAGAGATTTGATCTTACCAAGTTAAAAAGGTAATCATTTAGTGTATTATGGTATGAATGTTTTGGCCATTGGTTTGGTTTTGGTAAATTTTAGATTTTTCCCTGATTTCTTGTGGTTTTAGAAGATATGAATTAAGCAATGTAATGTGGTGAAATAGATGTCAAATAGTGTATAGGAGTTAATGGTTTTGGTTTGGATTTGAAAGAGGAAGTTTGGTAAATGGTGGTTTTGGGAGATCTTGTAACCTAGAGATGGGAATGTGTTGTTTGAGTGGGAATTTGGTTGTTTTGGGTTTACCAATGGGTTTCTTATGATATAATGAGTAAGAATGAGTTTTAGAGCCAGTCTAAGGACCATTGGTAGCCAATTGGTCAATTCTAGAAAACCATATCAGTTGCTGTGATTTGGCATCTGATAAGCATCACTCGAGTGAGGGAGGATCTCACTCGAGCACAACATAAAATTCTGGGAATTTTGGTTAAGTCTTTAGGCAGAAACCGCGAGCACACTTCCTGACTTGTGAGTGAGATATGATCCAGCTCGAGTGTGCATGGGCATGCTCGAGTGAGGTCTTGCCTGGAAGTAGTCTGTGCTCTTGGGCAATCACTTCTGGTGTTGCACTTCTTGGTGCTCGAGTGCACTTGAGGTTATTGCTCGGGTGCAGCTTCTTATGCTCGAGTGAGTGTAAGAGATATTTTGAGGATTTGCTCTCGGGCAAACACTTTCTGCATCTCACTCGTTGGGACTCAAGCACAACTAAGGGCATCACTTGAGTGAGGTGGTTGTCACTCGAGTGAGGCAGCCCAAAATTGGCGTTTGCATCCGAAAAAGGTATCTTCTGGGTAGTTTCTTCCAACCCTTTTGGGAATATGTTTAGGCCTATTATAGCCACCTAAAGAGTCTAAATGATAACCAACATAAAGTATTACAAGATTTGGAAACTTGGAAAAGAGATTGACCTATTGTCCCTATTTTGGTTATAGGATTTGATATCTGCCATCCTTGTGAGCCCACTGAGCCAGCAAATGTCAGGAAGGAATGAGGTAGTGATTTTTCTTTCGTACCATATGTGATGCACTGTATGTGTGTATTATCATTGATTTGTGATAAATTCGTATGCTGCGACATTGTGAATATGTGTAAGCACCATCATTCCGATAGTCCTTGAGTAGCTAACAATGATTTGGGTTAGGACGGTGTACCTTCCCAGCGGAGAAAGGGGATGAGGATGAGGTGTGACTTTGTGATTATGTGGAAAGCCGAAAGGCTATTTCTGAAGGCCGACGGGCCATTTGTGGAAGCCGGATAGCTATATGAGCTGCACGGCTATGTGTATGCACTGCCACGCCAACAGTCCCTAAGTAGCTAACAACGGTTCGAGTTAGGACGGTGTGCCTTCCCGGTGGAAAAAGGGGATGAGGGTGGAGTGTGATTTGTGCTGCTGCTGCTGCTGTATGATGATTTGCTTACATGCTATGCGTTTATGTATGGTATAAATGTTTTATTACTACTAGGATTCTCTTGAATCTCATTCTTTCCTCCAACTAACCTTTCAGACAGGGCGAGTGGCTCTAAGGAGAAGCGAATGATCCGGAGTGGTTAGAACCCTGTAGGGACATCTTCTTTTGGATATGTTGGTTAAACATGTTGGACAGAGATTTTGTAAATGATTTTTGGGTTATAATTAATAGTTGAATATAGTTGTGTAATCCTCTATATGGGAATTGTAAACCTTGGAGTGAATGAATGGAACCCGAGGGTTGCCGGGATTGCTATTAGATACTCTGATATTAATGAATATAAATTAACTGCACAGGTGATTATATTCGATAATTGAACTTGAGACCGGAATAGGAAAGAAGTTTTGAAAATTTTGTAAAGTCCCTACTCCTGAGTGGGTGTTTAATGAGTTTTAATGAGTTTTGTACTATCTGACGGTCTCTAACCCTTTTTACTATGCGTTATCGAATCTTAATTACACTAATTAAGGCAGGGGGTTACACTGATCAGGGAAAGACAAGTCTGGTGATTTTATCTGGCTTCCATGTTCAGTGTCCGGGTAAGTCAGGTACATAACCGAACTGGAGACCGGTGGATTCCCCAGACTCAGGGGCTGAGTAGCACTCTTCAGAGATACCAACACAAAAGGCATAAAGCAAGTGTCATCATAAGGGACACATGTCCCTTTCCTATCAAGCCAACACAAAAGTGGCTTTGTCCTTTGTCATGATTAAGGGACACATGTCATGCTCTTAACTAGCCACCACAAAAGTTATGTTTCATGAGTCATCATTGCTTACTTTAATAAAGTTGCTTTTATCGGTGCATACTGGGGATTCTACTCGGGACTATGGCAAGCATATCGATGCCCGCCAAATGATGTCAGGTCAGAGTATATGTGTGTAGGCCCCTTATGGCGCCAAATACCAATGTGTACTTTAAAAACGTAGGGTACTCATGTCTGCCCTGGAAATACCTTGTGCATTCATATACCAGCATACTTTACTCTATTAACTTGTCCTATACCTTATGACATAGCTGGGTGGCATCTTTCAACCAACTCAATGGCACCGTATATATGTCATGTGCACATTTGCCCCGATACTTTGATCCTCCAGCTTATGCATACTGGGTCCTCTGACCGGTAGGGCCGGATCACATAGTCCTCAAAGTCTTTCTATCTTTTAACATCTTTGGGAACCTTTCCAAACTGGGCTTAGTAGTTTGCCTAATATAGGCGTATCCTCAAGTCTCTAGGCCTGAAATTTGGGATATTACAATTCTCCTCCCATTCAATAAATTTCATCCTTGAAATTTGAATTTCTATACCTCGGGGATCATCTTAGTGCTCAGTCTATCCATCTTGTGGGCAGCTCAATAAGCATGCCACACAATTTTTTTCAATTTGTCTCTTTTATATGCAAGCTCACCGAGGATACAACACCAATCATCATACTTTCAATCACATCTCAGATAGTATTCAACAATCACCATATGACATTTTCATTCATTCAGTACACAGTACGCAGTATTCACACACATGACCCATTGGTCCCTATTCACAACACTTGGTTTCTTAGGCCACACAACTTCTTTAGGATTCTACCCGTATCACACTGTGTGTATAACAGGACTTGTAGCCTCTTTGGTACTCATCCTGGATCAAAATATCAGGCCCTACAGTCTCTTCAGAAATTTTCCCGGATCATACTTATGTATATCAAGCCTGATGGCTTATTCTACTCCCACAATGCTGGATATTCCGCTCTTAGTATTTAGGGAATCACCCCCATGCCATAGGCATCTTGAGACTTATTGCCTCATCTACAACTTGGTACAGTTTGAATGTTTTGTCACCTTAAGACATACTCTAGACACACTGATCCAATGTTATCAAGCTAGGCATAAACCACAATGCTAAGCACACAAGTCTTACAACCCAGGGACACCACCATATACAAACTTGCACACTGGGTCTTACCGCCTCAAGCCTCCACTCGTCACAATTCTCAAATACGTATTATTCTGCTTGCCTAAGGACATACTAATCTCTCAGGTCTTATGGCCTTAGGACATACAGTCCATCATTTTCACTGAATACATATCAAGTTTAGCTACCTAGGACATACGTCCATTAGGTATTCTGAAGTTATCCTAGGCTCTAACTCTTGTTACTTAAACCCTTCATATACTTATGTAATGTTCACAAAGCATGTAAAACAAATCATCTAACAACAATCATCCAGTGAGCATTTAGATATCATAACAATCATATGGCCCTAAGTGTCCACATGCATAATAGGCCTCGGGTGATTGCTCATACATAATATACAAATCACATGGCCCCAAGTGTCCACCCGTGTAATAGGCCCCAAGAGACTACTCGTGCAAAACATATATCTCCATGGCTTGGGCGTCCACCTGCATAATAAGCCTCGTGTGACCACCCCACAAATTTTGAATGCTCATCAAATCTTACTACCCAGGGAATCACCCTTATGCCATAGGCATTACGAGACTTACAGCCTCAGGCCTCTACCAGTCAAGTCTGGTTGCCAAAGGTCATACTAGCCCAATAGATCTTACTGCCCACCATATATTTACCACACGAATATATCTGATGGTAAACACATACATGCAGAACCACTATACAAGATTTGAGTGCAAGAATTGCATTCCTTTATACTATTGAATCTGTTCTTTCTTAATTTCCTTCGCCATCTTTCTTTCTATAAACAACACTAGAGCACCCAATGACGATTCTCTGGGTCATATAAACCCTTCTCTCAAGGAAACCCATTCGATTGGAGACTCATTACAATACACCACCATTGAGAGTCAACATTCCCAAAGCTCTACTCTACAATTTAAAGTCATGGCTGCTTCACTCTACAGTTTGATGTTACAGCAGCTACATACTACAGTTCAATATCACGGTGGCTCCACACTACGGTACTACACTTAGTGCTTTACTCATTCACCTGACCGGTCAACCCCTCCATTCAAAACCTTTTGTAGGTAGCCCTCTCCAATCATTTGAGGTCATTCTGTATGGACTTTCGATAACAATCCAGCTCTAGGCATGAACACAACTCTAAGGGAATATTCTATGATTAAGATCTTTCCCTATGCTAGATTAGCAGCTAGCAACCTTTGGAGATGTCCTTCTCATTTGTACCATATTCTACTACCTCAATTTATTTAGATCAATTCAAATTCTTAAAGAATCAATTCAACTATCATTTGATTCTCATATCACAATTCAGTTGGTAGCAACCCTCTGGATGTCTATCCAACTTCTAGGTTCAATAACCTAATTCTGGAACCTTAGTAATACTCAATAAGCATGCTAAGACAATCATGATTTATACCTTTTATTCTATTCGCATAACATTTAGCCAATATCCTCAAATATTCCCTAAAGTATTGCTCACAGTTTAGCATTACTCACAAGGTTCACAAGATAGTGCAGCCTTAATCTCAATCCTAATATGACATGTCATTCCTCAATCCTAATATGACATGTCATTCTCCTAAGAGATGTTAGGAACTGTCCCTACTGGGAAATATAAACAGTACCAGCTTCTGGGTACAACTCCCCTATTTATTCCTGTAACATAAAGTTAGAATCTAAATCACATTCTAAATCAGTATCATAGACCGTAGGCTCATGTCATACATTTTCCTACTCTTGTTCTCGTTTATCGTACACAATATCACTTCTGATACCATTATTAGAACTGACACCATTGGTGTTCTTATACCACCATTACATGTATCGATACCACTATCAAGTGCATTAGTCCCACTAATATTACCAATAGGTACTAGCTCCTCCTCTACATGCACTGATATCACTGCTTTCTAATACCGCTGATACCACCTTAATACCACTATTATGAGTACTAGTATCATTACTGTGTGCACTGGTGCCACCGATACTACCAACTAGGAATTGTTTCTGCCTATTCTCATACTGATAACACTGCTTTTTGATATTGTTGATACCACTTTGATACCACAGGTACCATCATGATGCCACTATTAACAGTACTAGTATCATTATTGTGTGCCCTAGTACCATCGATAATAACAAGTAGGTACTGGTACCGCTACTATGCACACTGATACTACTTCTTTCTTATACCGTTGATACAACCTTGATACCATTGTTACGAGCACTGGTATCATTACATGTGCACCGGTACCACCGATACCACCTACTAGGTACTGGTACCGCCTTTGCGAGCATTGATACCACTACTCTCTGATATTGTTAATACTATCACTTGGTACCGATACCTTTACCCCCTTTTTTCTACAAGTTAATTAGTGGAAAGGGGTGGTCTAAATTTCTGGTTCCCTCTGCTATCCTTAACTCCCAGTTATAGTAGCACTATCAGAGGATTAATGCACTATTCACATGAGCAAAGAATATATCCTATAGTCAGAATCATTTGCCTTGACTAGACCTTTATCTTTGAACAGACAATTCCATTACCAGAATCACTGCTCTGATATGTATAATTATAAAAAAATTATAACCACATTCTTTCACATAAGTTTTCATGTAGAACACAATAGAATGATAGAAATATCAAAATTCACCTCCTTCCTAAACTTCTAGGCATAACCGTATAGACCCTAACTTCTATCGAAAATGGATTCATCAAATTTCATCAACTAGAATCATCATACAACATCATAAGATCTCTTCTAACCTCATAATCATCATCAAATGAACACCAAACCTTAAAAAACCCAAATGGCAGAAACTTTAGGGGTTAGTAATTTCAAGAAATACTAAACCAATCAACAAGTTGTTATGTTTAAATCAAAGCTCGGGCTTACCTCTATACGGTACTATAGCCGATTCTAGATTTTGGTAGTACCTAATATAACCATTCACTTTCATCTCTCCTCTAAGCCATCCAAACTGATCAAGGAAAGAGAAGTTCGGTGATTTCATCTAGCTTCTGTGTTCAGTGTCAGGGAAAGTCAGGTAAGCCACCAAATCGAAGACCAGTGAATTCTCCAGACTCTGGGGTTAGGCGGCACTCTCCAAAGATGCCAACATAAAAGGCATAAAGCAAGTGTCATCATAAGGGACACGTGTCCCTTTTCTATCAAGCCAACGAAAAAGTGGCTTTGTCCTTTGTCATGATTAAGGGACACATGTCATGCTTTTAACTAGCCACCACAAAAGTTATGTATCATTAGTCATCATTGCTTACTTTTTTAAAGTTTTTTTTAATAAAGTTGCTTCATAGGTGCATACTCGAGATTCTACGCGGGGTTGTGGAATATATATCAAGGCCTACCAAATGATACTAGGTTAGAGTATATGTGTGTGGGCCCTTTATGGCACCACATACCGGTGTCTACTTCAAAAACGCAGGGTACACATGTCTACTCTGGAAATGCCTTGCGCACTCACATACCGACATGCTTTACTAGATTAACATGTCCTATACCTCATGACATTCTAGGTGGCATCTTTTAACCAACCCAATTGCACCGTATATGTGTCCTAAGCATATTTGTACCGATACTTTGATCCTCCAGCCTATGCATACTGGGCCTCTGCCCGGTAGGGCCAGATCACACAATCCCCAAGAGTCTTTCTATCTTTCGATATTCTTGGGAACCTTCCCAAACTGGGCTTAGTAGTTTGATTGATATAGGTGTATCCTCAAGTCTCTTAGACCAAAATTTGGGATATTATAGAAGAATACTAAATTTATGTGCAATATTTGAGGTAAACAGGAGAGGTTGTTATTCGCACCAATGTTGATCATCCCAAATCATGATTAGACCCGTGTGGTCTATAGTAACATAGCCTGTATGGCATAGAATGATTTTCCCTAAGTAGTGATGCAGCCCATCAAAGCATGTTAAAGATATGATTAATCAGTCTATGATCAGGAAGCTCTTACCCCAACATGGCCAAATGGGTTGTGTCGCACTGGTTGCTTGCAGTCAAGATGTAATACCCTAAAATATGATTAAGGGCTAATAAGTCCAAATGTGAATGTAATAAATGTTAAACAAATACTTTTGGAGAATAAAGTGAGAGTTGTGATCTGAATGAGCAGTAGTCAGTGCTCAAACCCTGTGCTTAAGCTTAATTATGGTGTTAAAACCTAAATTAATTAAAAGTGAGGGGAGGGCGCATGGCATGAAGAAATAGAAGTATATAATATACTCAATGGTGATTCAATAGGAATTGACACAGCCAGGAGTAAAATGGGAAGAAAGAAATTTATCGGCCAATAAGTATGTTACTGAATGGGAAAGTCATTATTAGCTTAAAGATCAAGAGTTATGACTAATGGCTAAAGGAATCAGATAGAATAATCTCATAGTTGCATGCATTAGGAGAAGGCACAAGATGTTGACACATGGCACCATGGCTACTATTAGATTTAGTCAAAGTATCAAACCACTCAAACCTCTCTCCCTCTCTTCTTAAGGTCAGCCAAAACATGGTGGGAGGCCAAAAGTCTGATCTCATCTTATCATTTCTCTTTCTTACTTCAACCCCTATTGACGTCCAAGCAAGAGGAGGAAAGAGAAAGAAAAATCAAGGTATGCAAGCCTAGTTGACCTAGTGAATGACCTCAAATGCCAAAAACCTTTTCTTTAATCTTGATCATCTTGATAAGTGCTTCATGTGTTTGGTTTTAGATTTTCAAGAGAAGGTGTTTAAGTGCTCAAAGGAAGTTGGTGGTTAAGGAATCAAAGAACAAGCAAGAGATAGTGAAAGACGTAAGCATAAGCAACCTTTTGACATGTATATTGTGGTCATTGGTTAAGTGCACAAGCAACCTTTGGAATTTTACCCTATTGTCAGGATTTAGGGTTTTACACAGTTCTTGGTATTTTGTTGATTACAATGGTGTCTTGTATTGGGTTTTGGACAATGAAAGTGGTTTGGAGTCTTGAATGTGGAGTTTGGCAATTTTGTGGTTGTGTTGAAATGTGCCAAAAATAGAACATGTTAAAGGAGTGAGAATTTGGTTGTTTTGATGATTCCATTGGATTCCATGTGAAAATTGTATGGAAGTAGTCTTGGTTGTGAATTTTGGAACCATTGGAAACTTAGTTTGAAAACTAGAAATGTTGCCAAGTGAAAGTTCTGTGCAAGGGACCAATTTTGCATAGTGTTTTGAAATGCCAAATGGTGTCAAAATGTTATGAAATTTTTTATTTTTGTAGTAGACATTACAAGCTTTCCAATGATATAAAGTTTGTGTCATTTTGATATGTGTACAAAAAGTTATGGTCATTTGAATACATCAAGGAAACAAGCTAGTTGTTGGCCCCGGCTAAGAGTTTTGGCCGTAGCCAAAAAGCATCTTATCGGTTTTGGCCACGGCCCAAAACCTTCTGACTTGTTCTTGGCCACGGCCAAAAGGGTCTTGATTGTAGTCCAAAAGTTCTGACCTGATCTTGGCCGCGGCTAGTAGTTCTTGGCTATAGCCAAAATCTTTCTTACCATCTCTTAGCCGCGGCCAACCCATCAAAAATTGAATTGAGAACTTTTGAAAGATGGTTTTTAGTCCAGTTTCTCCCAACAATTTAGACATCTATTTGGACTTCTAGTAGCCACCTAAAGGTCTCGAATGATAATCAACCCCAAGTGTTTTGGAATTAAGAATTGGAATAGGGAATAACAAGGTAGTGACTCTTTCTCTTATATTATGTAATGCATTGTGTGAATGTCTTATCATTGAATTGTGTTAATTGCAAATGCTGCAGTGTATGTTGCTATGAAAGCATTGTGTATACAGCCGTGAGAGTTGTCGTTTGTTATAAATGTCACATGCATTACTGTGATTGTTGCTACTGTTGCTGCTTTGTGATTTGCTTACATGTTATGTTATTATATATTATATGAGTGAATTGTTACTACTGAGATTTATTTGTATCTCACTCTCTCCATTAACTAACCTATAGCCAGGGCAAGCGAGTCGAAGAAGAAACAAGAGACCAAGGGTGGCTAGTACTCTCAACTAGGAGTTTTAACTTTGTTATTTAGTTATCATATTTTTGGGATCATTGTACATATTATAAATGTTATAAATTCAGATAGTGTGATGTAATGCTTGGTATAGGAAACTAAGCCCGACAAATATGCCCTGTAAACCCTTATGGTAAATAGATGAAACCCGAGAGTTTTTAGGAATTTTGCTATACACTCTGATATATTTGAATGGAATTGAATTGCACAGGTTTATAGACTCGAAAAATGAATATGAGACTATATTAAATAGGCTTTAGAAAATTTTTTGAAAATCCACTTTATCACAGGGCCTAATCCTATCTTGAAGTTAAGACCATTAATAAGTTCTAAATTTTCCATTGGTCTTCAGATTAGTCTAATGACAGTTTTCAAACTATAATCATGGTTTTAAGGTAGGGGGTTACACGAGAGGCTGGGCATGAAACTTGTGCACTGCGGTGGTATGGTGAACATTGATATGACTGTTGTGGTCAACAGTCACACAACCAATGTGGTATGTGGTGACACATGTAAACATAGATTAGGATAAACCCTAGTATAGTAAGGTGCAATGGTGGCGGAGAAATACTCTTAACAGTGTAACCTCAGAATTAATTACCCACTCAGTGAACTGTGCACCCAGTGAGCAGTGCACATAGTACGACCAATAAGGGTTGAATAGTTATTTGATTCTGAACACCGAACAGGCAGACATTTTAGCAGTAAGCCCTAATGTACATATTTGTACATGGCAATAAAACTGGAATATTCAATGTTGTGAGAATAGAGTGATATAAGCTGTAAGGCTAAATATGCTGGGCAGCATCTCATAAGACCCGTGGGACTAGTATGTCCTCATGCCAGTAGATTGCTGTGCAATCACAATTATACTAAATAGTGATAAAGGCAGTAAGACTCGATGTGCACATTTGCATGGGGCAATATCTCTAGGCAGTAAGACCTAACAAACATGTTGTGTTATACTGAATAGTATACAAAATACGGTTAGTAGGAATCAGTAGATAGTTAACCCTGAACACCTACAGACAAATAATTTACAATGCCTACTTTATGAGCTTGCATATGAGAAGGATAAACTGAATGTCTAGAAAAATCCCTGAGTTGTAAATGTTCAAATTTTGAGGATGAAATTTATTGAATGGGGGAAGAACTGTAATATTCTAAATTTTGGTATTAGAGGCTTGAGAATAAGCCTGAATCAAGTGGACTGCTAGCCCCTGGTTATGAATTTCATATCATTAGAACAACTCGCAAAGTTACAATTTGCTGCCAGTATGGTTTACTGCATGGTAGTGAGATTGTCATGTGTTTTTGGATAAGCAAATGATGTCTAATGAATGTGAATTTTTTTAGAATAAAAGTAGACATATCAAGCTTTAATTTATAGGTCATGTAAGTTATTTGAAGCTATACACAAAAAAGTATATATTTTTGAAGTTAGCCAAGTAAAACTGACAAGTTTCTGTGACAGCGTCCAAAAATGGAAATTCTGGGAATTATTAGCTTCCATTTGGCTAAAGGCTATATTTTTCCCTAAAATTAGACTTAATAAGGGTCACATAACCTTTGGAACCATACCAATTGGACATTTGTGCAATTATATATAAATTTCAAAGTTTGATGAAAATTCTGTCAGCTTATGCCAAAATCACAAAATGTAAGGGCAAAATGGTAATTTGTAATAAAAAGCAAAAGGCAATTATTTTCCCCAATTTATTTGGCCATTTTCGGTCAAAAAGAGATATGAAGGGGGAAAACAATAAATTGAACATAAATATCCCATTTGGAGCAATTTTCGATATATGATAAAAAAAAAGTAATGATGTGAAAGTCAAATATTGCAATTCTAATTAAATTTATGTGGAGGAGGATGAATGTGATAATTGAAGACATATTATTACTCCCTCCCAACATTTATTTTCGACCAAGTAAAATGGCCAAGGAAAAGGTGGTAATAATTAAAACCAATTAGCATATGTTTATTAGGCAATAAAATATAATAAAGAAGGGAGGTGGATGAAGATATTACAGGAGGGCTTTTATCTCTTTCTTGGCTTCATATTTCAATTGAAGGACGAGAAATAGAGAGAGAGAATAGAGCTCAAGAGTTTGAAGAACAAGAGAAAGAGCTAGGGTCAAGAGGCACAAATCCAAGGTAAGAAGCTTGAAATCAAGTGTTTATGCCTCCTAATCCACTTAGAACCTCTTCTAATCCCTTCTTCATCTTGAAAATCATGGTTAACAAGCAAAATCAAGAGTGAAAATCATGGTTAACAAAAAAATCAAGAGGAAAGAGAGAGAGGGCAGTGGCGCCTAGAGAGAGAAAGTTGGAAAATCAAGATGTAATCTCCAAAACTTTGATCCTCTTGCCTTATGTGTTGTTATTGTGGTGGTTGCACTACAACAGAATAAAGATACTACTACCTCAAAGGACGTTCCTTTTTAAAAAGGGAAGTAAAAAATAAAGGCGGTGGCTTTTTATAAATATGGAAACGCAGTGGGAAACTTTAGACATCCCAAATTTGAATTAGGACACCTAAAGTTCAGTTTAGGCATCCCAAGTCAAATTTAGGATGCCTAAAGTTCCTTCCTGACACCAAAAACAAAAATTCTAAATATTTGAGCATGGGTTTATGCGTCCCAAAAAAATTTTAGGCATCCTAAAAAAAAGGTCCCTGATATTAGAGACGCCCTTTGGCATTCCTAATATATATTAGGGATGCTAAAGGTGAATGGCGTCCATCATATCAGGTGGTGTCCCTAATAAAGGTGGCATCACTGATAAAGGACTTTTTCGGCGTCCTTAAATTAGGTGGACCTTTGGCGTTCCTAAATTAAATTTTGGATGCCAAAAATAGTATGAATTTAAACTTTATTTGTCAGTTTCACACTCTTACATTAATATGAGACTTCTTGCTTCTTCTTACTCTTTTAACTCTTGCTTCTTCCTTTTCTCTCTCTTTTTTTTGCCTCCAAATATGTTCTGCTTTCTCACGATTTCTTCTCTCTATGTTTTTTGGGTTTTCCTTTTATTTTATCTTCTAAATCGTGTTGTTATGGCTTGCAGATCAAGATTTTGAAACATGAATATTGGCCCATGTTCCTGCTAAGAAGATGAGGTTCATCTCTCCCAGTCACTCATCTCTATTCGCTATTATGAGAAAATGAATTTTAATAATAGAAGAAGATGAGTTTTTCGCAGTTGATATCCTCTTATTGTTATCATCTTCTGACTGTGATATTTAGACTTTAGAGTTATTGCAGATATTGGATTTGGAGTTCAGATAATATATCTATAATTTTATTGACTATGATCTATAATTTCTGGTTTCAAATAGTATCTAGGCCATATCAGTAATATAAACATTTTTTTAAAAAAAGAACTTTTAGACGTCCCTTTTTTAAAAAGGGATGTCTAAAGTGTAGACTTTAGGTATCCCTTTATTTATGGACGTTATTGCCTTTTTCTTCTACGTCGCTCACATAAGCATCTCCATGTTTTTAGATGTTAAAAGGGCTAAAAAAACTGACGTTAAATGAGTTTTCTTTAGAAGTGTTGTTGTGGATATTAGCTTGGTTTTGTTGTTTTTGTGAAAATGGAAGATAAAATCCTAGAATGTTATGCTGCCAAAATTTCCATGAATCATGTTTATTGAGTGTTTAAATGATTAATCATGTGATTATAAGTGAAAAGGAAGTGGTTAATCAAGTGGAATCAAGAAAACACAACTTCTTTTAGGGTTCAAAGTTTCAGCCATGAGCAGAACCAGGAGAAGGAGTTGGATATTTTGATGATTCCATTGGATTTAAAAGGGAAAATTGTGCAAGAATACATGTGTTCATGATTTTTGGATGATGGTATGAAAATCTAGAAATTTTAGAAATATAGAGGAAATACTGTTTGATTTGATTCTTGGAAATAGTTTTGTTGTAAAATGAATTTTGTTGTGCAAACCTATTCCAAATATTATGAAATTTGATAGGCTTAAAGTAGAGATGCAAAGCTTTAATTTGATAACTAGAACATAATTTTTGAACTAGTAGATTAAAATATATGGCTTTTTAAAGTTGTGCCCTGTTTATAGAAGGAAATCTAGAATAGGGGAAGTTTGAAGAATTTCTTGGAACAATGTGATTGCAGTGGTCAAACTTAAGTATTTTTTATTAAAACAACACTTAAAAAGATTCACATAGGCTTTGGAACCATTCAATTTGGAATTTCCTAGAATTAATTATGATTTTCCAAATCCGGTTGAAAACTACCATTTTTTTGAAAAACTGTGAAACTGTACTATGCAGAGTTATACTATGCAGAAATTGTTGAAACTGTGATTAAAGGCAATAATAGTTCAAGTAATAACTAGTTACTTGTTAACTTTAATTTATAAGAATCAATAATAGCCCGAGCGGATTAAAGGTACTGAATAGATAATAGAGCAGGAAAGGGCATTTCCAGGTAATAAGTCTTTCTTTCATGCACTATGTGATTATTGTATGTTTGTGTATGCCATCTTTGTAACATGAGCACAGTGTCTTGGAAACGTATATTAGTTTGGTTGTGGTTTGGGACCCAACAAAGGCGCAGAGTTAAGCCAGAGTTGCAAACAATCGTTTAGCCTTAGACAGTATACACACATCATTCTATCACACAACATTCTATCATTTTACATAACATGGTGCATGACATATTTATTTTCACATCGTATATGTCTTATTGTATGTTACTACTAAGATTCTTTGAATCTCACCCTTTCCATAAGTGCAAAAATTTTTTAGCAGCAGACAGCGGCTCAGAGCGCAAAATTTAAAGGAGATCTTAGTTATCTGAAGATAAACCAACTCTATGTTTGTAAAATAAAAGTCAATTAAATTTAAAGACACTTTTAGGGGGGAACATCACTGTCAAATAATTGAGATGTGATTAGAGAAAATGTAGTGAGTTTGGTTAGGGTTAATTTCATAATTAAAGATTTATATTTTAATTTTTGTTCTTTAAAATAATTACAATTTTTAAAGTCCTCATTAATAAATATTATTTTCTTTGGTGCTCCTCCCTAATTTTCCCTAGTTTAGTAAAGTGCGTTTTCTGTTAGTGATATTAATGGTATTGAAATTATATGACTAAAAGTACATTCTATAGAGCCAAGAGACCAATAAATAATGACTATATAGTTGACATAACGTGCTTAAATTCTAAATATGATTAATAAAAATTTCAAAAATCAATTTTAACCATGGCATGTTTGCTTTTTTATTTAAGAGTAAAATATAATAATTTTCTTCACTTTCTCTCGTAATCTAATTATCAACTCTTTTCCCTAATTTAAAGAATTTTAAATAATTAAGTATAGCTATATTTCCATTAATCAAATTAAAAAAGAGAGTATGGCTATATTTAAAATAAAAATATTAAAATTACTAAACATAAATTATATTAAAATTCCTCTTGCGACATCACACATTCAAATTCATTCAGATACGGACCACACTTTAGATCATGGGTTTCAGTGAAATGAGCACTACGATGCACATCAAAGTGAGATTTGCACCGTCTAAGTTCAGTTCCAAATAGTTTAGATTTAAAATTTTTAGTTGATGATTTTTAAATGAAAAAAAAAATAAAAAAAAATTGATTACAATTAAAATATCATATCTATTTTAAATTTCGTACGTATTAAAATAAATATAAACTTAAAAAATAGAAGTAAAAAAATAACTAGATCTAGATCGTCAAGATCTATACTTAGTGCTACTTAATCCCACTTGACACCATTGCTAATCCAACGCTAATATCACATCATTGTTTACTACTTATTATATGGGATGTAATTTAATATTAAACACCATTATTGAGATATAATATCTGTTTTTAATTAGATCAAGGGTTTCCCTCTTGAGGTTTAGACTTTAGAGGGTAAAAGGTTCTCACCTCTCTCAACAAGTGAGTTTCCTAGGATTTGAACTTATGTTCTTCTCCTTACAAGGGTGTGGCCCCTTACCACATAAACCAACAACCTGTTGGTTTTTTATATAATATCTTGAACTTATATTATTTATACTATATGACATTGTTCTTAAACCTGAACTGGAAACTGGCCAACCTGCTGGTAAACTGGTCCGGTCCGGTATTTTTATTTTTTTTTAAAATCAATTTTTATTTTTCTTTAGAATTTTATATTAATAACTCTAAAAATATTTTCAATTTCTCATCGGTTTGGCATCGGGTTAGCTCCGGTTTGATTCTAATCTGACCCACTGACCCTTAATCTAAAACCCTGACCGGTTCAGTGGTAGGTCTGGGTTGAATTACCTTGCTATATGATAACAAAAATATATGTTTGAAATATGTTTTTATCCGTTTAAAAACCCAAAATAAATACGTTTCAATAAATATGATGAGAAATTATAAAATTTTATAATATAATCAAAATTAATAAATTTTATAACATATTATAAATTTTGAAAATACATATTAGAATTACTTTTTGGCTGTATGGTTTTTTACAAATATAAATGTTTAAATAACTCTTATCTTAAAATGGGGTGTTTTGATTATAAAAAAAAAAAAAGTTTGAGAGTCAAGCTTAACAGACCACTAATGATTGGATGGATGAAAAATGAATCTTAAAAATGTAAGCAAGGTTTGTGTAAAATATATTTTGATCTCAAGGCAGGTTTATATAAGTTTTCAAAATATGGGAGGTCCGTGCAATTAAAGTAAAATAGATAGGTGATTAGAGGATTTTGCTTTATTTTTTTTAATATAATATAAGGTTTATTAAGAAACTATACCAACTTCTAAACTAGTTTTACTCTTAAACGCACAAAGATAGAGACACACACATAATCATTACGGAGGGTAGGTTAGGTGTCAATATCAATCATAAATATAAAATATAAAATCTATAAAAAAAAAGTAATTTCACAATGAAAATAAAAGAAATTTGGGTTAAGAGAGCAAGAGAAAAGAGAAGAGAATTCTAAAGAGAAAGGGGGAGTAATTCTCATTCAATTTCTTGTAATCATAAAGCTTGTAGTATAAGGCCTCTATATATAGGCCTCTAAGGGTCACCACCAAGAGGCATTAATAACTCAACTTTATAAAGTGATGATGTATCGATGTGTATTGTAAATAAATATATATACTTAATTAATACTAATTTCCTTGCAGGGAAGGAAAGATTTTAAGAGTAAGGTTAAGATTGATGTTTGATTTTGAGACTTAATTGATACTAATTTTCTTATATAAGTACTTATTTGTAATTTTCTGGGACCCTTCTTTATTTTTGGTACACTAATAGTGAAAACTGTTGTGTCTAATAATGGAGGAGCAACATTATAAATTGCACCTTTTTAATACATTTAAGGAGTGGCATTGCACCACATGATATAAGTGGTTCTAATTTTCAAGAAGATTAGTCATCTATCTCATGGTAACCAAGTTTTAAGAAAAGTTTGAAGTTTTTATCTTAACCAAATATTCTATTGGGGTCACAAGTGGTTCTTAAATGGCTAAACAACTCTGATAAGTGACCCTAGAGTAAGGTGTTATATTTTTGCAATCAACTTTGGTTCCGAAAGGAGTCCTTTCAGCAATTGAGAAATTAAGCAGAGACATTTTTTGGAATCAACATGACGAGTCCAGGAAAATGCATCTGGTAGCTTGGGACATTCTCAAAAGGAGGAAGCATGAAGGAGGATTGGGGATAAAGGACCTTCGCTGCCAAAACAAAGCTTTACTCATGAAATTGTGCTGGAATCTTGTCACAAAACTGGAAGCTTTTGTGGGTCAAGTGCCTTCGTGCCAAATACTCTTGTGGCTTATCCTCAATTCCTCATGTGCAAAAGTGGCGTAGCCAATCGGCCGTGTGGAGTGGAATTGTTGCGGTTTGGGAGGATTTCCAAAGCGGCCTTGGCAAGAAGCTTAGAAGTGGAAGAAACACGCATGCTTGGCAGGATTGCTCGGCCCCTCTTGACAAGCCTCAAAAATTTTTTGTTAATAGGAATTTGCGCCTCGTAGATATGGAAGCTCCAGTTTGCTCATACTTCCCCTTCTGGTCACTGGGACAGAGCGCAATGGGAGGCTTTCCTTCCTAATTGGGTGGTGGATAAAATCATGATGCTCCCCCCTCCTATGGGCACTGTAGATGGCGTTGTTTGTTGGCACAATGCTCCCGATGGTATCTTCAGCATTAAATCTGCCTACGAAGGTATTTACCATCAGCAATCCCTCACTCATCAACCTCCCTGGCGGCAACTTTGGCACTGGGGTGTTCCTGAAAGAGTCAAACTCTTTATGTGGCAGGTTTTCCATGAGAAGCTCCCGACAAATGAGATTAGAGTGAGATACAACCCAAGTGCACTAAACACTTGCCCCTTTCAGTGTGAGAGTGAAGAAACCATCCTTCATGTTCTGAGAGATTGTGAGTAGGCCTAGAGAGTGTGGTTTTCTTTAACTAACCATTTATATTCTACTATGTTTGCTTCTGGTAATTTGCAGGATTGGCTCAAATGGAATTCACAGCATTCCCCCAGAAACAAGAGAATGGCTAGATGGTCATGGCAAAAAGTATTCAGTACCACATGCTGGCTTCTCTGGAAGAACCGGTGCTGTCAGGCATTTGAAGGTAAAGTTGATAAACCAAAGGAGCTTGTTCACAAATGCATCTTTCACCTTTCAGAAACTGTGGAGAGCGGGCGCTTTCATCACCAGATCTTTCAAGTTCCGGAGAGAGGTCTTCTTAACTGGCTTCCCCCGGAAGAGGGTTCTATTAGAATTGACGTAGATGGTTCGACTGCTAGCGATGGTCTATCATCCTATAGAAGAGTCATCCGCGACCACCAAGGTAACTGGATACGTGGATTTCAACAGAAGTTAGGACTCTCTTTCCCAACTGCTACGGAAATCCACGTAATCCATCGAGGGCTCCACCTTTGTAAGCAGTTGGGTTTCAAGAAAATCAGACTGTTCACTGACTCTCTTCAGGCCATCCACTTACTGTCAACACATTGTGAGATTGATCACCCTTTGCATGACATCATCTTTGATACCAAATCCTTTATCTATACAGACTGGGACTTGAAGATTTTCCATACACATAGGGAGAATACTCGCTGTGTGGATTACCTTGCACGATCAGCTCACTATAGCACCCAGATGTATACCGAATTAGGGTCACCACCAGCGAAATGTATCCGTCTTTTTGTGTTAGAGCGTGGTTTGCTGCCACATGATCAATCTTTGGGGTCTAGCCCCTTGATCTTGTAACTTTTTCAAGCTTTGCTTGCCTTTATATCTCAAAAAAAAAAAAAAAGCAGAGGTACTGGCAATAGACTAGAATGCTTTGCTCACGTGATAGAGTCATTTGGTTGTAGCTCTATTTATTTGTGGATAGAAACATTATTATTGGCTCTCATTAGTGATACGTTGTAGGAAATTAGATAGAAAATGAATTCTTTTGAGGATTCATTTGTTTGTCAATCACTATAGAAGTGACAGTGGTGGTAGTCATAGCTTGTGGGTTTGTTATATCACTATAGTAGTGACAGGGGTGGTAGTGATAGTTTGTGGGCTTGAAACATATATAACAGATAGCCTTATCCCCTGAATTTAAATAAGCTCTATAATGAAGCTTAGTTATGGATGTATAAATGATTATTTGAAGGTTAATTATAAAGCTGAAAATAATCATTAATTTTTTTGGTGTTCCTAAATGTTAAACAAGTGGCTCAAGTGTTGGTGTCGAATTGATATAAAAATTAAGCCCCTTGTATTCTTTTATGTCTTCTGATTTTTGGTTAATATGATGCAGGGTTTTATGTGCTTGAATATGCTGATTATTATAATGATTTTAGAATAAAATTGTGCGGGAAAATGCTAAGAGAATGCCAATTGTTACCTTACAGCTTAAGTTGGAATTTTTACATAATAAACCCTAGCTGTTAGGCCTTTAGGAGTTAATAGGAATAAGTTGAATTTTGTTTAATATAAGGATTAAAAACTGGATCTACATGCAAAATTATGATGGAGCAGTATATGGAATTGAATCCAAACCCATTTGGATTGGAAGTCCAAAAATTAGAGTTTAAAAGGTTAAGTAAGGAAGCATGTGATTTATGCATACTTTGGGCTTGAATTTTGAATAGAAAACAATGTGCAGTGTGCTGCATTATGTCTAGGCTTTGATATTACTAGGAGTATAAAAGGATTTATGTTTAAGAACTGTTCAAATGGTAGTTGAGCAGGAAAGAAAAGTTATTATGTATGAGATTTCCATGACTGATTGAGTAATAACTTGGTCTTGTGATTGAATTCTCTACCTTGTGAGAGGTATGTTATATTTCATGGATATATAGATGTTTAGAGTTTGATAACAACCATACATGTTTGACATTTGAGTTGATATCTTAGCTCTTGAGATTTCAAATTTGAAATCTCACCCCTTTTTATCAGGTTGCTAAATGTTAAGTGGGGCACATGATATTTTTTAAATATGGAAAATTTCAGAACAAGACATTAAGTAATCCTAAGCTGGAAGAAGGGCCAAATGTTTAGATGGATTCAAATGTTGTTGTATAAGTTATGAACTAATGAGTGGAAATGAAATATTGTTGGGCTGAATTCTTAACAGTTGAAAAGGATTTAAATAGATGTATAGTAGTAGTTGCAAATGTATAAGTGTGTGATATATAGGCTGAATAAATTTGCCCGAGCTCAAAGAGGAAGCCAATTGAGGAAGGTAAATCATTGGAAAGGTTGCCAAGTAGTAACTCTTTCTCTCATATAGTATGTAATTGTTCTACATCTTTGTGTTTACCATCAATTATATTCGTTTTGTGTATATATGGTTTGAGATTTGGACTGTGTGTCCTCAGATCATAAGTTCTAAAAATGCATTATTGCATAGGGTGTATGCCTAGGTTGTAAGACTTGTTATACTAGCTGTGTTGTAATGGACTGTTGTGTCCTTTGAATGATATTTGTGCTGCATCTTGATTGCCGAATGCTTATTGTATAATGGTTTGTTTTACATGCTTCTTGAACTTGCATATATTATGATTGACTGTTATTACTACTGAGATTCTCGCAAATCTCACCCTTTCCATTAAAGGAGAAATTGGAGCTTATTTGAGTATATCCAGACAAAAAGAAGAAATAGGTTGGAGCATCAAAGGCTAAATAATTTGGTTTATTCTAACTATAACTTGCGATTAAAGCATAGGTAACTTTAGATATTATGAAAAATGCTTTTATTTAATATAATATGGATTTGTTTTTAAATTTTAACTGAAATTATTTGACATTTGAAAATTGAAGGAGTGAATTGAAGAAAAAGAAGACAAGTTATGATCGCATTAACTATGAGTCTATTGATGAGGTGGATTTTTTGGTGACTGAAAAAGATCCCATTCCAGAATTTAATGATGAAGATGCAAAAAATCTTGAAAGTGTTCCTAATAATGCAGGAATTGCACTTTCATCAACTCTGGATAAGATTAATGAAGGTTTATATGTATTATTAATATTCTTTTTCTAATTTATTATCCATCCATATAATTATTTGTTATAACTAACAATTGATATTAATTATTGGCATGCATACGCATAGGTGATGAAGATATGGACATTCTTGAACCTGTGGCTTTGAATGATGATGTTGCTACCACTAACGCTTTCCCCAATCCAGCTCCTATTGACTCATATCCGACTCCAATAGATAACCTTGATGAGTTGTAGAGTTTGTTGTCAATGATTATTAGTGGGAAGAACTAGCTAGGGATGCCTGATGAGTGATGATTAAAATTGCTATCTTTTAACTCTTTTGATGTTAGTTCTAGTTATGTTTGATGAATGATGATTGACATTATTATGTTTCAACTATATATTTTGATGTAAGTTATGGGTTATATTTGAAGAAATAACTAGATATGATATTAGTGATGACTTATGAATGATGATTAATATTGTTATTTTGTTATTGTTAATTAAATTGTAATATTTTAATATGACCAATCCAAACTCTGATTAAACGCTGATTTACCCATTGACCCTTAAATTTGTACAGCAACTGGTTTATTACCCAGTTCGGGTTTTTTGTTCGTTGTTGAAAAGGGAGAAGATACGAATAAATTGATTGAACGAGCAACGAGCTTAATTGGGCCCCGTGTGCCTGAGAGAGAGACTGCCGTCATGTTGATTTGTACGAATTATATCTCCTTGCATGCCCTTTGAATCTCCCAGTTGCAAGGGGCCCTTTCTTCGCTTCTCTATTTTTCTCCCACGTTGCATTTTGATTATGCTTGTCATCTGATTTTCAGTAGTTTGTCAGCTAGCTTCTAGGTTACCATCAATTCTTCCGCTTCCTTGTTATTGCTTAAAAGAATGCAATTTACATATTTCTTTTTTCCCTTTCTTTTTTTTGGACCTAAATCTATTTTAAATAGTGTCTTCAAAATTGAGCTAAACAAAACTGGTGCGTTTGATGAATTGGTAATTCGAGTTTTCTTTGGATTTAGAAAGCTAAATTAATATTTTAAAAGTTTCTAATTGAATTAATATATGTGTCATGTCACTTCCTAATTACATTTGACTCGTTCTAGCTGTATATAGCTTCTCCGTGAGATTAATTATATTTGAATGCACCATCAATAACTTTTTACTTAATTTATGTTTATATTCACAGGTTAAGAGAGTTTTGTAGACATAAGTCTTGATCTGGTATCCTTATCTTGCCTATAGAAGGTCGAAATTTATAAATTCATTTATAGTTGAAGCTATGTAATACACTCAAAAGATGTAAAAAATTATCAGAATATGCAACAAGCAGTAATGTTCAAAATTAGGTCTCACACCCAAGGTTCACAGTTGCACTAGCTAGCACAAGTATACTCCCTTACTAATTATATATGAGGATTTCGGAGATTAATTGTTATTTTGTAAAATGAAGAATCGAATGTTTATAAAAATATGTTAAAATAAACCCTACAAACTTAAACCATACTTGGCCGTCTAGCTAGTATGGTTAATCAATAAGACTGGGAAGAGGCTTGAATATATATGAAAACATGAATGCATCAGATCTGTCTATATATCACACCTATGCAAGGTTTATATACGACCCCAACTACCAATCAATTGATAAATAATTAAATAAACCCAAGTTTCTTTAAATTTTATTTAAAAAAGTATGAATTAATTCCATTTTATTCTAGTCAAGCCACTATTGATGGCTTACATTATTTATTTTTACCTTGTTGGGCATAGGGATGTTCAATTCTGTCACATCCCGGTCGTCACATCCCGATCCTGATCATTTTGGGACAGGATGGTCCAATACAAAAAATATTCGGGATGGGACAAAAGTGTAATGGGACAAAATTATTACCAGATGGGATTGGACATGGGACAGGCTTTGTCCCAATCCCATCCCAGCTTTTTGTCCAATCCCGAAATCTTCTTGTTATTAGTTTAATAATATATATAATATATGTAAATTATTCAAGTATTTTTTTCTTTTGAAATATTTAGTTTTTTATTCCCTTTTGACTTTGAAGATTTCAATTTAAATTCAAGTAGTTTTTCTGTTGAATATTTAGTTTTTTATTTCCAATATTACAATCAGGTTCAATTTTTTTTCCATTTATGATTATGGCTCTTATTAAGTTCTAAGTTTTATTTTTTATTTACAATCTGGTGTAAGCTTTATTTTTTTCATTTATGACCATCATTCTTATTAAGTTCAAGTTTCAATTATTCCTTATTTTTTATTATGCTTTCATTCTTAAAAAAAAGAGGATGATTACATATTTTCAATCATCCACCAACCAATACCCATACATTTTAGTTTTTTATATGTCAAGAAAAAAAAGAAAAAGAAAACCCGTAAGCAAATCAAGGTCCTAAAAAAAATAAACGAAACATCTTGTTATCATCCAGATTCCGATTTCATCCCAATCCCAATGGGAACGGGATGGGACATGGGACAGCTTTGCTGTCCCAGTCCTTTTGCAGGACGAGACGCGGAATAGGCCTATCCTATTCCTGTCCCATCCTATGAACACCCCTAATTGGATGCATCCGATACATTGTCACCTACATTCCTCAAAGCTGAGAGAAAGGGAAAAAATCAGAGACTCATAATTAGGTGTAGGCCTCGCATTGGCATGCATCCCATATATTATTCAGGGGTAGTTGAACAACCATATTTTATCAAAGTGAAACGCAGATTAAATTCTCTACCATATTCATGTATAAGAGGTGGTTGATCTGCTCTCAAAAACTTGCCTCTTCGATTTCTTCTTTCCCTCGTTCCGGTAACAAAGCTGACCAAGCTGCAAAGTTGGTAGTTCGTACTTAACACCAAGTGATCTTACATGAATCCAAATATTTCTTCGTCCCAGTAAATATATTATGACTACGTAATTATTGTGTTTGCTGGTTGTCCCGGTAAAGTCATGTTTGAAGGAAGGTGTAAGAAACTTGATAATAGCAATTTAGAAAACTTTTGTAACCCAAAAAAGTTGTATGTGGTAGAGAAAATAATTGTGGACATGGCAAGATTTAGGTCGGGTCATTCTGAGTGAAATGCATGAAATTCTTTAAATTTTGGTTGAAATTGCACTACTTTTTCTAAGGTGTTAGAAGTTGTCCTTTCCGTATAGACAATAAGCACATTAAAAGACTAACAAGTGATGTGTTAATTGTTAAGAGAAAAATATATAACATCCACAAACAGCACGATTTTGTATGAATAATGTGAATAGTATGCTATCACTCGTCATATACCTGACTCATCCGAATTGTATGCGGGCATTACGAAGCCACTGTTTTCAGCAGATTCAACCAGTTTCCTTAATCAATAATATTATTACAATCATATGGTATATGGTTTTCTTAAAAAATAAATTGTATAATCATAAAAAACGGTGTGCTATTCATTACTATACTGACCTTTTGTGTTCTTAAACACACACACATATCACAAGTACACTTTCATATGATTTTTTTTTTTCCCGCCAGAATATACACTATCATATACAACAAAAGGGATGGCTTATTAATTACTCTTTTTTTTTTATACAAGGCTTATTAGTTACTTTGATTCGCTGTTAATTCTGAATGATCTTATTTGCTGATAGATGTTTCTGCCTTAACTCAAAAGGTAAACTCAGTTTCATTCCACTATCATAGTTATAAAGGGTAAATGTGCAAAAATACCCTTGAGATTTTTCCCAAATTGCACCTGAAAAGATAGAGAAGTGGCGTTAAGAGGTTTTAATTATTTTTTCTTACTCTTTTATTTTACATATTCTTTTTATTAAAATTTTATAACTTTATTAGAGCTGGTAATATGGGTTGTAACAATGGGTCGAACCCACCTAACCCAAAAAAATGAATAGTTTGGGTTCGGCAAAAATATGACCATTTTTATTTATTTTATTTATTTTAAAAAAATTGTGACTTCTCTAAGTGAGTTGTGTAAGCTAACACTATTACTATCAACTAATTATTAATTGTATTGGATGTTAATAATGGCTTTTGGGTTTAGGTTTATTTGTAATGTGTGGGCTTGTGATTAATGCTTAATTTATAATGTTTGAAACTTTAAATTTGATGTTTTATTATCGCTTTATGATTTTCTAATTTTTTTTTTTTTTTGGTTTAGGTTTGTAGGAAAAAAAATTCAATATAATGTTTAAAAAAAAAAGTTTGAAAAACAGTCCAAAAAAATTTTTTTAAAAAACAATATGGGTTGGGTAGGCTAACCTGCTAACCCAAAAGTTATGGTTTGGGTTGGCTAAGTTTCAACCCATGTTGGTTTTGGTTGGCTAATTTGTGTTCTCCTCCTTACAGGGGTGAGGCCTCTTGCCACCTCAACTAAATAGCCTTTTGGCTTTTTATATAATATCTTGAACTTATATTATTTATACTATATGACATTGTTCTTAAAGTCGGACTAGAAACCGGCCAACCAGGCAGTAAACCGGTCCGATCAAGTATTTTTGTTTTATTTTTTAAAAATCAATTTTTTTATTTTAATTTAGAATTTCATATTAATAACCCTAATAAAATCTTCAATTTCTCACCAGTTTGGTCCCGGATTAGCTCCGGTTTGACTCCGATCTGACCCACTGACTCTTGACCTAATGCTCTGGCCGGTTCAGTGGTCATTCTGGGTTTAATTACCTTGCTATATGATAACAAAAATATATGTTTGAAATATTTTTTTATCCATTTAAAAACCCAAAATAAATACCTTCCACTAAACATGATGAGAAATTATAAAATTTTATAATATAATCAAGATTAATAAATTTTATTACATATTATAAATTTTGAAAATACATATTAGAACTATTTTTTGGCTGTATAGTTTTTTACAAATATAAATGTTTAAATAACTCTTATCTTAAAATGGGTTGTTTTGATTAAAAAAAAAGTTTGAGACTCAAGCTTAACAGACCACTAACGATTTGATGGATGGGAAATGAATCTTAGAAATGTAAGCGAGATTTATATAACATATATTTTGATTTCAAGGGAAGTTGATATAAGTTTTTAAAATAGATGGGAGGTCCGTATAATTAAAGTAAAATAGATGGGTGATTAGAGTATTTTACTTTATTTTTTAATATAATATAAAGGTTTATTAAGAAACTTTACGAACTTTTAAAACTAGTTTTACTCTTAAACGCACAAAGATAGAGACACACACATATCATTATGGAGGGTAGGTTAAGTGTCAATATCAATTATAAATATAAAATATAAAATATAAAATCTATAAAAAAAAGTAATTTCCTAATGAAAATAAAAGAAATTTGGGCTAAGAGAGCAAGAGAAAAGAGAAAAGAAAATTCTAAAGAGAAAGGGGGAGCAATTTTCATTCAGTTTTTTGTAATCACAATGCTTGTGCAAGGCTTCTATTTATAGGCCTCCAAGGTCACCACCAAAGGTCATACAATAAATGGTACAATAAATATATATATATGAATGTACATTGAATTGCCTTTTAGTTTCTCAACTGATATTCATAAATGGTGACTAGAATATGAAAGGTCAAGAGTCAATGGATATCCACATAATTGGTATATTCATAAGAAATCCGTACTTTTATTTTAATTTTCTGCAGCTATTTTTTTGTCAAATTGTGCAGCTATTTTGGCTCTTGGAATTTTCATCAAACATTTACTTGATTCTTTATAACATCATTTTTAGAAAAAATTGTCCATAAATACCTCATCGAAAACTTATTTTTCAAATGGGATCTTCAAGTGCAAACAATCTTCTCCATATGCAAAAGATCTTCCTTTGTATTCAAACAATCTTTCATATGTTTAATATATCGTCCCTATGTAACATTCCCTTATGTTCAAACAATCTTCCCTTGCGTACAAAAGATCTTCCCTTAAATGCTTTTAGGTCACATTTGGCAAATAAGTTTTCAATTAGGTATTTATAGATAATTTTCCCTTATTTTTATTCTTTAATATTTCTTTATATATTTTAGGGTTACACTACAATTTTAATAACAAAGTTTTTTTTACTCGATCAACGGTCCATGTAGACTAATTTAACGACAGTAATGAATATATTCTTAATTGAGAATTACAATATTCCCTTCAGGCTATCACACGAAAAGGCATTAATAACTCAACTTTATAAAGTGATGATGTATCGATGTGTATTGTAAATAAATATATATACTTAATTGATACTAATTTCCTTGCAGGGAAGGAAAGATTTTAAGACTAAGGTTAAGATTGATGATTGATTTTTGAGACGTAATTGATACTAATTTTCTTATATAGGTGCTTATTTGTAATTTTCTGGGACCCTTCTTTATTTTTGGTACACTACTGTTGAAAATTGTTGTGTCTAATAATGGAGTAGCAACATTATAAATTGCACCTTTTTAATACTTTTAAGGAGTGGCATTGCACCACATGAAATAATTTATGATATGCAATTAGGGGTGGAAATAGGCTAGGCTAGGCTAGGCTTTACCTAAATAGGTCTGGGCTTGCAACAAAAATTTAAAGCTTAAACCTGGGCCTGAGCCTGTATGTAAGCTTTGTTGTAGGCCTAGGCCTGGGCTTTCAAAAGGTCCGATAAGACCTGAAGCCTATTTAAAAGCCTACTTAAAATATAGGCCTTTAAATAGCCTTTAAAACTAATGCATCTAAATTAATATATAACCGCCTTCACACTTAATTAAAATATTACATTAAGTCTTAAAAGCTTAGCATCCATTCTCGTTATAATATAAAGGCTTAGTAAGGAAAGGAAAAAAATCTCTAGTGACAACAATTGTTTGAACAAATAGGAATAAGAAAAAATAATATATGCTAACTAATAAGATATATTTTCTAAAATTGACCAAGCATAACAAGTAACATATAAAACTACATTTTATCTCTTTTACTGTTCCCACATAAATTGGGACAAGCTCATCCTACTAAAATTATAATATTTCATTTGGCGCTAAAATAAGCTCATATAAATTATTATGCTTTAGTGGTGATAAAATATGATGTAATAGAGTAGTATATTGTGATGTAATAATATGTAATATACAGGTGTTGTTAGTTTGTGGGCCTGAGGCCCAATAGGACCATTATATATACAGGGGTCATTTTTGTGATCCAATGAGAATATCTTCTAGAATTCATTATCTTCATATCAATAAAAATATGTGAGCAGGGCTTGCTGCTCTTTACAAGTTTGGGTTCACATTTCCAACATGGTACCAAAGCCACAAGATTCACTATGCTCAGGGTGTTTTTTCAAGAATTCTCCCACCTGATCTGCCTGTTTCGGCCCAAGAAGGCCTTTCTCAGCAAATTGTGATCCATCTTCATCGTTTTCGCCTTGCCCTGTGTCTTCCCCACTTGCCTAATTCGCCTTCTCTCTTCACTCCGATGGCCGACACCGTCCTCCTCGTCTTCCATCGTTCATGGCTTAAGCTTCAACCATCCTCTCTACTTACATCCATCGAAGACACAGGGGATCGCCATCATACAACATGTCCTCATCGACAGTGACAATTATCTCATGTGGAGTCGAGTATTGCACATTGCCTTGCATGGGAAGCACAAATTGGGCTTCATCGATGGTTCGTGTACCAAAGAATTGCAGGAAGAGGGGCTTCGTGAGTAGTAGGAATGGTGCAACGTAGTTGTTCTCTCTTGGCTTCTTAATTCCCTTTCGAAAGATCTTGCCAATAGCGTCATCTTCTACCCACACGCTCATCAAGTCTGGAAAGATCTTCAAGAAAGGTTCGATAAAGGTACTGGCTCTAGAATCTTCTCTTTACACCGCAAATTAAGTTGTCTACGCCAAGACTCTTCTCCCATTTCTCAATATTACACGAAAATGAAAGAGCTCTGGGAGGAACAATCGACCTTATTCCCCATTCCCTCCTACCAATGTGAGACATCACGCTTGTATGCTGATATGATTCAGTGCCAAAAATTTTTACAATTTCTTCTCGGTCTGAATGAATCATTCAGTGGTGCTCGCAGCCAAATTCTCTTGATGAGTCCCCTGCCTTTGGTAAATCAGGCCTATGCAATGGTTGCCGAGGATGAAGCACAGAAATCCCTTGCCACTACCACTCAGAATAGCCCTGTTGAACGCATGGCCATGGCTGCTCATGGCAGAGGGATGAGGCTGATCAAACTCTGGACCAGAGTGTTCCCATTGTGGCAAGAAAGGCCACCACAAGGATGTTTTCTGGGAACTCGTTGGCTATCCAGCTAACTCACAACGCAACAAGGGCAATGTAACACCCCGAATTTTGAGACTCGAGGCTAAAGAATAAGCCTGAGGTTAGTGGATTGCTAAGCCCCGGTTTAGCAAGATCCCAAATTGTGATTAGGAGTTAATGACTACAAAAGTGGACGTGGTTAGTGATTAATGAACCCTTTTAGAGAATATAAAGTGGATTGTAGTCGCTTGTGTTATGAGCAACGCCAAAACCCTGTATTTGAGTTCAATTGTGGATTAACATCCAAATTGACTTAGAATAGAGGGAAGAATTGAATGGGGTATTGTGATGGAAATGGTGTCATGTTGTGGTATTTAATCATTGGAATTGATTTAAATTGGATTGGACACATTGGTTGCAAAACTGGAAATGCTGTCCAGTGTGAATTCTGTCTGGGCAGTCTTCTCGTGTGGACGTTTTTACTAGGCACATGATGTCATAAAATTATGAAACTTTCCAGTCTTATAGTTCACATCTCAAGCTTCGAAATGGACATATAATTTGTGCCATTTCGTTTTGTGAACTAGGAGATATGACTGTCCAAAGTTTGGGATGGAAACTGAACTCTGTTTTGGGGCAGTGATGAGTTTTATGTAATTCTGGAATTGTGTGGTGATTTTTAGTAATGGCCAATATTTGTCCTATGAAGAGAACTTAAATATCTTTCATTTGGCTTTGGGATCACCTCATTTCGATTTTTCTAGAATTAGTTATGATTTTGCAAAGATTGGGCAGAAAATCTGCCAGAAAATCCGAAAATGCCAATTTTGGGAATTATGACATCATCAAAAGGCAAGATGACATAAGCATGGAATTAAAACATCTTCTCATCATCTTCAGCTGCTCATTCACGCACATCACCTGAACATAGTGTGAGAAAGTTGAGAGAGTTTAGAGAGAGAAAGAGAAGAAAAATCACAAGGTAAGCCGATTTCTCCGACGATTTCGCTCCTAACGCGTATAACTCCGACTCTAAACTACTTCTCTTTGTTCTTTAAGGTTTGGAAGCTCCTCTTTTGGTGTTTTGAAGTTAGGGTTTTCAGCCACAAGAAGGAAAAGCTAGTGGGAGCTTGAGGTAACTTCCAAACTCGTACATATTGACTATTCTGGCAGCTGTGGTTGATTTAATCGGTGAAATTTCACCGGATTGTCTTTGTTTGTAAATTTGGAAAATGGGTTGGCCTAGGTGTTATGCTGCCCAAATTGATACTAAATGGTAGTTCTAACCTAATGGAATAGTCAATAAAGTGGTTAGGAGTAGAAAGGAACGCGTTTACGGAGCCGGAACCGAAAAACCCCAATTTTTCCCGGGGAATTGAGAATTTCGGCCAAGCCTGGTTTGGAGGGGTTAGAGATGGATTTTCAATGATTTGATGATTCCATTGGATTCAGTGGGCGAAAATAGGTGGGGTTACAGTTGGGCACTTTTTCGGAAAAGGCCGAGAAAGCATAATTACAGAAACGCCCCTAAAACCCTAAAAGTAGGGCTGCCAAGGGCAATTTCGTAATTTGATATTGAATTTGATAATTCTGAGTCCGGAAATGGATTCCTTGGGCGAAAATATGTCAAATAGCCCATGTCAAAATTTTAAGAAAAGTATAGCCGGACCGGGTACGGCGGGGCCGGGCCGGGTCCCCGGGGGTATTTTAGTAAATTTTCAATATAGCCTCATATAACCCCCAGAAACACTATAGAAGTGTCTAAATGGTACATTTGACATTGTAGGATCGAATGTGAAGCCCCGAGTTGCTGGCACGTAAATCGAGGAGGAAAAGACTGGAGGTAGGAAACATATCTCTTCTGCTTGTATTTGATATATGTGTTAGTGTGTTGGTGCATGTCTTAGCTTTGCATAATTATGTGTAATTTGAAGCTATGTTTCAATTTATGCTATGGCCATAGGTATATTGTTCGAAGCATTGAGCTGGCAAATTGTCATTGTGTTATCATGAGTTGTGTGATGCAAGCATGTCATGCATTAAACATTTATCGTACATGCATATTGATATTGTTATCCTACTGAGATTCTCTAGAATCTCACCCTCCCCTACTAACCTTTCAGACAGGGTAGTAGATCGATGATGGAGTAAGCAGCCAAGGGCGATGAGGACTTCCTTCAGTAATTGTTTTGGTAGTTGGTTATCATCCCAGATGGGAGTATATAGATTTGAATGTGTATATAAGTATGTGGATGAGGATTTGCTATGTATTTGAGAAGACTTTGTGTAATCCCCATATGAGGGCTTGTATGGGCGAATGTGCTCTATAAAGCTTGAGTTAATATATGGAAACCGGGATTGCCGGGATTATTGTTGTGTACTCTGATTTGTTATGAATGTGATATTCCGCGTAGTAATTGTATTCGGAAATGTGATTCTGAGACCAAGTTTATAAATGATTTCGAAAGGTGTTTGTGAAAACCCCGTCTGGTAGATGGGTTTATAATATTAAATTTTGTTCTTATTGGTCTCTATTTCACTTTATTGCGTAATCCGAATATTAATTACGGCAGGGGGTTACAGGCAAGACAGGGCGAGTGGCTACAGCTGGTCAATTACCAACTGAACCTGTGCCCGACGTGAGAAACAAACTCTAGTGTCCCAAGCATCCCAAAATGTATCTCCTACCTTTACTCAAGATCAGTATGAGACTTCTGGATTTTCTCAAGCGTGACTTTGAGGTAACGGTGCACACTCTCACTGGTATTGATTCTGGTTTGCACTCTTATATCCTTCCTTACAGTAGATGGGTATTAGACTCTGGGGCTACTTCCTATATTACGAGTGATCTTTCTCTATTTGAAACTTATAGAGTTAATGATAGTAATATTAAGGCCATTATGATCCCAAATGGAGCTAAAATATTAATCACCCATGTAGGTAATGTTAGGCTTTCTGCTGATATTTACCTCACAAATGTCTTGTATGCTTCCCAGTTGAAATTTAATCTCATATCTGTACCGCAGTTAACTAAGGAATTAAATAACAAAGTGGTATTTTATCCTAACCATTGTTTAATGTAGGCCCTTCCAAATGGCAAGAAGAAGGGGACTGGTAAGGTTGAAGAAGGCTTATACATGCTGTCATTTCCTAGATGTTTTCCTGCTGTAAACAATTTGAATACTGCCATTTACTCTTCTGCTGATTTGTACTCTTACATAAACGACTAGGTCATGCTCCACTATCTGTGTTGAGACATTTAACCTTTGTAAAAGATAAGCATACATCTTTCAATAAAGACTATGACATTTGTCTACAATCGAAATATATTCATCTCCCTTTTGATTCTAGCTCTATTAAATATGTGATTTGTTTTGAGTTGCTTCACATAGATGTTTGGGGGCCTTATAAGACCCCTACACACCAAGGGCACCATTATTTCTTGACTATTGTGGATAATTTCTCTAGAAGTACTTGGGTATTCTTGATGAAGTCTAAATCTGAAACTATTAGATGTATACGCAATTTTGTAGCATATGTTCTCACATAATTCTCTTTGCATGTCAAAACGATCCGTAGTGACAATGGTTCTAAATTTACTAATCTTGAATTGAAAACTTACTTGAATGATAAAGGTATCATCCATGAAACTTCATGTCCATATACTCCACAACAGAATGGTATAGTAGAACGTAAACATCGTACCTTAATGCAAATAGCCTGAAGTCTTATGATACAGTCATGGGTGCCCCTTAAATACTGGGGGGAATGTGTCCGTATGGCAACCTTTATTGTCAATAGAGTTCCATCTAAAGTCCTAGGTTTCAAAGCACCTTATGAAAAGGTTTATGGTCATGAACCTAGTTATGAAAACCTTATAGTTTTTGGGTCTCTTACATATGCCACCAATTTAAATACGACCAATAAATTCCAACCACATAGCACCCCTTGTGTGTTCCTAGGATATCCCAACAACCAGAAGGGTTTCATCCTATTAGAGTTAGGATCAGACTGCCTAATTGTTATGTCACAAAGAAAATATGCTTTAGACTTGTTGGCTGATTTAGGAATGAGTGCTTGTAGGCCTCTTGGAATGCCAATGTCACAAAATTTAAAATATTATAGGTTACCAAGAGGGTAAGGATAAGAGCACTGACTTGTTGAGAGAGCCAGATAAGTATCGAAGGTTTTTTAAGTGTAGGTCCTAAGTCAATTAATGCAACAGCCTATGAAAGTACATATGGCAGCAGCGTTAAACGTAGTGTGATATCTAAAGCAAAGTCCGGGCATGGGAATTCTAATAAGCTCCCGGGGAGGTACTGCTATGAGTTGCTATTGTGATTCCGATTGGGGGTCTTGTAGCATGACAAGAAGGTCCGTAACTGGATATTTGCTCAAGGTTGGAGGTTCATTAGTTCACTGGAAAACAAAGAAACAGTCCACGGTATCCCATTCATCCGCAGAAGCCGAGTATAGAGCTCTTGCTTCTGCAAGTTCAGAAATTGTTTGGCTGGAAGGGGTACTAAAGGAACTAGGAAAGCCTCAGTCACAACTAGTGGATGTTTATTGCGATAGTAAAGCTGCGATTCATATTGCTACTAATCCTGTCTTCCATGAACGTATAAAACACATAGATATAGACTTCTATTTTGTTCGTGAGAAGGTACAATCAAAACTAATCAGGTTGGTGCATGTGAATTATGCTACCCAACAAGCTAACATTCTAACTAAGGCCATCACTAAAGGAGCATAAAACCGGATTCTTCACAAGTTAGGCGCAGTAAATGTTTTCTGCCCCCAACTTGAGGGGGAGTGATAAAATATGATGTAATAGAGTAGTATATTATGATGTAATAATCTATAATATTCAGGTATTGTTAGTTTGTGGGCCTGAGGCCCAATAAGACCATTATATATATATGGGTCATTTATGTGATCTAATGAGAATATCTTGTAGAATTCATTATCTTCATATCAATAAAAATATGTGAGCAGGGCTTGCTACTCTTTACACGTTTGGGTTCATATTTCCAACAAGTGGACACGTAAATCAAGGGAGAGGGAGTGAGTTAGCATTGTCATTTCAATTAATCGGAGAGAAGAGGGGGGGTTTAATGATTGATGCGAACGTAAGGGTTGAGAGTAATAACAATGAAATGTGAAACTTAGAATTAAGGTTAAGTTGGTAAATTTATAAATAATTTAAAAAATTATTTAAATGATATTATATATTCTTATATTATAGTATAAATTAAAAAAGTTAAATAGGCCAGGCCTGTAAGCTTGTAGGCTAGGCCTTATAAAAATAGGCCTAGCCTGTTTATCTAAATAGGCTTGGCAACAGACCTGAGCCTGAGCCTCGCCTATTTACTAAATAGGCTAGGCTTTATGTAGGTTATGTCTTTAACCCCAAAATCAAGTTGAATCTTCTTTAATTTATATTCATTATATTCATGCACTAGACTTAGTTTAGTAAACGAATTATAATAATATCAATTGGATGAACATGCTTGCTTATGTGTCCTATCAGATTGATATTAACCTAGTGCTTGTGAATCAGCATCTTAATGAGTAAAAAATAATTCTATTGGATCCTCTTCATTAATATAAAGAACTTAGTTTAATTTAGTAAATAAATATTATAATATTATTCATAGGATAAGTATGAATAGTACATTAGTACCTATTGCATCATATTTACGTTTGCCCCCATATTTATTTTTATAAATGGACATGAAAGATTTGATTGGTATAAAGTATCTATAGATTAATGATCACTGATTCTTCAGTAACCCAAATTCCCGAATACTCAAGATGATCAATAACTATGTATAACTTTTTTTCCAACAATAACTATGTATAACTGATGTAGCTAGATTTATTGCATTTTGGTTTCGAGCAAGGAAAAAGGGGTCTCCTCTAACTTATCTTTCCAATTAATTTCTCCACCGTTGGACTGACTTTTAATGGTTGAGATTTATTCTGTAAAAATATTATTATCATTTAATATTTAATATTACAGTGATATGTTTTAATATACTATAAAATCTCAACTATTAAAAGCCAATCCAATAGTGGAGAAATTAAGTGGAGAGATAAGTTAGAGAAGACACCCTTTTTCCGGATTGAAAATATAAGACGTTAACTAATTCGCATGAATCAAGGAATGTTAGTTAATTTATTTGTTATATTTTAAATTGATAAAATTTACCTACGTTATTCTTGTATGACAGTGCAAACCGAAATTGGAATTAATAGATGTGTCACCTTTTTCTATCACAATGGATAAATGTGGAGGACTTCTTGTATTATGAATAAGAGGGAGTATGTTCCTTTGTATGACAGTGCAAACCGAAATTGGAATTAATCCTTCCTTCCCTTTCTGTTGGCCCACCATTTTTGTATATATATAGCAGCTAGAAGGGTGTTGCTTCTCCACACCCAACATTTCTTACTATCATATCGTCGTCGCCCTTTACCCTCTGTGCTCAATAGCTATGTCTAACACTGCTAGTCGTATCATCAAGTGTAAAGGTACGAAATTGCTCTCTTTGTATATATACTTTTTTTTAGTTGCAATTTTTTTTGTAAATATACTCATCACCTAGAATTATTTTGCTTTTGATGCATATATATGCTAATTGTGAATATACTGTGGAATTGGTGAAATCATTGTAGCTGTGATTGATTGGGAAGCAGGGAAGCCACTGGTGATTGAAGAGGTAGAAGTAGTGCCTCCACAGGCTGGAGAAGTGGGTCTCAAAATCCTGTTCACGTGCCTTTGTCATAGTGACATTTATTTCTAGGAAGCCAAGGTAATCTATATACTTTCATTAATTACCTATCACAAATTGTTCCTCCTTTTAATTCATTTATCCAATAACATGTATATTAAAGGGACATGCTCCACTATTCCCTCGTAAACTTGGTCACGAAGCATCAGGGTATGTTCCTTAATTTTGATCAATGTTTAAAATTCTGATAGTTATAGGTAGCTAGTTTCCTTCTACCATAGATATATAAATATATACAAGGGTATATACCCATATCTTCTCTCATTATTATTTGTGACCTATTCAAAAAATGGGCTTGCGCCCTAATTAAGGCAGTAATGGGCCTCTAATGCTCCACTCTCTAATGCCCTTTATCATGTCCTAACCTCTTAAATAGTTTTTTTCCTTCTAATAATTAGATTTTACATAAAATAAGTAGCACTTTGACCCTTTAGGAACAAAATAATTTTGTTTTAAAAAAAAAGTAAATTAGAACTACACAATTTTTTAGTCTCAAATTCATTGCACAATAGTTAAAAAAATTTCAAAACTGGACTATTTTATGCCCCTAAGATATCAAACTGTGACTTCTATTATGTAAAATCCAATGATCAAGAGCAGAAAGAAAATTTTATTTGGGAAGTTGGGGTATTACAAGGGGCAGGCCAATCTTGTTGGTAATTGTAGGTTCATAATTATAAAGTTGTGAGTTCAAATCCCTTTGATTGGAGATCTTTGTTAGCAGGCAATTTGTCAGTACTTCTGTTAGTGCTATTTGAGCTCGAAGGCAAGCACTGGCCCTAGTGAGCCTCCGGGAGCCAACTCACCCAAACTATTTGGTATAAAAAAGTATTACAAGGGACATTAGAGAGTGGAGTGGGGGTACTATACACCCTAGGTATAAACCAACACAAGTAATAACAAGTTGTGATTATATCATTCAAGATAGTAGAGAGTGTAGGGGGCGTGACGCAGGTGAAAGTGGGAGACCATGTTGTTCTAGTATTCACAGGGGAGTGTGGAGAATGCAGGCATTGTAAGTCGGAAGAGAGCAACTTGTGCGACCTTCTAATGGTAGACCCTGACCGGGGTGTTATGATCAATGGCGGCAAAAGCAGGTTCTCTAAGAATGGGCAGCAAATATACCACTTTCTTGGAACCTCCACATTCAGCAAGTACACCTCCACATTCATGAAATGTTTTGTGGTTTTAAATTTTTTTATGATTTGTCAAAGAAAATAAATCAAAACTAAACAATTTTAAGTGTTTTTAACAATTCTTTGAATTTTTTTTTATTTTTCAGAAAAGATAATTTGGAATTGTTGATTCAATTTCATATATGTGTGTATATATTCATAATTCTTCTGTTTCTATTGTTGGTGGCAGCCAAGAAATTTGGGGTTAATGAATTTGTGAACCCAAAAGGTCATGACAGGCCTGTTCATGAGGTAAGTACATTGGTAGACAAACTAGTTGCGTCTATGAATAGATACAGCACAGCAGGCTCATAAATGATACCATTGTTACCTTTGTTTCAATTGTTGGCAGGTGATAGCTGAGATGACAGATGGTGGTATTGATCGTGCTGTTGAATGTACTTGGAGTGTCCAAGCCATGATATCGCCATTCAAATGCGTCCATCATGTACCCCTCTTCCAAACTCATCCATCGGCTTGCTGTTGCTAATATTACTTCTGGTCCTAAATATAACAAGTTAGTTTAGAAGTGAATTTTGTTCCAAAATATAAGACAATTTTTTCATTTTATCTCTTATATTTATCATTTTTCTTCAAAATAATTTGTCTAACTTATAAACTGATAAATAATCTAATGATACATACAAGTATTTCAAAAAGATAATGTAACACATGTTATAATTAAGTAGTTTATTTAACATCCTTAATTTTCAAATTAGTCAACTAGGTCTTATATAAGGACTGGAGGTAGTAAAAAAAACACTTTTATAAGCTAATTTCTATATGGATGATTATGTGCAAATATTCAGGGTTGGGGGGTTGTTGTATTGGTGGGGCTACCAAGCAAGGATGATGCCTTCAAAACTCATCCATTTAACTTCTTGAAGGAGAGAACTTTGAGGGGTACTTTCTATGGCAACTTCAAGCAACAATCAGATCTTCCATCTCTTGTGGAGAAATACATGAAAGGGGTAATTAAGCCTGTTGCTTAATTCTGCTTAATTGTGGAATGATGATAGAACTGTACTTGTGGTTTTCTGTATTTCATGCTTAATTAACTATATATATTTCCCTACAGGGGCTAGAATTGGACAAGTTCATCACTCATTCTGTGCATTTTGTGAGATTAACAAAGCCTTTGAGTACATGTTGAAGGGAGAGTCCATCGGATGTATCATTCGTATACAATATTAATTAAAATGGTGATGCAATTAACTATATAGTGTTTCAGGTAAGGATCCAGATTTCTTTGGGACTCTATAAAACAAAAATAAAGCTTCTACAATCTCCTGCGTGTACGTACGTAATTTATGTAATAAGTGCATTATTGTACATTGTACTTATCATAATAATTAATAAAAAGGGGATTGTATTTGAATCACTTGAAAAGTGATAGCACTATCATTTAATTTGCTTCCCTACTTTTGAGGAAGTCAGTTGGGATGGCGTTACATAAGTTTTTACACTTTCTCATGAGTTTTTGATATTGATCCTCGCAACATGTCACGAAATTTCCTAGTGTTACATAAATTATCTCTCTATCATGATCACACACATCGATCAAACCCTTTATTCAAAATTTTTAAGTCCCTATAATTGATCCTTCAAAAACTGTCCTATATATGTTCTTGAGTGTGATGCTATATGATGTGTTTCTGGGCTATCTTTATTGATCTTACAACTCATTCTTGATTAGGATTCTATATGTTCTTGTGACTTTATTACTCACATCACAAACATAAGACTTTCCTGATCTTAATTAAGTGCAATGTGTCTTGGTTTCTGAGGTAAATTAAATTTTATGTTGGATATATATCTTAAATCTATTAGTCAATGAGATGTTTCAATTGATTAATACACACAATAATATATTGGTTGAAGAGATTGAAATTGATGGCGGACATACTACTTGTGTCAGTAGACAATATAAATATAATGTTTCAGTTAGAGGAAACCAAAAGAATGACTGAAGATTACCTTGCTGAAAAAAAGCTCTCATCAATATTCTGGTAACTATCAAACTCCCAATATCATTTCTTCATCTTTACTTTTTGAAAAAAGATTGCTGAATAAGCAATGCAGTGTTTTGAAATAATTATGAGTTAAATTTGAGGAAAAATCTACTACAAGGTACTGTTAGGTAGTTAAACTTATTTTTTCATCAAATCACACCACTACAAAAAATATAATATTAATGTGACCTACCTTCATGAGCAATTAAGGAAATCCAGGAAAAAACTATGATAGTAGTTTTAATCTGTAATTATTCTAGAAAAGAGTTAGATTATCTCTATGGCTTTTATACTTTAGCAAAGTAGTACAGATATTTTACATGAGTCAGCTTAATAACCGAACATACAAGGCAAGTATTACTACATCATTCTAAAATAAAACAAATTAGTTAGTTAATGCTCTGTTGATTTTTGGGTTAATCAACGAAGATCATTTTTCCTTTTTCCAATTTTTGCATATTTGAGGATTCATTTTTACCATTTGAAACCTAAATATGGCGATTAAACAGTTTCTTCACTTATGTTCTATCTAATATCTATGAAACTTAAAGAAAATATTTTATGATTAACAATTCACGAGCTAATTGGAGTAGAGAAAAACGTGAAACTATGGACATACATATTCACTTCTCCAAATAGTTCGTTTAAGTTTAAAGAATGATGGATGACTAAATATAATGGACCCTTACCCATGTTGGGATAGGAAGAAAGAGTTAATAGGAAAGAAAATAGGGTAGGATTGTAGTTTTTCCCGTGTTTAGATGCAAGGGAAGAAAAATGAGAGGAACGGTATATAAGAGGGAAATTAAACTTTCCATCCAAATATGGGGAGATTTTGAGAAGAAAATTCTTCTTTTCTCTGCCACCCTGCATTTACTTGGAACAAAAAGCGACTGCTTAGCTTACAGTGATACGGGAATTTCAATTTTCTGATTGAATCTCAACTTTTAAATATTTATTTTTGTTTAAGTAATTTATGCTCCAAACATTTGCATTTGAGTTTAATACTGTTAAAGAAATCGAAAGTTATGTTTGGCGCTTTGTTCCTTCTTTCATATTTGTTTTGGAACTCAATGTTCTTTCTTTATTAAGAGAAAAAAGAGAATGATGGGGCAAAGAATTCAAGGATCAAGAAATTTAAATCAGGCATACCCGAGAGGATACATATGCCATTAAAACCCAACACCAAACACTATTATTAGAAGTTAATGGTTGTGGCTTTTTGGCGAGGCTGGGTTGATTAACATCCAAGAAACATAGAGGGAAAATAGCAGATAATTCGAGAAAACAAGAGAGCAATCAAGTTTTAGCTTTGCTCTTTCTTATATAATCGTTTGACCTAACTAATGGTGGGTTAACTTGAGTTAAGTGATGATTTGCCTATTTAATAAACATGGCAGAATTTAATTGGTTTCTTGGACCTACTTGACCTAATTAACTTGACTTAAGTTTGGTCCTATAATAAAATCAAGATATAAACATTATTGCAATGGTGACATGTCTATTTTTTAAAATTTTTTCCCTATTTTCTTTCCTCCATCCAAATAATTATAAATAAAGCAGGATATGGATGTTATTATCATTGTGATATAAAAAAAAGATATTCCGATAGTAGACTCTCCTATCACAAAGCTCTCTAGGGACTCTAGTGATATAAATTCTGAATGTAAAATTACCATCTTACCCCCGTTGATTAAAAAAGGAAAGGGAAGCAATAATATATGTTAGCTGCAGGTACTTGTCCATCATCACTCTATGACTTATCAAAATAGGCATATCCACTTGTCAACGGGAGTTGTTTTAGTTAACATAGATAGGTTTGTCAATGGGTACTGTATAACTTGTCAAAATAGCCACATACACTTACCAATGTCTAACTTGCCATTATAGGCATATATACTGGCCAATATATAACCTGTCAAAATAGGCATAAAAAGTTGTCAGTTACACCTATCAAAATAGGCATATACCCTTATAAATGTATAACTTATCAAAATAGGCAAATATATATAGTTGCTAAAATAGGCACATACTCTTGTCAATGTATAACTTGTCAAAATAAGCACATACACTTGCCAATATATAACTTGTCAGAATAGGCACAAAAAGTTGTCAAAATAGGCACATACACTTGTCAAAATAGGTACCTATACTTGCCAATGTATAACTTGTCAAATAGGCACGTACACTTGCCAATATATAACTTGTCAAAATAGGCACATACACTTATCAAAATAGGTACATGTACTTACTAATGTATAACTTGTCAAAATAGGCACATACACTTACCAATATATAACTTATCAATATAGGCACATAAGTGAGATCCTAAGTTTTGATGATAACAAAAGGTAATTGTATGCAAAGTATGGTTTTACAAGTCTAAAGAATGATTACAAAGTTACCAAATGCATATGGCAAAGTTTTGTAATGTCTGCTGTCAGCTTTTACTGATGCACTCGAGCAACAGACCTAGCACTCGAGCATGAAGCTCTTTTGCACTCAAGCAGATGCGAGTGTTGAACAAAAAGTGTTTGCCAAAGGGCAAATTACTATCAGATCTACTGATGCACTAGAGCACTGTAGATAGCACTCGAGCACTGGAGATAGCACTCGAGTATCAGGCTCTTTCACACTCGAGCACATGTAAGTGTTGGACAAGTGTTTGGCCGAGAGCAATTACTATCAATCTTACTAATACACTCGAGCATTATAACCAACACTCGAGCATGAAGCTGGTTTGTTCTCGAGCACTAGCCAGTGAAGGACTGTGAGTGTTTGGCTGAGAGTCATGAAGAACAAAGAAGCACAAGCATGCCCGAATGAGAGTTCATATGCCCGAGTGATACATCAGCACTCGCGAGTGAGAAATCTAACTCTCCCAATTTTGATGCAAGTGCTGAAGACAAGAGTATATTACAGGAGCATATTCTTGTCACTCGAGTAGGAGTATGTATGCTCGAGTGAGGGCCCACATCACCTATGAGTGAAAAATCACACTCTTGCTAAAATGGTATGCAAGTGTTGTCCAGAGATGTGACTCTTAGTGTAAAGTACAAGGACACTCGAGCAGGAGGAGTTGTGTTCGAGTGAGGACCCACATCACTTGCAAGTGAGAAAATGCACTCTCTCAAATCATGTGGAAGTGTAAGTGTAAAACTGAAGCAAAAGAAGAAAATATGGTAGTTCACTCGAGTGAGCCCCCTCAGTGCTCGAGTGATACCCTGCCAGAAGACAAAATGCACCAGTCTTACAGCGTTCAATCCGAATATGGTTTAATGATATTTATTTATCTTATTGTCACTTATTATTATTATTTAACATCATTTTGAATGTATTATAAGTTTGATACAGGAGTTTGAACGTTTGAATTAAAAAGACGCAGAGGAAGTCAAACAATGGCAGACAGCATCATTACGTCCATCCAAGCACGTACCTACCACGTTCAAAGATTTCAAACGTACGCATGCCGTTCCACAGTAACATGCCCCACTCCATAATGATCATTATTCAAACGGGCAAAATCGAACGTCTATAAATATAGAGTTCCAGAGATCATCAATAATAACGAAGAACAAGAATTCACATAAGCAAATTTATAAATCTCTGTTATTCATATTTTCTCTGTATTCATATCGTTCTTCAGTGTTTATCTTACTTGCTTTGTAAGAGAGTCTATATACACTTCAAATTCTATTTTCATTTGATCTCAAGGTATTGGGACCTTGAGAGGGTAGATATCCTTACGAGAGAAGCAGTTGAGAGAATTCCTGGCAAAACTTTTCACTCATAAGACTTACAAGATACAAGCAGTAGAGAGCGTTGCTGCTCGTAAGGCTTATAGTGGTGTAAGCAGGAGAGAACGTTGCTGCTTATAAGACTTGTATACGTAAGCAAGTGAGTACAAAGATGAAAAATATAGCAAGAAATATTTAAACCAGGTATGCTTTTACATGTTTTATCAAATTTGTCTGAATGGAACTCGAGCACAGTATGATCACACTCGAGCACAGTATGAATAACACTCGAGCACTAGGGTTATTGCTCGAGTGTTGCAACTTATATCAATTACGTGATAGCTCAGACCGTCGCACTTCCTGCTCTCACTCGAAGCATTGCGTCACTCGAAAGTCATCTCTTTTCACCTCTAATTGTTACTCATCGATTAAACGTCTCATTTTGCTTCAAATCACCATTACAACTCTTCAATCTTCCTTCTAAGGTGAGATTTATCCTCAGAGTTTCTTATTCCGTGCCCTAACTCTCTAAAACTTCTTCATTTAATCTTCAGCAAATCTGTGATTCTTGCTGTTTTCATTTTGTTTCTAAATGGCTAGAACTAAGATTCTTGTTGTTGCCCAAAGATCTCATTCACCTTCTCCCACTAATTCTGCTGCTAGTTCTTCAGGAACTCCGATACCAACACCTTCATCTCCTATAATGTCTCCTACACCAACACCTCCTCCTAAACCCAAAACCAAAAAGAGAACTCCAGCCAAGAAACCTCATCCTAAGCCTCAAATAGCTAAGAAGGATCAACCTCCGTAAAAGAAACCAAAGGGTGTGGTTTTCAAAGAACCAATGATTACTCGGTCTCAATCCAAAGAAGTCAAAGGAAGAGGAAAGAAGAAGGACACTGAGCAACCATAACAATCTTCTTCTTCCTTCGATGACACTTTCAATATGAAACTCCGGGAAGCAATGAGAGGTCAAAACTTGACACATTAGTTGGCAAAATTGCCTCTCAAGCCGGTATCTCAAGTTCACACCATGTTGGTCAGTCCAGTGCGGCTGCTTCAGGGGTAGCTTCTACATCCCAGGCTCCAGAGGAAGAACAAGTCACAAGTCCTCCTGAAGGTTTCAATGTTAAGGAACTGAAGCCACTACAACAGAACGTATATGATACAGATTTTGCACAGACATTTTTTCCCTATAGTTTATGTGGACTTAGATTATCTAAAAAAGAATTGTCATTTGGATTTATATTCTTATCTTGGATATTATGCTCCCTGGTCGAATATTTATATTCCTTATTCACCCTCTGTTATGAAAACTTTTTATTGCAACATGAAATCCCACAACATAAAATATAGGACAGGAGAATTGATTGAGGAAGCAGTATCTACCACTGTTAGTGGTCAACTCATTATGATATCTGCTAAAATTATTAATGATTTACTTGGGTATGTTGCACCACCTCCAGATCCACCCACTCTTTCAGCCAATGAAGCCTTCCGGCTTTTAAGACCAAATGACCCAATAAGCCCTCTTAATTTAAGCCTATTGACATGCCTGATTCTCATCGAGCCCTTCACTACATATACTCCTGTAGCATGGTTAACAAGTCCAAAAATTATACCCATTTTACTCAAAGAGATTATTATTTGCTGGCCTCCTTCCTAGCCGGACAACGAAGAAATGTAGGGGAGATTATTTTTAGTGAGATGAGAAGATTTTGATTTTCTTCATCAAAATCCATGACTATACCATATCCTCAACTTGTGTCCCTCATCCTCATGAGAAACAAAATATGGTACTTGGATGGAACTAAGAGGATAATCATTCCAAGGTTTGGCAAGACTCAACTGACACATATGAGTATCAATCTTCCAGTGAGTCGAACCAGGGCTACATCTCAGAGAGAAGCCACTCCATCAAGAGGTGATGAGGCTTAGTCATCTACTCAAGGTCAAGTTCCCCCTCCATCTTTCCTGAATGCATCACTTTCCACTCATCTGACTAAACTGATCAATCAAGCTATGTCTAGTTTGAAAAAGGAATTGATGACTGAGTATGAGAAGTTGGTGGACAAAATGGAGTTACAAGTCTTGAAGTTGGTAGACAAGGCTAATACCAACTTTGACTTGATGTTCAAGATTCAAGATGATATGTCAAGAAAAATCACTGATATGGAGTCTTCTTACGCTCTCACTTTCCGGTTACATCTTCTGAGGTACCACCTGAGACCATTCCTGGCTCAACTTCACCTCTTCATCCACAGACACATGTTCTCTTCACCGATCTGGATTCTAATATTGATATAACTTATGATCGGTCGCCTTCACCACCACCCTCAGCCTCTGTTCCTCAGCCATCATCTCCACCCTTTGAGCCGGTGCTAGAAGACCCTTCCACTGCCATAGTGCCCTTTGTCCCACCATCCGATCTCACTTTTCCTCAGCCCCCTTCTGATATTGACAAAACGGGGGAGAAGGATTTGTGATGGTTTTCTGAGCTTATATGGGGCGTATTGGGTAGTTTTTGTGTATTGGGGTAGGATTATGATTATTGTTATTTTTGGGTTTATTTATGTTTCTGCTGACATGGTTGGGGTCTTTAAGGGTAGGTGATGATTCAAACTTAATATTATACTAATGGTTATTTTCAAGTTTATTAAGTTTTCTGTTCAGTTTAAATTGTTTCTGTGATACTATGACTTATCTTGGTTCTTAAGTGTCCAGTGGAAGTATTACAGGAAACATATATAGATAAGTGCAAAAATCTGAACTTGAATCTAAACTTTGGTGAAGATATGCATTTGGAAATATTCATGTTGTTTTTAAAAATTTTCACTCTAATTAAGATTGTTCTTAAAACTCATCACAAAGGTTTTGTCATCATCAAAAAGGGGGAGAATGTTAGATCCCAAGTTTTGATAATAACAAAAGGTAATTGTATGCAAAGTATGGTCTTACAAGTCTAAAGAATGATTACAAAGTTACTAAATGCATATGGCAAAGTTTTGTAATGTCTGTTGTCAACTTTTACTGATGCACTCGAGCAACAGAGCTAGTACTCGAGCATGAAGCTCTTTTGCACTTGAGCAGATGCGAGTATTGAACAGAAAGTGTTTGCCTAAGAGCAAATTACTATCAGATCTACTGATACACTCAAGCATTGGAGATAGCACTCGAGCATCAGGCTCTGTCACACTCAAGCACATGTAAGTGTTGGACAAGAAGTGTTTGGCCAAGAGCAATTACTGTCAATCTTACTGATGCACTCGAGCACTATAACCAACACTCGAGCATGAAGCTGGTTTGCACTCGAGCACTAGCGAGTGAAGGATTGTGAGTGTTTAGCTGAGAGTCATGAAAAACAAAGAAGCACAAGCATGCTCGAATGAGAGTTTATATGCCCGAGTGATACATCAGCACTCACGAGTGAGAAATCTAACTCTCCCAATTTTGATGCAAGTGCTGAAGAAAAGAGTATATTACAAGAGAATATTCTTCTCACTCGAGTAGGAGTATGTATGCTTGAGTGAGGGCCCACATCACCTGCGAGTGCAAAATCACACTCTTGGTAAAATGGTATGCGAGTGTTGTCCAGAGATGCGACTCTTAGTGTAAAGTACAAGGACACTCGAGCAAGAGGAGTTGTGCTCGAGTGAGGACCCACATCACTCGTAAGTGAGAAAATGCACTCTCTCAAATCATGTGGAAGTGCAAGTGCAAAACTGAAGCAAAAGAAGAAAACATGGTAGTTCACTCGAGTGAGCCCCCTTAGTGCTCGAGTGATACTCTGCCAGAAGACAAAATGCACCAGTCTTACAGCGTTCAATTTGAATATGGTTTAATGATATTTATTTATCTTATTGTCACTTATTATTATTATTTAACATCATTTTGAATGTATTATAAGTGTGATACAGGAGTTTGAACGTTTGAATTAAAAAGATGCAGAGGAAGTCAAACAACGGCAGACATCATTATTACGTCCATCCAAGCATGTACCTACCGCGTTCAAAGATTTTAAACGTACGCATGCCGTTCCACAATAACATACCCCGCTCCACAATGATCATTATTCAAACAGGAAAAATCAAACGTCTATAAATACAGAGTTCCAGAGATCATCAATAATAACGAAGCACAAGAATTCATATAAGCAAATTCACGAATCTCTGTTATTCATATTTTCTCTATATTCATATCGTTTTTCAGTGTTTATCATACTTGCTCTATAAGAGAGTCTATATACACTTCAAATTCTATTTTCATTTGATCTCAAGGTATTGGGACCTTGAGAGGGTAGATATCCTTACGAGAGAAGCAGTTGAGAGAATTCCTCGCAAAACTTTCAACTCATAAGACTTACAAGATACAAGCAGTAGAGAACGTTGCTGCTCGTAAGACTTACAGTGGTGTAAGCAGGAGAGAATATTGCTGCTCATAAGACTTGTATACGTAGGCAAGTGAGAAAGGTCATAGGTTGTTTTTTTGCACGTAAGACTTGTCGTAAGGGGGAGAGAAATTTCTTAGTGTTAGAATATTTCTGCTTGTAGTCCATTCAAGTATGATTTTTGTTTTGTGGCATTCTAAGAGCCCATTGAATCTTGGAAGCATAGTGAAAATTTCAGTAGGTCTTGATCTCTGAGGACTAGACGTAGGCCTGGTTTTTTAGCCGAACTAGTATAACTCTCTGTGTACTAATCCTCTCAACTCCACTCTATCTACAACTATTGTCATATCACCACATCAAACAAAAAATTTATCACATCACCCAATTCACATCCCCCTCTTGGGTGAAGCTTGCCTCTTTCAACATACACTTGTCAAAATAAGCACATACACTTACCAATCTATAACTTGTCAAAATAGACACATACACTTTCCAATGTTTAACTTGTCAAAATAGGTACAAACACTTGTCAAAATAGGCACATACACTTGCCATTGAATAACTTGTCATAATAGACACATACACTTGTGAAAATAGTTACATACACTTGCCAATGTATAACTTGTCAAAATAGGCACATACACTTGCCATTATATAACTTGTCAAAATAGGCACAAAAAGTTGTGAAAATAGGCATATACACTTATCAAAATGAGCACATATTATAACATGTCAAAATAGGCGTATACAATTGCCAATGTATAACTTGTCAAAATAGGCACATACACTGTCAAGATATAACTTGTCAAAATAGTTACACACACATGTCAAAATAAGCACATACACTTGCCAATCTATAACTTGTGAAAATAGGCACATACACCTGCCAATGTATAACTTGTCATTATAAGCTTATAAACTTGTCAAAACACATCATTGGAGTCTGTTGCATTCAGAATTTATGATTGACAAGTGGATGTGCCTATTTTGACAAGTCATACAGTGACGATTAACAAGTACTTGCATCTAATCATATATCACTGCTTCTCTTTTCCTTTTTTAATCAATGGGCGTGACACATTTGAAAGCGGGAGACCTGTATTCACAGGGGAGTATGGAGAATGTAGGCATTGTAAGTCACAACAGAGCAACTTGTACCACCTAATAGGGATGTTATGATCAATGGCGACAAAAGCAGGTTCTCAGAGAATGGGCACCCCATATTCCACTTTCTTGGAACCTCCGCATTCAATGAGTACACCTTTGTCCATGCTGGTTGTGTTGCGAACATAAATCCTGCTGCCCTTAGTGACAAATTTTGTCTACAAATATGGGGAGATTTTGACAAGAAAGTTCTTTCCCACCCCAGCTAACCCTATTGAGTAACCCTCACAAATATGAAAAATGTAGTTATTTCAATTCTATTTTTAAATGTATACAAATATGAAAATGTATTTTAAAACTTTTATCCTTTAATTTCTTTTCTCTTTCAATTTTTTATTTTATTTTTTAAATATTAAACTTATGCAATTTTAAAATATATAAATATCAAAATATATTTTTTAATATTAATATTTTGATAATGTTTAGTCTTATATAGTTTTGTTATAAATGATGATGACATATATATGACAACTCAGGATATAAGGATGTTATTATCATTATGACTTTTGCCCTTTTTTTTTTTATTTCCTCCATATTTTCTTTCCTCCCCTGAATAGCAGAAGTAATATTATCTTAGAAAAAGATACTTAAATACCACTTGAATTTCAAAATCTCAATTTGGTTTTGATGACAATAAGAGTAATGGAATTGAAAAAAAGACTATAGCAATTAACAACTCAGGTTTTTAGGAAATCACTGATTTAGAATTTTGAAGTTCAAGTGATATTTAAGTGTATTTTTCCCTATTATCTTTTCACTTTATTTTCTCTCCTTACATCTCCTTCAACTCCCAACTTTTCTCTTCAACCAAGTTGCACCCTGATCCAGTTGAATTACTCATGGCCTAGGTCAAAGTGGCAAATCGTATAAAAAGCATGTCCCATCAAGGATGTCCAACAAGTGTGTAAAATTGATGTTTAATTAGGTAGTACAATTTATTATAAATAGGTTAGAATAAGCATTTTCCTTCTAAGAACCTAGAGAAGCTGGAGGAAATTTTTTAAATTGCATTTTCAAAGTTGGAGAATTAAAATTTAAATTAATAAAAGTATTAAATTAAAATAAGAGAAAGAGTAGTTGAAATATTTATTTGTCAATTGGTCGATCTTATTAAAGATTTGCATTTTATAACTGAATAACCGGAAACAATGAAGCGAGAAATTGTTAGAAGAAAGAAAAAGTGAAGATTATAATAAAAATGATATAATTAGGTGTGGATAAATAATAAGCCTTCTGGAGTTGTGATAGCATGCATTTGAATACTCAGCATTAAACTTCCAATAAAAAAATATAGCGAGAATAGGCTTCACCTTACAATAAACAAGTTTGTAATAACTTTGACCTTCTCCCCTCTACGTGTCATTACAGGATTGCAAAGTGTCTTAAACCTTTATGTATATGTCTTAAACCTTTTCCCCTATATGAGAGGATAAATTTAAGAAAAAAATAAAAAATAATATGCCAGCTTGGACTTTGCACCTCTTTAAACAAATTTCAGTAGCTCCAATTATTACAGATTTACTATACACAGCAACAGTTCATTAATATCTGAACGTGATAAAAGCAAAAAAAAAAAAATTTAAGGATATGTTTCCATTTGGCATCATACATAAATAAATACATACATACATACATACATACATTGTTGTCAAACTCGCGAGTTAACACTCCGAGTTTACCGTTTTTACGTTTCTAAATTATAAAATCGAATCGAGTCACTGGTAAACTCGTGACCTTTATAAACTCGGTTAAATTCACAAGTTTATACACCGAGTTTACCGTTTTTACGTTTCTAGCTTACAAAACTATGTTAACACACCCTTAAACTCGTGTTAACTTTTTCAATTTGATTATACTCAACGGCTTTATATATGAATTTTATACAAATTGCTTTGTTAAATACGATAAATTGTGAATGTTGATAAATTTAATTTCAATTATTTGGATTTAAAATATATTTAAATCAAATTGTTATCAACTTTTTATATTTTAATTATTCAATTATATACTAATAATATCTATTTAATGGTAAAAGTAAACTCTTACGAGTTTACGGTTCGAGTCCACGATACGAATTTACATTACTATTACGAGTTTGCTTAAACTCGTGAGTTTGACAACCTTGCATACATACATTAAATTTAATTTTGTATCAGCAAAAAAAATAAATTTAATATTGTAATTACATTAGCTATTGGATATATATTATCTATTAATTATGTATTATACTTATATTTATTTAATTTTGATAATTATAGAATACAATTTATAATAGTACATGTCATTTATAATTATATTTCATTAAACATTTTAAATAATCTGAAAAAAATAATATAATTAAAATAAGGGTAAAGTTATTTATATAAAAATATTTTTCCTCCCCTTACCTCCTAAAACCAAAGTAGGTAATATTAAAATCTCTGCCCTCCTGCATCCTGTGAGAGAACAAATTTAACGTACATAAAAAAAAACAATTTCATGGAAAAATGGAGTTAATTGTTTTTAAGACAACATATGTTTAATGAAATATACTTAAAATTTTTTAATTATAATATATTAATTAAAATTATATAATTTTATAATTTAATTGAAAATCCATATATATGATCAGCCAAAACACTTTAGCCAACATATGGATTTTAAATATTACATAATTAGTGAGTTTGAATAAATAAGAAAAATTAAACATTGAAAGTTATTGAAAAATAAAAATTTATAATTATAAAATTAATTAACTTTGTAATGTGATGTGGTAATTAATTTAACAGCTGACAAAAAAGTGAAAATATGTATTAAAATTATTTTATAATTTTGGATAAATATATTTGATTAAATGATTATTAAGTAATACATATGTTAAGGAGGGGTATTCTCATCAAAGTGATAGGTCAATGTTGTAATTTAAAAGTCAACTAATCGTTGGGTGGAAGGGAGAGATTGAGACGGGAGGATGATGGGCATTAAAAGAAATTAACAAAGGCCAGATATTTTTTTGTTTTTAAAAACAGCAAAATAATGGAAATTATATTGTTGCCATGTAAATTAAAATAATTTGGAGTGGAACATTTTTACTGAGTAGAGTACACAAGTATTTCTCCTATTATCATTAATTATTGTTTACATTTAATTTTAGAATTTTAAATGCTCTCTCATTGATCAAACAAAGGAATATGAAATTATCAAGCATTGGAGTTAATTTATATTTTCAGGGCTATATAAATAATTTTATTTATTTATTTTTAGATTAGGATTTTATTATCTGATAAAAAATATTAGGATTTTATTATATTTTCTTTTAAAATTTAGCATTATCTTAATAATAAAATAGTATCTAAAATGTCCTCTAATTATCTTTTTCATCTGATTTAAATTTAAATTTAAATTATTGTTATTTTATTATGTTTGGAGCTCTATTTATTGGGTTGGTTAGAAATTTACAATGAGATACCTAGATACATCTACTTCGTCGCCTTATTGAATTGATTACATTGCTTTTCTCCTTTTGTTTTCTCTGAATCTCTATTCCCCCTCTCTTTTCTCCATTTCCTATTCGGTGCCTCTTATTGCTCTCTCGTATTGCTGCGGTCTGCCAGTTGCCCAACCATCAGAGTTCGCTCGAATAATAATGGCACCTAAAAATCATAAATTTTCAAAATTAGAAGCGGCAGTAAGGAAGTTTCCACCGCTCAAAAGTAAGAATTTTTCTTGCGTTTATTTCGTTTGCCTCTATTTCGTTACCTCGTTTTAATTATCTTTATTAATGTTGCTATTCTTTCTTATATCTATATATATAGAGGTTGATTTTGTTCCCTTCCTTCCAAAGCATTGTTATCTTTCTGTTATCTTCTGTTATGGTTCATTTCATCTCTGACAAATGCATATTTTGTAGGCTGAATGTTTCCAAAAACTAATTGATCGTCTAAACTTCATCCAGAAGGAATTTGGAGGGAAAACAGAGAAACGCCTGGAAGAATTGGCAGCACTAAGGGATCTCACGGACAGTTTTAATTCATTTGGTATTGAGAAGGCGTAATTAAATGAGGAACGTGGACTCAGCAAGAATTGTGCAAAGAAGGAACTGAAAATTAACTTCATATATTAGTCCTCATTTTAGTTAGTATATATCAAGTTGTTCTCCATCTTTTGTGATGGGCCTTTGTGTAATTGTGACTATTTTGGACAAGTTTTACGCTTTGTTTTGTATTCGGTTATCACTCTATTCAAAGTGGAAATTGAGGCACTCTTTTCTTCAATCCTTTGTTTTTTTCTGATTATTTTAAATTTAAATTATAGATTGATAATATTTTTCAACTAATGTTAAGTTATTCACCAATTTGACATGTGACTCTAGCTTTATTAATATAATAATTTTGACTAAATAAAAGGACCATATTTAGTTATTTACTTCTAAGGGATCGAAAATGATGAGCATGAGAAGATTATGACAGAAATTATATTAGTAGGAGACGACAACAAATGGTAAGGGAAGTTGGGTACGTTCCAGTGCCCGTGACCATGGATCTAAAATCATTTCAGTTTTTCTTCCTGACAAAATCATTTCTTTTTTAAATTAATTTGCTTTGTCAAAATTTAATATAGTTTCAAAAATTATAAATTAATTGGTTGGATCAAAATTTCACATTCCAAAATGAATTTAAGGGCCCGTTTGGTTCGATTCCATTACACCATGCGATGCAGTGCAATGCAATGCAATGGTAATGCAATGTAATATTAATTACAAGGGTAGTGTTTGGTTTGATTTTTAAGCAACATGCAATGAGTTAATATTTTAACAATTATTTAAAATTAATATATTACACAAAGTCCATTTTACCCCTTAATATAATCTTTGTAGAAAAAATAGTTACAAGCCGATGATGGAGGGGATGGAGGAGGAGGAGGTAGTGGTGGTGGCAATGATGGGGGTGGCGGGGGAGGAGGAGGTGGTGGTGGTGGTAGTGGGCGGCGGGGGTGGAGGAGGAGGTGGTGGTGGTGGCAATGGGTGGTGGGCCACCACCGACGGCGGCTGAAGAGGTGGTGGTGGTGGTGGTAGTAGCGAGGGTGGTGGAGGAGGTGGTGGCGGTGGTGGGCGGTGGGCGGTGGGCCGGTGGCGGCGGAGGAGGAGGTGGAGGTGGCGGTAGGCGACGGGGGTGGAGGAGGTGGTGGTGGTGGTGGTGGTGGTGGCGACAGCGGGGGTGAGGGTGGCAACGGAGGAGGAGGTGGTGGTGGCGATGGGCGGCGGGGGTGGAAGAGGTGGTGGTAGGCGGTGGGCCGGTGGCCGTGGAGGAGGAGGTGGTGGCGGCGGTAGCGGAGGGGGAGGTGGCTGCGGTGGTGGTGGGCGGTGGGCCGGTGGCTGGGCCGAGGTGGCGGCGGGTGGAGGTGACGGCGGTGGAAGAGGTAGTGGTGGCGGCAGAAGGTGGAGGTGACGGCGGTGGAAGAGGAAGAGGTTGTGGCGGTGGCAGTTGTGACGTAATACGGCAAGTGAAATAAAGATAAGGAAAACTAAAGGGTAAATTAGACTTTTTAGACCATGCAATAGGATGGTAATGAGGATTCATAGGGGGGAGGTATGAATGAGGATTATCAATTTTTTGGTAATCATCATTACCATGGTAAACCCTATTACCATGCTAAAGAGCAACCAAACACTCTTCTCTAGGTAATGCAATCATGATTGCCATTGCAGGCATGCAATGCAGTCGAACCAAACGGGCTCTAAGGAGTGGGGAATGCAACACTTGTCTAGAGGCCTTTTCCTTTTCTTTGTTTACCCACTTCTCTTTTTATTTTACACACTTGTCTTTTTTTTTTTTTAACACACTCTATGCCACATTACCATTCACTCTTTACCACATCACTGTTACAGGTCAAACTTTGTATTCCCTCCAACGTCTTAACGGCCTATGTGGACTAATTTATCGGGATTATTAAAATGCCTTGCTTTTAAAAGTTCGTGTATACTTTTGCAACCTCCAAAACTTATTTGTTTCATACGCACATTAAAAAAACTTCATTTTCAAAATTGCACACTTTTATTATAATAATTGATTATAGGAAGATGTTATTGAATTATTGTCATTCTGACATTTGTCCATTTTCCTTAATTTCCTCCCCATTTTCCCTCCATCAAAATAATTGAATCTCTCTTTTTTCGTTTATTTTCTCTTATATTTTCTTTACTTCCAAACTTTCTCTCCATCCTAGTGGCGCACTAATCTAGTTCTAAGATACTACTTCATGACTAGCCTAACTCAAAGTGGAAAATTGCATCAAAAGCATGTTCCATCCAAAGGATTTCCAAAAAGGATTATAAATAAGTAATTAGGTAGTTAAATTTATTATAAATACGTTATAATAGAAATGATTTTTAGCTTTTCGTGAACTGCTTTATTGGAACTTCTCCCTTAAGATGGCGGAAATTTCTTTCGGTTAAGGCACATATCTGTAAAATCTATTTTTAAATTTCCTAACTGAATTAATATGTGTCTTGTCACTGCCTGTATGTAGCAAGTTGGTCATAACTTTGACCTTCTATCTCATAATCCATCAATGATCTTACCCCTTGTTTCCTCTATCCCGTGTGAGAGGAAGATGTATAATATATTTAAGATTTTAAAAGTAAAAAAAATATCAATCGTGAGAGGAAGATAATTGGATAGAGCAAAGTAGGATAAAGAAATCAAAATGAAACTTTATATACTCTGGATGATAAGGGTTGTGAGGTGTGTTGGGGTACACTCCAACAACAGATGAATTGGTGGGTGTAAGTGACCATGGACGGCTGGTGTTGTGTCCACGACGAGAATGAGATCATTTTCGTTCACTTTTCTTCTCAAAGTTCTCAAAGAAGATTCCGTAAGTCCATTCTCCTCCTCCATGCACTTTTAAAAGATTAATTTTTTTTAACATTTTACAAATAAACTAAAGTATTTATAAGGCCTAAAGCGTCCCATGTCAGCCTTCCCTCAACATGAAGTACAGTTGGCCATGTGATGAAAAATTTGAAGAAACATGTATATAAATGAAGAATTGAATTAAAGCATCCTAAACTTTTTAAATTTAAAATGTAATGAAAAAAATAATAAAATATTTAATAAACAAAGTTGAAGGATATCATACATTCATATATATATATATATATATATATAATAAAATTATAAGGCTAAAGTATACTTTTAGTCCTTCAAGTTTACATAAGGTATACTTTTGATCTCTTAACTTTATAAAGAATACTTTTGGTTGCATATTTCTAACATCATTAATGTTGCTAATGGAAAATGCTAATTCAACAAACTTAAGTAATGATATGTAATTAAACGCTATTAATCTTAAATTTAAATTATGTGTAAATTGAAAATAACTAAAAACCTAATAGAGCAATCAATATCAAAACTTTGATTGAATTAAAAAGAGTTTAATTAAATAATCTATATATATATATATATATATTAGTTTAATAATATAATTATAGCAAAACCTCAATTTTATTTGCAGCAATTTGTTAAATTATTTTAATTCAATAATCTAAATATATTATATTTAAAAAAACTTAAATATGCTTTGTCAGTTATATAATCATATGAGTTTACTATGTTAAAATTTTCTGTTAGCAACATTAACAGTGCTAGAAATATAGAACTAAAAGTATACTATATAAAGGTAAAGGACCAAAAAATATAACTCATGTAAAACGTATAGGACTAAAAGTATACTTTAGCCAAACTATAAACAAAAGGATAATAAAACAGAAGCCTATTCCATGTTTGTAAAATTAATAAGTATGATTCCAATATAGTTAATATATAGACACAATAAAAGACTCATCCTGTTAATTGTTTAGAGAAAAAAATAACAGCCATAAACTGTACGAGCTTGTATGAATAAACTCTAACTATATGAATCTGAACTGTATGCTATGCGTCACTTGTCAAATACCTAACGCATCCAAATTGCATGTGGAGCTTACAAGGCCACTGTTTCAGCAGATTCAACCAAGTTTTCTTAATCAGTAATACTATTTAAATCATATTATGGTATATGGTTTTCTTAAAAAGTGAATTACGTAATTATACAAACGGTGTGATTATACTTACCTTTCGTGTTTTTAAATACACGCACATATAAATATATATCACATGTACACCTTCATATACAACAAAAGGCATGGCTTATTGATTACTTTAATTTGCTCTGAGTTCTGAATGGTCTTGTTTACAGCTGTTTCAGCCTAAACTCAAAAGGAAAACTTAGTTTTATTCTCCTATATACAACTCATTTAACTGCAAAATGAGTTATTGTCATATACATCAAATTTATTGTGCTAATTTGGCAATATCTAACAATGTTGCTTCTTCAAACTTGCATTACAGGGAAGTGATAATATTATTGAAGGAATAATACTTGATCCCCCGCACCAAAAAGAAGTGAAGTGGAGTGATATAGCCTTTGAGAAAATGAAAAATCTCAAGATTCTCATCATTCGAAATGCCAAATTTTTACTAGGCTGGAAAGGATATCCTTCAATCACTTTGCCACCTGAATTTTCTCCTTCGAAACTAATTTGCTTGAAGCTATATGGAAGCCCTTTCAGATTGAGAAAGCCATGCAAGGTAACTTTTTTTCCCCTTTTTCATTATTTATTCTTTTGTCTAATATCTTTAGCCATTGTAATTTTCAGCTGAGCATCTTTTGAGAACATTCTTACAGATCTCCTGGTATTTTTAGAATACTCACGCTAAAATAATTCCAATATTAAAATTATGATATATTAATAAAATTGAAAATTTAATTTTGCATTTTTATTTTGCTCAAATGTTTCTAAAACATACAATAACCTCTCTTATAGGCAAAAGTACATCTTTAAAAAGCTAACTTTGTATAATGTTTTATTTTGATCATTTAATTTTATTAAGCGTCATTTCAGTCTTCCAAATCTTACACCATTAATTTTATTATCAAGAAATGATGATATCTAAATTTTAAAATTGACAGAATATTCTCATATGCTGATATAGTAAGTTTAATTTTTGTTAAGTAACAATGATTGGCACAAAATATCATCATTTGAGACTAATTATGTTAGAGCTAGAGGTCTAAAAAAATACCTTTTAGAATTAAAAGACCAAATTAAAACCTTGTATAAAGTTAGAGAACTAGGGGTATATTTTTTGTTTCTTGTGTGTGTGTGTGTGTGTGTGTGTGTTTTCTTTAAAAGCATATATACACGTCTTTCTACCACACAAAAGCCATATGCATATATGTACATCAATCTCAATGAAAATGACTATAAAAGTGATTGTAATAATATGCAATTAATTAAATTATGGAGAAAATGATAATTTAAGATCTTTTCAAGCCAATAATTTTAATTGCAGACCTCCAATTATTGAAATTTCATTGGAGAATGATGGTCTTTATCTGGAAAATATGCAATTAAAATTATTGACTTAAACTGGATCTAAGTTTTCGTTTTCCCGAGCTTTTTATATTAATATATGGTGATTAGAATATTTTACATAGAAAATACAACAATAACAACAAGATTCGCTTTATCCCAATACTTCTTTTTTTTTTTTTTTTTTTTTTTGCAGAGGTTTGTATACGTGACATATTTGAACTTCTCAAAGTGTGAATTCATTACTGAAGTGCCTGACATGTCTGAATTTCAAAATTTAAAAACACTAATCCTCAGTAACTGTCACAACCTGCAAAAGTCTTAGGGAGCTTCCAAATAGCTTATTGACATTGCCAAATCTTGGGGATCTTCAGTTGGCAGAGATTCACCCTCTTGGTAGAGAATCGTTTAAGAAAGTGATGCTACTTAGCCAACCAAATATTTGCTTTGAAAACATAGAAACCTTGAATCTCGATAATTTTGGTCTATTGGATGATGATCTTCACCTAATTTTGCGAAGTTTTCAGAATGTGCAAGACTTATCTCTATAAAGGAATGATTTTGTCTCACTTCCTGAATGCATTAAAGAGTGTGCTAATCTGAACGTGCCAGAATTAAATAAGTGCAAGAGGTTAAGAGACATACCGGAGCAGCCATCAAAGTTGGAAAACATAGCTACAAGGAATTGCACGTTGTTAACTGCGGGGTCGTCAATCCGTTTGTGGTCTCATGTTTTTCATATTTCCCTTTAATTTTCGTTTGCTATTTTGTGTGACAAATATGACAGTTATTAGTGACGAGTACTGCATGTGTAAGGGATCGCACTAATAAATTACTCAAGGTATTATAGGTATCGAACCCATAGAGAGACTATGTTTCTGCTAATAGATTACTCACTCCGTTTCTTTTTAAGTATAAGACACCATTAATTGTTTGTATAGGTATGTTCCTTTTTATAAGATACTATTTGTAGATGTATAAAGGTTTGATGCATTTTTTTAATTTTTACCCTCAATTAATTATATGTCTTTCTCCTTACTTTTTCCCACTCATTATCTCTCATCACTTTTTCCATTCATTCTTTCTCCCACCCACCTTCTTTATAAATAAGGGTGTTGAATATATTTAGTCTTTAACCAATTTTAACTAAGTTTTTTATCTATGTAATTCAGTTATTAGTATTTTATAAAAGGGAATGGAGGGAGGGAGTAATAAATATCTCTATCAACAAATTAATGTCACAAAGTCACTGTTTGCACGCATAAAAATAAGGCTAAATTGTACCAAACCCCCTGAACTTTGAGTCATTTGTATATAACTCCCTGATATTTCAAAAGTTTAAATTTATCGTCCCCTGACCTTTTATTTTTTTTATTATAAGCACCATGCCGTTATCTTTTTAATAGAAATTTCCATGTCAGATTTACAACTGGCACATGGCATCCTATGTTAATCTAATATGGCAATTTCCGTTAAAACGATAATGATCACGGCAAAGTGCTTATAACAAAAAATAAAATAAAAGGTCGGGGTGGGGGTTAAATTTAAAATTTGAAATGTTGGGGGTTATTTGCAACTAACTCAAAGTATCAGAGAATTTTGTATAATTTAGTCTAAAAATAACAATCCATGAAATAGGGGCCTGGTAGGCGAAAACTCCTTCCAGACCCTAATACTGTAAAAATGTTCTCTTTAAGTGCGTCTTATTGTTATTTTCAAATCAGTAAATGTTTGGTCGCTTCTGTTTTGATAAATCAGGTCAAAGAGGGATTTGGCATGAGAATCTTTATGCTAGCAACAATATTTCCTGATTTGTTAGACTATTGTTGTAAAGGTGGGAAATTGTCCTTTCGTGTTCGTGGAAATTTCCCACGTGTCGTCGTCGCATATGAGATGGGGAAATCAAACACAAGGCTTTTTTGCTTAATGGAAGTTTTTATGAGCATCAATGGTCGCAATAAAATGCCATGGATACAAAGCGATCGTGAAGCAAGGCAAAAGGGTCGTGTTTTGTTCTCTGAAGGATATCAAGATCATGTATGTTGCTATGATCTGCTAAGAGATTTTAGTGGAGTTAGAGGGACTTAATAAGTTTCTGGGATCAGATTGGAATGATGTGGACATAAAAATCACATGCCAGCCGCCTGATATGTCCATAGTGAAGTGTGGTATTTATTTCGATATGCAAGAATCAAACATGGAGAATATCCAGTTCAAGTCTTCTGATCTGCTTTCCCTTCAAGAACTTCACGGAAACGAAGAGTTAGCTTCTCATCCAAACGAATCGCCCAAGAAGCTACTGAGAAGGTTCGAAGAAAAGATCAATTGCACAAAAAGATGGACCAGGTGAGCTTGTACTTCCTCTTGTTAATAGTCGTCTCATGGTTTTTTATCATTATTAACTGTTTCCCCTTTTCGTGTATTGTAGGAAAAATAAACCACACCAAATTTGTCATTTACTGCTCTACAAGAGAAAGATGTTTTTCCTATGTCGAAGCATCTTTGGAGAGCTTTGTATTCTTATGTATCAAATTTTTTCAATTGGTATGTAGCCAATTGTTAATTAATAAACAGGATTTCTGTATGATTGTTAATTCCAATTTGACAATTGAATTCATTTTCTTAATGTATTAGCTTAATAAATTAGGTATAAATATAATATATTTACAGTGCATAACCAGTAAAAATTACTATAAACTATCAATTAATATAGGATTATTTTTATATTATGATCCGATATTCGGTTCAAGATTTGTAGCTACGCCTCTCGATACAAGTGCTTTTTTTAAGGCTTAAACTCGAGATTTAGAGGGATTTAGTAGGATTTTATACCACAAGACCAACTCTATGTTGGTATTAAAATAGGGATTTAAAAAGAAGTGGAATTTGACTTGTTCAAACATTCTTACAAGCTTATTAATCCCACTAGTTCCTTTTTTCTTTTTGGGCCAGCCCACTAAGCTAGTTCATATTATAGGGAACTATCATCTAATTCATACGAAGTAAGGAATGATAATTAATTTAGTAAATCTATCTTAAATTAATGAAATTTTACCGGCATAATAAAATTGATAAATTAATATTAATGACTTTTTAAATGACTTATATTAAATATTAAGGACTAAAAAATCTTTCTAGGATGTGCCACTGTGCCCTATAATAGGAACACTACTACAAAAATCGCGATATATAATGATTATTATATGCTATATAAACAATTATGATTAATGTATTTAGACCTTGTACCACTACAACCAATCTGAATATAATCAAATTATATATTTAATAATATCTCAAATGATATAATTTACTAATAAAGTATATATATTCTATCATAAAATTAACTTATCAAGACAGAGAGACACAAACAACAACAGAACAAAGATACAAGAGACATGATCAAGATCAAAATTATATATAAAAATAATTTTTTTAATAATATATTTTTTATGCTACCCGAAGGTAGCATCAGTATATTGATTAAATAAACATTCACATAATGAAAAAAAAAACCCCTCAATCTTCTTCCTCATCAACTGAAGAAGAGGAAGGGGAAGAGGTCTATATATCATTGGCATCGAGTACAACGTTGAGCTTGTTGTTGATAGTATACAACAACATGAATAGTCTTGTGAGGCGTCTCTCTGTGTGATCCACGCTCACATGGAGGTGCTAAAAAAGCTGCCACACTGAAAGTGGAAAAGGAGGCAATGGAGGCTATAGAGGAGGAGGAGGAGAAAAAGGAGGACGAATAGAAGCAGCCCTAATGCAGACCACATTGATATTTGAGAGAGGAGAGAAGATGAGCTAGAACTGAAGAAACAGAAATAATGAGAAGTTTAAATAGACAAGACAAATATAATAAATATTATATTTATTGAAGTAGCCACGGATTTTAAAGAGACATGTAGTTGGAAAGTTTACCTTAGAAACTGAAAAAACTCTAAAACATTTAACATCGGGTATAAAGAAATGATAGTATCTAAAACGAAAATAACACCTTATGTATAAGCGTCTGGTCTAACAAGAATTTATTTATGGTATTAAATTGTATCAATATTTATAAAAATATTACCAGTCATACTTTTTAAACCGTCTCCGCCTATAGAGTAGAGGTTTAGATTTGAGGATTTGCCTTTGTCTCTATTTCTTGAAGCTTCTGAGTAAGGCTCTCGACCTGGGTTTGCATTTTATTGATGCAGGTTATGGCATCGCCAATTGCACAGGCTCTGGTAATCTGAAACACCAAAAAAAAAAAAAAAACCATCAGAATCGTAAATCAAAAACTACAGAGTCAGAGAGTAGAAAGAATTTGGGTTTGCATTGTCTGCATTTGTGATGTTTGGGACTAAAGATCGAAGAAGCAACAGTCTGCTACTGAGTTTCTCTCATCTTTCTCTTAATCTTGTTGTTCTTGGATTAATTGAACATTATGTCATCTTCATTTTCATCTTCTTCTTCTTGGTTGTTCGTATTATTATTATTGTCACCATTATCTTCCCTTCCTGATCTCTCCATCATCATCAAGGAAATCATCAAAAGTAACACAGAACCCATCTATTCTCTTCGGCATCACCCACATTTGAAGAAAAAAAATGGGTTTGAACAGAAAGGAATATAATTTTCCTAAGTTGTTAAAATTTACCTATTTTACCCTTGTAAAATAATATAATTTTCAATTATGCATTTAATATCTATCAACTCTTTCTCTCTCGCAAGAGATAAAAGTGAAAAATAATTATTAATTTTCCTGACAACCTCTTATATTTTGGACCAAAATTTCTTCAATACCACTTCTCATATTATGGAGCAAAATCCAAATTAATCATTCCTTCCCTATGGCTTCAGGGTATGTTCTTTAATTTCGGTTCACAGTGTTTAATTTTCTGATAGTTATAGATAGCTAGGCTCCTTCTACCATTGATATATAAATATATATAAGGGTATAAACCCATATCTTCTCTCATTCTTATTTGTATCCTATTCAAAATGGGCTTGTGCCCTAATAATCGGGCAATGAGCTTCTAATGCTCCACTCTCTAATACCCTTGGTAATGTACCAACCTTCAGAATGTTTTTTCCCCTTCTAATCATTATATTTTACATAAAATAACTGACATTTTGATATTTTAAGGGCAAAATGATTTTTTAAAAAAATAAAAAATACTCAATTTTTAAAAAGTATTTTTTCTTTTAAAAATAGTAAAAAAATTCAAATATCATTTTTTCCCAATAACCAACGGTCAAGGGAAGGAAGAAAAAAGTATTTGAGAATTTTGGGTATTACCAAGGACATTAGAAAGTGGGGTGAGGTACCAATTTGTGCGACCTTCTAATGGTGGACCCTAATATGATGTTATGATCGGCAAAAGCAGGTTCTCTGAGAATAGCCAGGTTGCTGGTTGTGTTGCTAACATCAATCCTGCTGCCCCTCTTGACAAACTTTGTCTCTAAATATGGGGAGATTTTGGCAAGATAATTCTTCTTTCATCTATTACCCCGGCCTTTACCATTGAGCCTTCCCACCCCAGCTAACCCTATTGAGTAACCCTCACAGATATGAAAAATGTATTTATTTCAATCCTACTTTTAAAAGTGTACAAATATGAAAATGTATTTTTCTTATGGGAATGAAAATGCATTCTAAAACTTTTATCATTTAATTTCTTTAAATTTCTCTTTCAATTTTTTATTTGATTTTTTAAATATATAAATTATGTAATTTTTAAATATACAAATATAAAAAATATATTTTTTAATATTAATATTTTGATAATGTTTGGTTTTATATAGTTTTGTTATAAATGATGATGACACATATATAACAAATCAGGATATAAGGATGTTTTTGTCACTGTGACTTCTGCCCATTTTATTTGATTTCCTCCATATTTTGTTTTCTCCCCTACATAGTAGAATAAGTAATATTATCCTTTCACCCTATTTTCTCTCCTTACATCTCCTTCTACTCTCAACTTCTCTCTTCAACCAAGTTGCAAACTAATCTAGTTGATTTACTCATGGCCTAGCTCAAAGTGGCAAATCGTATAAAAAGCATGTTCCATCAAGGATGTCCAACAAGTGTGTAAAATTGATTTATAATTATGTAGTAAAATTTATTATAAATAGGTTAGAATAAGCATTTTCCTTCTAAGAACCTAGAGGAGTTGGAAAAAATGTTTTTAACTGCATTTTCAAAGTTGGAGAATTAAAATTAATAAATTTAAAGTATTAAATTAAAATAAGAGAAAGAGTAGTTGACATATTTATTTGTCAATTGGTCGATCTTATTAAGAATTTGCATTTTTTAACTGAACAACTGGAAACAATGAAACAAGAGATTATTAGAAGAAAGAAAAAGTGAAGATTATAATAAAAATGATATAATTAGGTGTCGATAAATAATAATTGAAAGGGGAAAAAAAAGCAATCAAGGTTATGTTTCCATTTGGCATCATAAATATTAAACTTATATATATAAATAAATATTTCTATATATATATATATATATTAAATTTAATATTGTAATTATATTAACTATTGGATAAATATTAGCTATTCATTATGTATTATAATTATATTTATTTAATTTTGATAATTATACATATAATATCTTATATTAAATGTAATTTATAATTATATTTTATTAAAAATTTTAAATAATATGAAAAAATAATATAAATAAAATAAGGGTAAAGTTATTTATATAAAAATACTTTTCTTTCCCTCCAAAACTAAAGTAGGTAATATTAAAATCCCTATCCTCCTGTATCCTATAAGAACAAATTTACAATTTGATGGAAAATTTGAGTTACTTTTTGAAAAAACATATTTTTAATGAAATATACTTAAACTTTTGAATTATAATATATTAATATAAGGATCTCAAAATTATATCATTTTATAATTTTATAATTTAATATAAAATACCTATATATGATAACCCAAAACACTTTAACATATGGATTTAAAATATTGCATCATTAGTAAGTTTGAATAAATAAGCAACATTAAGCATTTAAATTTATTGAAACGGAGAGATTTAGACAGGAGGAAGATGGGTATTAAAAGAAATTAACAAATCCTTGGTATATGTTTTTTTTTAAACAGAAAAATAATGGAAATTAGATGGTTGACATGTACATTAAAATTATTTGGAGTGGCACATTTTTACTGGATAGGGTACATGGGTAGCATTTTAAAATGTTCTCTCATTGATCAAACAAAGGAATATGAAATTAGCAATCATTAGAGTTAATTTAGATATTCAGCGTTATATAAATAATGATATTTATTTATTTTTATCCAAGGATTTTATTATCTGATAAAAAAGATTAGGATTTTATTCGATTTATCTTTTAAAATTTAGCACTATCTTAATAAAATAGTACCTAAAATGTCCTCTAATTATCTTTATTATCTGATTTAAATTTAAATTATTGTTTTTTATTACTTTTGGAGCTCTATTTATTGGGTTGGTTAGAAATTTACAATGAGATACCTACATACATCTACTTCGTCGCCTTATTGAATTGATTGTATTGCATTGCTTTTCTCCTTTTGTCTTCTCTGAATCTCTCTTTCCCCTCTCTTTTCTCCATTTCCTGTTCGGTGCCTCTTATTGCTCTCTCGTATTGCTGTCGTCTGCTTTCTGATTGGTCTGTCGGAGAAATACTTACATACTCTAGGAACATCATCTTATTCGTGTTATGACTAATTAAAATATAATAACTCATCTTATTTTAATCCTGTATGGTAGATGAATCATCTGGAGAAATTCAAATTTTATTATTTCAGAGATGATGGGAGGGAATTGCATTTTTTTTTTTTTAGAAATTAAGAAGTTTATATTTTTTAAAATCATAAAATTTGAATTTCTCTGATGACTCATCTGCCATGTAAGATTTAAATTAAATGAGTTGTTATATTTTAATTAGTCAGAATATAGATGAGGTAGCACTCCTAGCCTCTCTCTCATTGCTCAACCATCAAAGTCGTGCGAATGATAATGGCACCTAAAAATCATAAATTTTCAAAATTACAAGCATAAGTAAGGAAGTTTTCTCCACTCAGAAGTAAGAATTTGTAAGGAACAAAAAACCGAACCGGGTAATGAATAGGTCACGGCACAAGTTTAATGGTCAATGAGTCAACTGGAGTCTAACCGGTGATCGAACCAGTCATATTAAAATATTATAATTTATTAGTGGCAATATGTATATTAATATATTTTTAAACTTCTATAAATAAAAATGAAGATCTTTAGAAATTTTTTTTTAAAATCTATTAGTATTAGTTATGATGCATATATTTATGCAATGATATTTGCTTTCCTATAATTATTATATCCTTTTAAATAATTTTTTTTATCATTTTTTTAAGATTTATTCTTTTTTTATTTACTTTTCTCTTCATGGCCTTCAACCTTCCATTTTTTCCTAAAAAATAGTGCGAGATAATAGTTGGAAAAATTTTTTAAAAAATAAATAGAAAGGCGGTCCAACCAGTAAACCACCGGTTCATAGTCTGATGATTGAATCAGACCGGATCATTGACCTGTTATCGGTTCAATCGGTCGAACCGTCGGATTTTTTTTTACTACGAGAATTTGGCTTGCGTTTATTTCGTTTGACTCCATTTAACTAGAGTGCCTCAAGTGCACAAAGGCCCATCACCGTTATGATTATGCTCCCTCCAACCGCTTAACGGTCTTCGTGGACTAATTTAACTAGATTGTTAACATGCTTTGCTTTTTAAAGGTGTTATTTATTTTTACACTCTTCTAAACTTATTTGTATCATACATTTATTAAAAAAACTTCAATATTAAAATTATACTTTAACCTTTTTATTGTAGTAAATGATTATGGCAAGATGTTGTTGCCATTCTCACATTTGTCCATTTTCATTAATTTCCTCCCTATATTCCCACCTCCACCAAAATAAGAGAATCTCTCTGTTTTTTTTTTCTCTTCTCAAATTTTCTTTAAGGAAAAAGACAATAAAAATATCACTTAAATTTTAAAATCTCAAATCAATGATTTCCTACTAAAATGAGTTGTTAATTGTTATAATCTTGTAGTTAATATCTATACTCTTGTAAACATCAAGACTGATTTAGGATTTTAAACTTTAAATGATATTTTCTTATTTTTTTTTTTCTTTATTTCCAACACTTCTCTCCATCCACTTAGTGAATGTTTGGATAAGAAGAAAAAAGTGTTTCTGGAGACAAGTTTTAAAAAAAATTATCCAAACACTTTAAAAAGATCGAGAATCAATTTTTCGTCCAAAATTATAGTTTTGAAGTAGCTGATTTTTTCCCCTTTTTCTGGTTGTTGAAGGGTGGGAACCATGATGATGCTCTAACAATTTCCCCAATCTCCTTTTTTTTCTTTCCTCTTTCTCTCTCTTTTTTCTCCTTTTCTAGTTGTGCTTGTCCCAATTTTCTCTTTCAAAACTCTCAGCTTGTCTTTGGCCCATCCGGAGGAGCTGGTGGCCGTGGTGGTTTTTCAGCAATCGGAGAAGGTGGATGGTGCCAATGGTTGCTGATGAGTCTCATGAGGATCTTCTAAACTCTCGGTGGCTGGTGGTGGACGGTACCGGTGTTTGGTGGTGGCTATTGTCCCCATTTCTCTTTCAAAACTCTTGGCTTATCTTTGGCCGATCCAGAGAAGCTGGTGGCTGGTGGCAGTTTCTTGGCGATCGGAGAAGGTGGATGGTGCCGGTGGCTACTGGTAAGTCTCTCGCCAATCTTCTAAATGCATTCAAAAACTCAAATCTCTCTCTTCTCTTCCCCATTTCAAAAGTCGTCTTGAATGCAGATCTGAGAAGTCGCTGCTGGTAGTGAGCTTGGCTTGACAAAGAAATCACGCCGGTGATGTCCTGCTCGGGTTGGAAGACGACGATTGTGTGCTTTCTCACTTTGTGGTCTGTGCTTGGGTTGTAGATAGGAGAAGTCGCTGCTGAAGTCGATCGATACATAGATCCTGTCGTTCACTACCGGTTGTGCCAAATCTCTCAGCGACGCCGATCAATGACGAACATGACGACTTCTCCGCCTGATCAGTTTATGAGAATTTCAGCAAGGATGAAAGAAGATTGGGGACTTAGGATTGAAGGATTTTCTCGATGAGCTGTGAGAACTGTCTCTGAGTCTCAATGAATCTATGCCAATGGCCTAGCAAAGATCGGACCTTGTTAATTGATCCAGAGCTTCATTTTTTCTGAATCGGAGTGTGCAATCGGAGCGAGCAATTGGATCTTCTTGAATCAGATCTTGGTAATCGGCCCTCTTTCTTGAGATTGGACCGTGAGATATATAAGCTGAGATGTCTCTGTTTGCTGGTGTCTTTTCTTGAATTTGGGCCATGGATCATCTCTTTCTTTTCTCAATTTGTGGCTCTGATGCCATGTTAAAACAAGCCCAAAATGATAGAGAAATCAAACGCTTTTCTATTTCTCTTGATAAAATATGTATATGTACATGTTGGATTTTAGGTCTAATTCCATCTTTAATGGATCGGACTATTTAATTAGGATATTAGTAGGTAAATCAAATAAAAATAAAATCAGCATTAATTGCATATTTAAAAATAATTCAATAATAATTATGGATTTGTTAATTGAGGAACAAGTCACCATAATTAAGAAATTAATTGATAATCAATTAATTTAATTATTGTCTTGGAGGGCAAGAAAGAGTGCACATGTTTTCTAATTAGTAGCCACCCTAAACTACTATAAATAGGAGGTGCCTCCTTCAGTTATTCATCACCTCTGCTATTGAGTTTTCTAGCAATCCCTTCTCTCTTACCATCTTTCTTGTTCTGGTGATTTGCTGTACAAATCACAATTAGGCTTTAGTAGTCTAATAATTGTGTGTGCACTATTTTAGAGCTTTGACCTGGATTCGAACATGGATTCACCCTGATACACCAGTCTTCTCTCCTCCTTAGTTTTTCCTACAGTACACAATGAGATTGCCACTTTTATATATATATATATATATATATGCAATCTGTCCCTAGAAGGGACACTATCACAATATCACACTTATTTATATATTACACATATATATTTACAACTACTTATTCAATAAGTAGTTGAACAACCATATTTTATCAAAGTGAAACGCAGATTAAATTCTCTACCATATTCATGTACAAGAGGTGGTTGATCTGCTCTCAAAAACTTGCCTCTTTGATTTATTTTTTCCCTATTTACGGTAACAAAGCTGGCCCAGCTACAAAGTTGGTAGTTCTTACTTAACACCAAGTGATCATACATGAATCCAAATATTTCTTCGTCCCAGTAAATATATTATGACTACGTAATTATTGTGTTTGCTGGTTGTCCCGGTAAAGTCATGTTTGAAGGAAGGTGTAAGAAACTTGATAATAGGAATTTAGAAAACTTTTGTAACCCAAAAAAGTTGTATGTGGTAGAGAAAATAATTGTGGACATGGCAAGATTTAGGTCGGGTCATTCTGAGTGAAATGCATGAAATTCTTTAAATTTTGGTTGAAATTGCACTACTTTTTCTAAGGTGTTAGAAGTTGTCCTTTCCGTATAGACAATAAGCACATTAAAAGACTAACAAGTGATGTGTTAATTGTTAAGAGAAAAATATATAACAGTCACAAACTGCACGATTTTGTATGAATAATGTGAATAGTATGCTATCACTCGTCATATACCTGACTCATCCGAATTGCATGTGGGGATTACGAAGCCACTGTTTTCAGCAGATTCAACCAGTTTCCTTAATCAATAATATTATTACAATCATATGGTATATGTTTTTCTTAAAAAATAAATTATATAATCATAAAAAACGGTGTGGTATTCATTACTATACTGACCTTTTGTGTTCTTAAATACACACACATATCACAAGTACACTTTCATATGGTTTTTTTTTTTCACCAGAATATACACTATCATATACAAGAAAAGGGATGGCTTATTAATTACTTTTTTTTTTATACAAGGCTTATTAATTACTTTGATTCGCTGTTAATTCTGCATGATCTTGTTTGTTGATAGATGTTTCTGCCTTAACTCAAAAGGTAAACTCAGTTTCATTCTACTTGTTAAATCCCATATGTTTTGATGATAATAAATATTGGACTAATGATAAAAGATGATATGATAACAAATGAATTTGAACAAAGTAAATAAATGGCAAATAAAACTTTACTTCAAGTAAGCACTAGAGTAATGAAGAAGATTTAACAGACAGAGCAAAGGAAAAACCTCACTGGCAGTTTTTGTTTATGCTTACTCGAGTGAGCATTTGAGTAATGGAACATGTTACTCGAGTGAGCACTCGAGTAATATTGGAGAAAATGTTTCAGAGAGGCACTGCCAAAATTTGGAAGATATTACTCGAGGGGTCACTTGAGTAATCTGCAAAGTTATATGAAACATTACTCGAGTAACCACTCGAGTAACACATGAGAAAAGGCATTACTCGAGTAACTAGGTCAAAAATCTTCCAGTAGCTCTCGGCCAAGAAATGCAACAATTTACTCTAGTAGCCACTCAAGTAACCAGGTGAGTAAATGACATTACTCGAAGGACCACTTGAGTAATCTACAGAATTATTTGAAGCATTACTCGAGGAGTCACTCGAGTAATCAGGTAAGCAAACTCTCGGCTAAGATTTGAATGACATTACTCGAGGGATCACTCAAGTAATCTGCAAACTTATTTGATAGCTTACTCAAGGGAGCACTTGAGTAACTTATGAAGAAAAGATATAGTCACTCAAGTAGCCACTCGAGTAATCAAGTATTTTCAAGGTTTGTGAAGTATCTTACTCTATATCTTATCTGAGTAATATTTAATGAATTACTCTCTGCTATATTATTTTTTATAGGTTTACTCGAGGGACTACTCATGTAATGACCATGATCACTCGAGTAGCCACTCGAGTAAGGCAGTCTAGAAAGCTTGACTTTAATCGTATGTTTATTATTTTGTTATATATATATATATGAGGGTTAAGGTGCAAAAATATACATGTGATTGTCCTCGAAGTACACCCAACACCAAATGCTTTTTTTAGGTGCAACAATGACTATGTGGTTACAAAATAGGTGTAAAAATACCCTTTGACCGTTAGTTTGACTTTTTGACCTTGAAAGTGATGATGTGTACGATGACATGGATGCTAAAGTGACATTTTGGAAAAAAAACTTGCTGACTGGTAAAGCTTTGCAATTAATATTACCCATATTTCACTATTTTAGTACCACGTTTGCCGAAGTAGATTCAAATCTGAGTGCAGAGTGCTTAACTCACTCAGCAGAGCTGTTGCCCTAAAAACATACTGATTGCTCAATTTTTTCCCAACCCTAGATTCCCAATATTATTAAATTAAAATCATTATAATACATATATTATATTACTAATTTTTATTAAATTATATGATTTATTAGGAAAATTTGATTTTCAGCAAGTTTTTTTTTTCAGAATGTCACTCCAGCATTCATGTCATCGTACACGTCATCACTTTCAGGATAAAAAAGTCAAACTAACGGTCAAACAGTCAAACTAACGGTCAAAGGGTATTTTTGCACCTATTTTGTAACTACATAGTCACTGTTGCATCTAAAAAAGGCATTTGGTATTGGGTGCACACTTCGAGGACAATCACATGTGTATTTTTGCACCTTAACCCTATATATGATTAACCTTTTATTGTATTAACATTCTAAGTGTATTTACATAATAACAATGAAGAAATCATATAATAAGAAAAGAGTCAAATAAAGTGTCCGATATCTCACCTACCGCCACCTACCGCAAACGGATAGTTTTCAAATTTGTAGAACAATCAACCATTGCTACGTGACTCTAACAGATATGTTTGAATTGCTTCCAACAAACACTAGAAATCATCTATATATATGGAGCATTAAAAGAGCATAGTACAACAACAGAGAACACACGAACAGACATTGATCAACATATTTTTAGTGTTCTGTTTTCTTATACTCATTCATTGTACTTCAGTGATCATATATTTGTTCTGTAAGAGAGTTTTTTACTACAAACTCAATATTTGTTATTGAGATAACTTAAGGTTGTGGAACCTTGAGTTGGGGATTTGATTACAACGTGTAAGGGGGAGTGAGTGTCCAGATGAAGGAACTTGCTATGTACTGAGGTGCCAATAACCCATTGAATCTTGGAGAATATAGTAAAACTCTCATAGACGCTCTGAGGACTGGACATAGGTCAAAGTGGTTGTGGCCGAACCAGTATAACTCCCGGCGTACACTTCTGTGATATTTCTCTTTGCTATCATCTGCTTTAAATATTCTGTTAATTTTCTTATATGCAACGAAATTTTTGGTATCACCCAATTCACCCCCTTTCTTGGGTGAAACGATTGCACTAACACTACTATAATTGTTATAAAGGGTAATTTTGCAAAAATACCCTTGAGATTTTTCCCAAATTGCACCTAAAAAGACAGAGAAGTGGAGTTAAGAGGTTTTAATTATTTTTTCTTACTCTTTTATCTTACATATTCTTTTTATTAAAATTTTATATCCTTATTAGAGCTGGTAATATGGGTTTTAACAGTGGGTCAAATTCACCTAACCCAAAAAAATGGGTAGTTTGGGTTCTGCAAAAATGTGACCGTTTTTATTTATTTTATTTAAAAAAAATGTGACTTCTCTAAGTGTGTTGTGTAACCTAACACTATTACTATCAACTAATTATTAATTGTATTGGATGTTAATAATGGCTTTTTGGATTTAGGTTTATTTTGTAATGTATGGACTTGTGATTAATGCTTAATTTATAATGTTTAAAACTTTAAATTTGATGTTCTATTATCACTTTATGATTTTCTAATGTTTTTTTTTTTTTTTAGGTTTGTAGGAAAAAAAAAATTCAGTATAACTATAATGTTTAAACAAAAAGTTTGAAAAAAATAGTCTAAAAAGTTTTTTTTAAAAACACTATGGGTTAGGCGGGCTGACATATAATGGGTTAGCCCAAACCCAGAGGTCTGACCCATAATACCAGCTCTAAACCTTACTTTTCCAATTTTTTTAAATCCAGCTAACTCATAAATATTTTCCTTCCCTCCCATCCTCTCCAATCTCTTATACCAAACAGCCCCTTATTCTGCAAGATACAAGACATTATTGAGAATATCAAGGCCAATAAATTTTAGAAAAGCAAAATTTATTTAACCATAAGAAACAAATAATGAAAACTTGAGCACGAGGGGAGAGACGAGGATTGAAACTTGGAAGTCTCAACCTCAGACTACGGCTTGGCCCAATGTCCAGATTGCTTATGAAATATTATTTTGGGCCATGAAAGCCCATATTATTATAGCCCAACCATTTAAAAACATGAAGCCCTTATTGTTTTGCAAAAAGATGTCCCCGAGTATACAGTTGTAGCCTTCCCTTCAAAATCCCCCATGCGATATCACACATTCAAATTCATTCAGATACGGACACACTTGAGATCATGGGTTTCAGTGATATGAGCACTACGATGCACATCAAAGCAAGGTATTAAAGACCGGACCGGGTATTGAACCGGTCGGGGTACTGGGTTAAGGGTCAGTGGGTCAAACCGGGACCAAACCGGAGCTAAACCGGTGAATAATTGAAAATTTTAGGCTTATAGTATGAAATTCTAAAGGAAAAAGTTAAAAAAATGTTTTTTTTTTTTTAATTTGGGACCCGGACCGGACCGTGAACCGGACCGGTCTAGTGGCCGGTCCGGCGGGTTCCGGGCCGGACCGGCCGGTCCGGTCCGGGTCCGTGAACGTTGCATCAAAGTGAGATTTGCACCGTCTAAGTTCAGCAGGGTATAAAAATCTGGATATTAGTGAACCGGTCAAAGTGGTAAGTCAATGGTCAATGGGTTAGATCGGAATCAAACCGGCCGTGATTAAAATAATATAATTTAATTGTAAATGCTTATATTTGATTATAAATATATTTAATTAAATGTGAAATGTGCTTCTAAGTAAGTGGGGTCCATGTATTGGGCTGTGAAAGAGTAGAAGATCATATCTAATTATATGTGTTAGACAATATTTGATTTAGTTAGATTAGTTAATATCCCAACTAATCAAAATATCATATTTATTATATAATATTTTTAAATTGTTAACATAATTTTAATGTTTTTTTATAGACTTTTAAATATTGAGATCTTAGCTATAAATGTCAAAAAATTAGTCATTCCGTTGGAAATAAGTTATCAATTTTATAGACTTTTAAATATTAAGAACTCAGCTATAAATGCCGAAAAAATAGTCATTTAGTTGCAAATAAGTTGTCCATATTAAAAAAAAATTACAGTCGAGTTTCTAAAATTTGTAATTGAGTTTCTGAATTTTTTTAATCTTAAAATTAAATAATATATGTTATCAGCAATCTAGATTCTAGCATAGCATTTTATTATTTATTTATTATCTTTTTAAAAAATCATCGTGGCCTTAAAAGCCTACAAATTTGGCCACTTCATTAAAGATCTCCGGCTCCATCTTTTGTGTCCCTTTCTTTCTTCTTCAACCTCCCTTTGGTCCAGATCTGATCTTCCATAGTTGAGGCGTCTGTACTTATTAATTTAAAAAGTAACTTGATGATAACAAAAATATATGTTTGAAATATGTTTTTATCCGTTTAAAAACCCAAAATAAATACGTTCCACTAAATATGATGAGAAATTATAAAATTTTATAATATAATCAAAATTAATAAATTTTATAACATATTATGAATTTTGAAAATACATATTAGAATTATTTTTTGGCTGTATAGTTTTTTACAAATATAAATGTTTAAATAACTTTTAGAGTAAAATACTCTGACCACCCTTCAGTTTTGCCTTAATTACACAGACCTCCCCTCTATTTTAAAAACATACACTTAAGTCCAAACAGTTAACTGTGTTAAGAATATTCTAAAACGATTCCAAAAATATATTTTTTTAATTAAATTTATTTTTTCTTGCACATTTTGACTAAAGTTGTTTTAAAGAATTTAAGAGTTTTTTTTATCTATTCTTTAATTTCTATTTTTATCTTTACAAGTAGTTATCTGTTTGATGATTTTAGCATTGGTTAATATAAATATCACAAACGTTGAATATTCAAGCAAGATTTTAAATAAAAATATGCTTGATCAAGTGTGTTTATAAATATTTGTGGAAAAGATATTAAATTATAAATTTAAATTATACATACAATCTCATACTTATATAGTTTATTATATTTGATAAAAATATGTGTTTAATATATATTTTAAGTCAAAATTAATTTATAATATCAAAATTAATAATTTTTAAAAAAAATTAGAAAGTTAGAGATGTATAAATTTTTATTAGCCCCTATATATATATATATATATATATAGTTTTAATACTGAAGAAGGGCATTTTGGTTAAAAAAAAGTTTAAAAGTCAAACTTAACGGTCAACTAACGGTTTTAGTGGATGGAAATAAAATCTCAAACTATTAAGGGAGGTTTGTGTAACATATATTTTAGTTTTAAGGGAGGTTTATATGAGTTTCCAAAATAGAGGGGAGGTCTGTGTAATTAAGGTAAAATAGAGGGGATGTTAGAGTATTTTACTCTAACTTTTATCTTAAAATGGGGTGTTTTGATTAAAAAGTTTGATTAACGGATCACTAACGATTGAATGGATGAGAAATAAATCTTAAAAAGTGTAAGCAAGGTTTGTGTAACATATATTTTGATTTTAAGGGAGGTTGATATAAGTTTTCAAAATAAATAGGAGCTCCATATAATTAAAGTAAAATAGATGAATGATTAGAGTACTTTACTTTATTTTTTAATATAATATAAGGTTTATTAAGAAACTATACCAACTTTTAAACTAGTTTTACTCTTAAACGCACAAAGATAGAGACACAAACATAATCATTATGGAGGGTAGGTTAAGTGTCAATATCAATTATAAATATAAAATATAAAATCTATAAAAAAAAAAAGCAAATTTCCTAATGAAAATAAAAGAAGTTTGGGTTAAGAGAGCAAGAGAGAAGAGAAAAAAAAAATTCTAAAGAGAAAAGAGGAGCAATTTTCCTTCAGTTTTTTGTAATCATAATGTTTGTGCAAGGCCTCTATTTATAGGCCTCCAAGTGTCACCACCAAAGGTCATACAATAAATGGTATAATAAATATATATGAGTGTACATTGAATCGCCTTTTAATTTCTCAATTGATATTCATAAATGGTGACTAGAATATGGAAGGTTAAAAATCAATGGATAATGGATATCCACATAATTGGTACATTCATAACAAATCTGTACTTTTATTTTAATTTTGTGCAGCTATTTTCGCTCTTGGAATTGTCATCAAACATTTACTTGATTCCTTATAACATTATTTTTAGAAAAAATTGTCTATAAATACTCCATTGAAAACTTATTTATCAAATGGGACCTTCATCAGGTGCAAACAAGTTTCTTCATATGCAAAAGATCTTCTTTTGTGTTCAAATAATTTTCTAAGTGTTTAATATATCTTCCCTATGTAACATTCCCTTATATTCAAACAATCTTTCCTTATGTGCAAAAGATCTTCCTTTAAATGCTTTCATGTCCCATTTGGCAAATAATTTTTCAATTATATATTTATGGACAATTCTCCCTCATTTTTTTTTCTTTAATATTTCTTTATATATTTTAGGGTTACGCTACAATTTTAATAACAAAGTTTTTTTATTCGATCAACGGTCCATGTGGACTAATTTAACGACATTAATGAATATATTCTTAATTGAGAATTACAATATTCCCTTCAGGCTATCACACGAAAAGGCATTAATAACTCAACTTTATAAAGTGATGATGTATCGATGTGTATTGTAAATAAATATATATACTTCAATGATACTAATTTCCTTGCAGGAAAGGAAAGATTTTAAGAGTAAGGTTAAGATTGATGATTGATTTTTGAGACTTAATTGATACTAATTTTCTTATATAGGTACTTATTTGTAATTTTCTGGGACCCTTCTTTATTTTTGGTACACTAATGTCAAAATTGTTGTGTCTAATAATGGAGGAGCAACATTATAAATTGCAACTTTTTAATACTTTTAAGGAGTGGCATTGCAAGTTGCAACACATAATATAATTTATGATATGCAAATGCAATGCCATGAGAAAATAGTTTAAGGTCAAAAATCCCTTTAACCCCAAAATCAAGTTTAATCTTCTTTAATTTATATTCATTATATTCATGCACTGGACTTAGTTTAGTAAACGAATTATAATAATATCAATTGGATGAACATGCTTGCTTATGGGTCCAATCAGATTGATATTAACCTAGTGCTTGTGAATCGGCATCTTAATGAATAAAAAAGTAATTCTATTGGATCCTCTTCGTTTATATAAAGAACTTAATTTAATTTAGTAAATAAATATTATAATATTATTCATAGGATAAGTATGAATAGTACATTATTAGTACTTATTGCATCAGATTTACGTTTGCCCCCAATGGACATGAAAGATTTGATTGGTACAAAGTATCTATTGATTAATGATCACTGATTCTTCAGTAACCGAAATTCCCGAATACTCAAGATCATCAATAACTATGTATAACTTTTCTTTTTTCCAACAATAACTATGTATAACTGATGTAGCTAGATTTACTGCATTTTGGTTCCGAATAGGGAAAAGAGTGTCTCCACTAACTTATCTCTCTAATTAATTTCTCCACCATTGGGCTGGGTTTTAATGGTTGAGATTTATTTTGTAAAAATATTATTATCATTTAATATTTAATATTACAGTGATATGTTTTAATATACTATAAAATCTCAACTATTAAAAGCCAATCCAATGGTGGAGAAATTAAGTGGAGAGATAAGTTAGAGAAGACACCCTTTTTCCGGATCGAAAATATAAGACGTTAACTAATTCGCATGAATCAAGGAATGTTAGTTAATTTATTTGTTATATTTCAAATTGATAAAATTTACCTACTTTATTCTTATTAAAGAATATAATTTTCAAATATACATTTAATAGATGTGTCACCTTTTTCTATCACAATGGATAAATGTGGAAGACTTCTTGTATTATGAATAAGAGGGAGTATGTGTATGACAGTGCAAACCAAAATCGGAATTAATCCTTCCTTCCCTTTCTGTTGGCCCACCATTTTTCTATATATATAGCAGCTAGAAGGGTGTTGCTTCTCCACACCCAACATTTCTTACTATCATATCGTCGTCGCCCTTCACCCTCTGTGCTCAGTAGCTATGTCTGACACTACTGGTCGTATCATCAAGTGTAAAGGTACGAAATTGCTCTCTTTGTATATATACTTTTTTTTCGATGCAATTTTTTTGTATATATACTCTTCGCCTTGAATTATTTTGCTTTCGATGCGTATATATGCTAATTGAGAATATATGGTGGAATTGGTGAAATCAATATAGCTGCGATTGCATGGGAAGCAGGGAAGCCACTGGTGATTGAAGAGATAGAAGTAGCGCCTCCACAGGCTGGAGAAGTGCGTCTCAAAATCCTATTCACATCCCTTTGTCATAGTGACATTTATTTCTGGGAAGCCAAGGTAATCTATATAGTTTCATTAATTAGCTATCACAAATTGTTTCTCCTTTTAATTCATTTATCCAATAACATTTATATATATATTACAGGGACATGCTCCACTGTTCCCTCGCATACTTGGTCACGAAGTATCAGGGTATGTTCCTTAATTTTGATTCAATGTTTAAAATTCTGATAGTTATAGGTATCTAGTTTCCTTCTACCATAGATATATAAATATATACAAGGGTATATACCCATATCTTCTCTCATTCTTATTTGTGACCTCTTCGAAAAATGGGCTTGTTCCCTAATCAAAGGCAGTAATGGGCCTCTAATGCTCCACTCTCTAATGCTCTTTATAATGTCCTAACCTTTTAAATATTTTTTTTCTTCTAATCATTAGATTTTACATAAAATAAGTAGCACTTAGACCCTTTAGAAACAAAATGATTTTTTCCAAAAAAAAGTAAATTAGAACTACACAAATTTTTAGAGTCTCAAATTCCATTGCAAAATAGTTAAAAAAATATTCAAAACTAGACTATTTTGTGCCCCCTAAGATATCAAAGTGTGACCTATTATGTAAAATCCAACGATCAAGAGCAGAAAGAAAAATCTATTTGGGAAGTTGGGGTATTACAAAGGTCATGCCAATCCAGTTGGTAATTATAGGCTCGTAATTATAAAGTTGTGAGTTTAAATCCTCTGATTTGAGATCTTTGTTAGCAGGCAATTTGTCAGTACTTCTGTCAGTGCAATTGGAGCCCGGAGGCAAGCACTGGCCCTAGTGAGCCTCCGAGAGCCAGCTCACCCAAACTCTTTGGTATAAAAAAGTATTACAAGGGGCATTAGAGAATGGAGTGGGGGTACTATACACCCTAGGTATAAACCAACACAAGTAATAACAAGTTGTGATTATATCATTCAGGATAGTGGAGAGTGTAGGGGAGGGCGTGACGCAGCTGAAAGTGGGAGACCATGTTGTTCCAGTATTCACAGGGGAGTGTGGAAAATGCAGGCATTGTAAGTCGGAAGAGAGCAACTTGTGCGACCTTCTAATGGTGGACCCTGACCGGGGTGTTATGATCAATGGCGGCAAAAGCAGGTTCTCTAAGAATGGGCAGCAAATATACCACTTTCTTGGAACCTCCACATTCAGCGAGTACACCGTTGTCCATGCTGGTTGTGTTGCTAACATCAATCCTGCTGCCCCTCTTGACAAAGTTTGTCTTCTCAGTTGTGGATTTTGCACTGGTTATGGTGCTACCGTAAATGTTGCAAAACCAAAACCTGGCTCCACTGTTGCCATCTTTGGATTGGGAGCTGTTGGCCTTGCGGTATGAATTTGCGTGTTTGTGTTTATATCCTTTTTTGTGTTTAGTATATGACAATCAAATGGCTTTAATATATATTAATTCTCTTGATCTATCCTTCTAAAATGATTTTTTAGGCTGCTGAGGGTGCGAGGCTTTCTGGTGCTGCCAGAATCATTGGGGTTGACTTGATTTCAAGCCGTTTTGAGCAAGGTAATTAGCATAACAAGTTTGGTTAGTGCCTCTAATGTGCCTCTTTTTAATGCCTTTTATAATGTCCCAACTAACTATTTTGTTTTTGTTTTTTATCATTACATTTTACATAAAATGCGTGATATTTTGATATCTTACGATGATGAAACATTGTGTGGTTTTAAATTATTTTATGATTTGTTAAAGAAAAGAAATCAAAACTAAACAATTTTGAGTGTTTTTAACAATTGTTTGAATTTTTTTATTTTTCATAAAAGATAATTTGAAATTGTTGATTCAATTTCATATATGTGTGTATATATTCATAATTCTTCTGTTTCTATTGTTGGTGGCAGCCAAGAAATTTGGGGTTAACGAATTTGTGAACCCAAAAGATCATGACAGGCCTGTTCATGAGGTAAATACATTGGTAGACAAACTAGTTGCGTCTATGAATAGATACAGCGCAGCAGCCTCATAAATGATGCCATTGTTACCTTTGTTTCAATTGTTGGCAGGTGATAGCTAAGATGATAGATAGTGGTGTTGATCGTGCTGTTGAATGCACTGGGAGTGTCCAAGCCATGATATCGGCATTTGAATGCATCCATCATGTACCCCTCTTCTAAACTCATCCATCGGCTTGCTGTTGCTAATATTACCTCCGGTCCTAAATATAACAAGTTAGTTTAGAAGTGAATTTTGTTCCAAAATATAAGACATTTTTTTCATTTTATCTCTTATATTTATCATTTTTCTTCAAAATAATTTTTCTGACTTATAAACGAATACATAATCTAGTGATACATACAAGTATTTCAAAAAGATAATGTAACACATGTTATAATTAAGTAGTTTATTTAACATCCTTAATTTTCAAATTAGTCAACTAGGTCTTATATAAGGACTGGAGGTAGTAATAAAAACACTTTTATACGCTAATTTCTATATGGATGGTTATGAGTAAATATTCAGGGTTAGGGGGTTGCTGTACTAGTGGGGCTATCAAGTAAGGATGATGCCTTCAAAACTCATCCATTCAACTTCTTGAAGGAGAGAACTTTGAGGGGTACTTTCTATGGCAACTTCAAGCCACGATCAGATCTTCCATCTCTTGTGGAGAAATACATGAAAGGGGTAATTAAGCCTGCTGCTTAATCCTACTTAATTGTGGAATGATGATAGAACTGTACTTGTGGTTTTCTGTATTTCATGCTTAATTACCTATATATATTTCCCTGCAGGAGCTGGAATTGGACAAGTTCATCACTCATTCTGTGCCATTTTGTGAGATTAACAAAGCCTTTGAGTACATGTTGAAGGGAGAGTCCATCAGGTGTATCATTCGTATGCAATATTAATTAAAATGGTTATGCAATTAACTATTTAGTGTTTCCGATAAGGATCCAGATTTCTTTGGGACTCTATAAAACAAAATTAAAGCTTCTACAATCTCCAGCGTGTACGTAATTTATGTAATAAGTGCATTATTGTACATTGTACTTATCATAATAATTAATAAAAAGGGGATTGTATTTGAATCACTTGAAAAGTGATAGCACTATCATTTAATTTGCTTCCCTACTTTTGAGGAAGTCAGTTAGGATGGCGTTACATAAGTTTTTACACTTTCTCGTGAGTTTTTGATATTGATCCTCGCAACATGTCACGAAATTTCCTAGTGTTGCATAAGTTATCTCTCTATCATGATCACACATATCGATCAAACCCTTTATTCAAACTTTTTAAGTCCCTGTAATTGATCCTTCAAGAACTGTCCTATATATGTTCTTGAGTGTGATGCTATATGACGTATTTCTGGGCTTTCTTTATTGATCTTACAGCTCGTTCTTGATTAGGATGCTATATGTTCTTGTGACTTTATTACACACATCACAAACATAAGACTTTCCTGATCTTAATTAAGTGCAATGTGTCTTGGTTTCTGAGCTAAATTAAATTTTATGTTGGATATATATCTTAAATCTATTAGTCAATGAGATGTTTCAATTGATTAATACACACAATAATATATTGGTTGAAGAGATTGAAATTGATGGCGGACATACTACTTGTGTCAGGAGACAATATAAATATAATGTTTCAGTTAGAGGAAACCAAAAGAATGACTGAAGATTACCTTGCTGAAACAAAGCTCTCATCAATATTCCGGTAACTATCAAACTCCCAATATCATTTATTCATCTTTACTTTTTGAAAAAAGATTGCTGAATAAGCAATGCAGTGTTTTGAAATAATTATGAGTTAAATTTGAGGAAAAATCTACTATAAGGTACTGTTAGGTACTTAAACTTATTTTTTCATCAAATCACACCACTACAAAAATATAATATTAATGTGACCTACCTTCATGAGCAATTAAGGAAATCCATGAAAAAACGATGATAGTAGTTTTAATTTGTAATTATTCTAGAAAAGAGTTAGATTATCTCTATGGCTTTTATACTTTAGCAAAGTAGTAAAGATATTTTACATCAGTCAGCTTAATAACCGAACATACAAGGCAAGTATTACTACATCATTCTAAAATAAAACGAATTAGTTAGTTAATGCTATGTTGATTTTTGGGTTAATAAAAAACGAAGATCATGTTTCTTTTTTCCAATTTTTGCAGATTTGAGGATTCATTTTTACCATTTGAAACCTAAATATAGCGATTAAACAGTTCCTTCACTGTATGCTCTATCTAATATCTATGAAACTTAAAGAAACTATTTTATGATTAACAATTCACGAGCTAATTGGAGTAGAGAACCACGTGAAACTACGGACATACATATTCACTTATCCAAATACTTCGTTAAGTTTAAGGAATGATGGATGACTAAATATAATGGACCCTTACCCATGTTGGGATGGGAAGAGTTAAAAGGAAAGAAAATAGAGTAGGATTGTCGTTTTTCCTGTGTTTAGATGCAATGGAAGAATAATGAGAGGAATGGTAAATAAGAGGGAAATTAAACTTTCCATCCAAGTATGGGGAGATTTTGAGAAGAAAATTCTTCTTTTCTCTGCCACCCTGCATTTACTTGAAACAAAAAGCGACTGCTTAGCTTACAGTGATACAGCAATTTCAATTTTCTGATTGAATCTCAACTTTGAAATATTTATTTTTGTTAGAGTAATTTATGCTCCAAACATTTGCATTTGAGTTTAATACTGTTAAAGAAATTGAAAGTTATGTTTGGCGCTTTGTTCCTTCTTTCATATTTGTTTTGGAACTCAATGTTCTTTCTTTATTAAGAGAAACAGGAGAATGATGGGGCAAAGAATTCAAGGAACAAGAAATTTAAATCAGGCATACCCGAGAGGATACATGTGCCATTAAACCCCAAGACCAAACACTATTATTAGAAGTTAATGGTTGTGGCTTTTTGGCGAGGCTGGGTTGATTGACATCCAAGAAACATAGAGGGAAAATAGCAGATAATCCGAGAAAACAAGAGAGCAATCGAGTTTTAGCTTTGCTCTTTCTTAGATAATCGTTTGACCTAACTAATGGTGGGTTAACTAGAGTTAAGTGATGATTTGCCTATTTAACAAACATGGCAGAATTTAATTGGTTTCTTGGACCTACTGGACCTAATTAACTTGACTTAAGTTTGGCCCTATAATAAAATCAAGATATGGACATTATTGCGACGGTGACATGTCTGTTTTTTAAAATTTTTTCCCTATTTTCTTTCCTCCATCCAAATAATTATAAATAAATCAGGATATAGATGTTATTATCATTGTGATATAAAAAAAAGATACTCCCATAGTAGACTCTCCTATCAAAAAGCTCTCTAGGGACTCTAGTAATATAAATTATGAATGTAACTTGTCAATGGGTACTGTATAACTTGTCAAAATAGCCACATACACTTACTAATGTCTAACTTGCCATTATAGGCATATACACTTGCCAATATATAACCTATCAAAATAGGCACAAAAATTTGTCAATTACACTGTCAAAATAGGCATATACACTTATAAATGTATAACTTATCAAAATAGGCACATATATATAGTTGCTAAAATAGGCACATACTCTTATCAATGTATAACTTGTTAAGACTTATATCTTTTAGTAGCCTCATGTGGCTACACGTTTTGTAGATATATGTATATACATAAGCATAGAGATGTACATAGTGAAGATAATACATGTAGTGGTGGTGGTGGTGGTCATGGTAATAGTAGTAGTCGTCATATAGTAGTAGTGGTAGTAGGTAGTGGTAGTTGTAGTGGTGGTGGTGGTGGTGGTGGCAGCGACGGCAGCTGTGGTAGTCTTGGTAGTGGTAGTGGTCGTAGTAGTGGTAGTAGTTGTATAGTGGTGGTGGTGGTCGCGGTGGTGGTGGTGGTAGTAGTATGAGAATGTGTAGTAAGGAGTAGCCGTAGTATGTCATGCTTACATAATGAAATGAAAAGGGCAATTGCATGTTATGATTTCATAATTCACCGATGATAGATTAGGATAAGAGTAGAGTAATAATCTGATAATAATAAATGGGGTTAAAGGATTTTTGAGCCATAATGAAGAGTTAAACCACTGAATAACTGTTTTAAAAATTTTTAAATTTTTCAGAAAAATAAATTCATTTACATATTCAAACCCTGAGTTTGGCCTTGGTTTTTAACTCTTTCAAGAATATTTTCTTCCCAGGATCAAACTTGGATTAGTGGTTTGAATTCATTATGTTTATAGCTCATCTGATAGTAATGGAAATAGGGTGTTACAGAGATCACATCAAATCTCTAATTGGGAATATCCTAAATCTATCGTGATCTAGATTTGGAATTCTCATCCTTAGTACTTAAGGATACTACCATTAGATGATGATGATGATGATGATATTATTAATAATTATAATAATAAGATCTTATTCTTCACTCCCCTTAAGTTGACGCATGTAGATTGACAATGCCTAACTTGCTTCTGAAGTAATCAAATTGAGCTTTCCCTAATGCCTTAGTTAAGACATCTACGAGTTGCTCCTTCATCCAAATCTTTGTTGGTTCTATCTCCATTGGTTGGACCCATTTTTTTACAAAATAACAATCCATTTCAACATGCTTCCGTAGTTCATGAAAGACTGGATTCTTAGTAATGTGTAGAGTTGTTTGATTGTCACAATACAAAGTAGTTGCACTACTTTTTTCTGCTCCCAACCCCTTAACCAGCCACCTTAGCCATATTAGCTCATTCACTATATTTTGAAATCCTAAATTTTTATTCATAAGACTTAGGTAATATTATGAAGGAAATATTTAGTAGTAAATAATAAGTAAATAAAAAATAAAATAAAAGGGGAATAGAAAGTCCCCCATCGACTAAATAAGGAGGAGAGGGAGACCTCGGAGCCTATATATAGGAGTGATGAGTTGGATTTAAGGTGAAACAATTCTATTTTCGCATATACCTGAGGTGGCCTCAGTAAAATGTTATTTTCTCCTTTGTTGACTGGTGGATCGAGTTGAAATTTGGTTAGCCCATCCAAGATATCCACATCGTCATATTCAATGGTTGGATTAGATATTGACATTTTGGTTTAGGTGTTACAAAGCAAGAAACACAATCAGCATTCTAGGACATAGAAAACAAACTTTAGAAGAGAGAATCGATGTTTACAACTTCGTCCACCATTGGATCGTCAAGGAATTTTGTGAGAAGGGTTGGGACATCCTTTTTAGAAATTTCAATGGTGGGATCGACAATTGGTTTCCTAAGGTAAGAAGAATTTACCACACACTAAATCTGCTATTCAAAAAATAGGAATTTTGTCATAAATTTAAGACTTTTCTAAAAAATGGGGTTCTAAAGGTTAGAATCCCAAATTGAGATCATAGAAACATTAGAAAAGGCTATTTTAACACTCCAATGATCCCAATTCTTAGATCTAATATAGTTCTCATATAACGTTTTCTACTCATAAGAAACTCTGAGCAACTGAATGGATGTAAAATTATAAACATCTAGTGTTGCTAAATAATTTTGTTTAATAGTTTATCATTATTTTGTAGTTGAGTTCAAGCTTTGTGATAAGGACTTTTGTCAGTTGTAACTTAGAGAATACCAGGTAACGTGGTCCTATCTATCTTAATTATTGGTACTGCTCATAGGGTTTTCTGAAAACTCCACAAGCCTAGATTGAGTAGAGCTTATATGAACCTTTCAATTTTAAAACTAAAATTGTCTTGTGGGACCTTTATATGAACCCTAGGACTGGATAGACTGATATGAGAGCTAATTAGAGACAACCATAGGCTTGTATGTGTGAACTGAGTTGAATTTCGTATGGTTGTAACTCATGCCTTCTTTCGGCAAACAACACTCCTATCAAAGTAAGTTTGGCGTAAGCTTGCCTCGTTGAGGAACACACTTGCTGAGGGAATGGCCCAATATGGGGAAAAAAAAAGTGATTTTCATGTTATAATGACCATGATACTACTGTATGATTTATTTGTATGTGCTTAATGAGCAAGCATGTGATCTTTTGGGATATTGTGAAAGTATACTTGGTATATGAATCTGATGAGAGTTGAATTTATTCGTTCTAGCTGTATATAGCTTCTCCGTGAGATTAATTATATTTGAATGCACCATCAATAACTTTTTACTCAATTTATGTTTATATTCACAGGTTAAGAGAGTTTTGTCAACATAAGTCTTGATCTGGTATCCTTATCTTGCCTGTAGAAGGTCGAAATTTATAAATTCATCTATAGTTGAAGCTATGTAATACACTTAAAAGATGTAAAAAAATTTCAGAATATGCAACAAGCATTAATGTTCAAAATTAGGTCCCACACCCAAGGTTCACAATTGCACTAGCTAGCACAAGTATACTCCCTTACTAATTATATATGTGGATTTCGGAGATTAATTGTTATTTTGTAAATTGAGGAATTGAATGTTTATAAAAATATGTTAAAATAAACCCTACAAACTTAAACCATGCTTGGCCGTGTAGCTAGTATGGTTGATTAATAATACTGGGCAGAGGCTTGAATATATATGAAAACATGAATGCATCATATCTGTCTATATATCACACCTATGCAAGTTTCATATACGGCCCCAACTACCAATCAATTGATAAATAATTAAATAAACCCAAGTTTCTTTAAATTTTATTTAAAAAAGTATGAATTAATTCCATTTTGTTATAATGAAACCATTATTGATGGCTTACATTATTTACTTTTACCTTGTTGGGCGTAGGGGTGTTCAATTCTGTCACATCCCGATCCCGATTACTCTAGGATAGGATGGTCCAGTACCGAAAAATTTCGGGATGTGATATGGGATTGGACATGGGACGGGCTTTGTCCCAATCCCATCCTAGCTTTTTGTCCTGTCCTGAAATCTTCTTGTTATTAGTTTAATAATATATATAATATATGTAAATTATTCAAGTAGTTTTTCTTTTGAAATATTTAGTTTTTTATTCCCTTTTGACTTTGAAGATTTCAATTTAAATTCAAGTAGTTTTTCTGTTGAATATTTAGTTTTTCATTTCCAATATTACAATCAGGTTCAATTTTTTTTCCATTTATGTTTATGGCTCTTATTAAGTTCTAATTTTATTTTTTTATTTACAATTGTAAGCTTTATTTTTTTAATTTATGGTCATCATTCTTATTAAGTTCAAGTTTTAATTATTCCTTATTTTTTATTATGCTTTCGTTCTTTAAAAAAAAAGGAGGATGATTACATATTTTCAATCATCCACCAACCAATACCCATACATTTTAGGTTTAAATCCAGCTAACTCATAAATATTTTCCTTCACTCCCATCCTCTCCAATCTCTCGTATCAAACAGCCCCTTACCCTTACTCTGCAAGATACAAGACATTATTGAGAATATCAAGGCAAATAAATTTTAGAAAAGCAAAATTTATTTAACCATAAGAAACAAATAATGAAAACTTGAGCACGAGGGGAGAGACGAGGATTGGAACTTGGAAGTCGCAATCTCGGACTACGGTTTGGCCCAATGTCCATATTTCTGATGAAAAATTATTTTGGGCTATGAAAGCCCATATTATTATAGCCCAACCATTTAAAAACATGAAAACCCTTTTCTTGTTTGCAAAAAGATGTCCCCGAGTACACAATTGTAGCCTTCCCTTCAAAATTCCCCGTGCGATATCACACATTCAAATTCATTCAGTTACGGACCACACTTGAGATTAGGGGTGGGCATGGGCAGGGCTGGGCAGGGCGAGACCCCTGCCCGATGCCCTGCCCAAAGGATGAATGGGCTGCATTTTGCAGCCCGATGCCCAGCCCTGCCCACTAAAAGCCCTAACTATTTTGGGTTAGGCAAGGGTGGGCTGGGCAGGGTGGGCTTCCCTACCCAAGTGATAATGCATTATCTTGTCCACTTATGAAAAAAATAATTCCTTATGAATTTCATAAACATTCCTGTAGTTACTAATACCATATATGTCTTAACTTTGCCCTAAGTAATATAAACTTCAAATACATTCGATGATTTCACATCTTGGATATTTCAAAATAAGTCTACAACTTGAGTCTTAAAATTTAAAAAATACCATATGTCTTAACAAATATCCATACTTTAAAAATTAAACAACATCCATAATCCATTATAAATAAGAAAACAAAATGATTGTAATTAAAGCCGTGAAGTTAAAGTAGTTTGCATCAATTCAATGTCCCAAAAGTTGATCAAATGATAAAGCATCTGGAAAGAAAATAAAAAGCAACTATAATTTAATATAGCACAAAGTAAAGAAAAAAGGAAGAAATCTACTTGTAAATAGTGTTTAGTGGTTAGGGCAAAAAAGAGAGGATTAGAAGAGTATTATACAATAAACAATATATATTTTAAGTAAAAATATATATATGAAATAATATTTAATTGATATAAAAATTTTATATTTTAAATAAATGAAAATAATTTTCAGGGCAGGGCCAAATGGGCAGGGCAGCATCCCTTGCCCGATGCCCGGCCCTGCCCGGTTATTAGCCCGCCCAAAGCTGCCCAAAATTATTTCGGGCCACTTTTTAGGGTTGGGCTGGGCAATTTTTTGCAGGGCCAGGGTGGGCGCACCGGGCTACTGGGCACCATGCTCACCCCTACTTGAGATCATGGGTTTCAGTGATATGAGCACTACGATGCACATCAAAGTGAGATTTGCACCGTCTAAGTTCAGTTCCAAATAGTTTAGATTTAAAATTTTTAGTTGATGATATTTAAATGAAAAGACAGTTTTAAAAAATTGATTACAATTAAAATATCATCTCTGTTTTAAATTTCGTACGCATTAAAATAAATATAAACTTAAAAAAAAAAAGTAAAAAAATAACTAAATCTAGATCGTCAAGATCTATATTTAGTGCTACTCAATCCCACTTGACGCTATTGCTAATCCAACACTAATATCGCATCATTGTTTACTACTTATTATATGGGAAGTAATTTAATTTTAAGCACCATTATTGAGATGTAATATCTTTTTTTAATTCGATCAAGGGTTTCTCTCTCGAGACATAAAAGGGTAAAGGGTTCTCATCGTTCTCTACAAGTGCATTTCCTATGATTTGAACTTGTGTTCTCCCCCTTAGAGGGGTGAAGCCCCTTGCCACCTCAACTAAAAGCCTTTTGGTTTTTTTATATAATATCATGAACTTATATTATTTATACTATATGACATTGTTCTTAAACCCGAATTAGAAACCGGCCAACCAGTTGGTAAACTGGTTCGGTCCGGTATTTTTTTTATTTTTTAAAAATAAATTTTTATATTTTAATTTAGAATTTCATATTAATAACCTTAAAAAAATCTTCAATTTCTCACCGGTTTGGCCCTGGGTTAGCTCTGATTTGACTCCAATTTGACCCACTGACCCTTGACCTAGTGCCCTAACCGGTTCAGTCGTCGGTTCAGGTTTAATTACCTTACTATATGATAACAAAAATATATTTTTGAAATATGTTTTTATCCATTTAAAAACCCAAAATAAATACGTTTCACTAAATATGATGAGAAATTATAAAATTTCATAATATAATCAAAATTAATAAATTTTATAACATATTATAAATTTTGACAATACATATTAGAATTAATTTTTGGCTGTATAATTTTTTACAAATATAAATGTTTAAATAACTCTTATCTTAAAATGGGTTGTTTTGATTAAAAAAAAAAAAAGTTTGAGAGTCAAACTTAATAGACCACAACGATTTTATGGATGGGAAATAAATCTTAGAAATGTAAGTGATATTTGTATAACATATATTTTGATTTCAAGGGAAGTTGATATAAGTTTTTAAAATAGATGGGAGGTCCGTATAATTAAAGTAAAATAGATGGGTGATTAAAATATTTTACTTTATTTTGTAATATAATATAAAGGTTTATTAAGAAACTTTACGAACTTCTAAACTAGTTTTACTCTTAAACGCACAATGATAGAGACACACACATACCGTTATCGAGGGTAGGTTAAGTGTCAATTTCAATTATAAATATAAAATCTAAAATCTATAAAAAAAAAAGTAATTTCCTAATGAAAATAAAAGAAATTTGGGTTAAGAGAGCATGAGAAAAGATAAAAGAAAAATCTAAAGAGAAAGGGGGAGCAATTTTCATTCAGTTTTTTGTAATCACAATGCTTGTGTAAGACATCTATTTATAGGTCTTTAAGGGTCACCACCAAAGGTCACACAATAAATATATATGAATGTACATTGAATTGCATTTTAGTTTCTCAACTGATATTTATAAATGGTGACTAGAATATGGAAGGTCAAGAGTCAATGGATATCCAAATAGTTGGTATATTCATAAGAAATCTGTACTTTTAATTTATTTTAATTTTGTGCAGCTATTTTTTTGTCAAATTGTGCAGCTATTTTCGCTCTTGGAATTTTCATCAAACATTTACTTGATTCTTTATAACATTATTTTTAGAAAAAATTGTTTATAAATACCTCATTGAAAACTTATTTGTCAAATGGGACCTTCAAGTACAAACAATCTTCTCCATAAGCAAAAGATCTCCCATTGTATTCAAACAATATTTCATGTGTTTAATATATCGTTCCTATGTGACCTTCCCTTATGTTCAAACAATCTTCCCTTGTGCACAAAAGATCTTCCCTTAAATGCTTTCATGTCCCATTTGGCAAATAAGTTTTCAATTAGGTATTTATAAGCAATTCTCCCTTATTTTTATTCTTTATAAGCAATTCTCCCTTATTTTTATTCTTTAATATTTCTTTATATATTTTAGGGTTACGCTACAATTTTAATAACAAATTTTTTTATTCGATCAACGTTCCATGTAGACTAATTTAACGACATTAATGAATATATTCTTAATTGAGAATTACAATATTCCCTTCAGGCTATCACACGAAAAGGCATTAATAACTCAACTTTATAAAGTGATGATGTATCGATGTGTATTGTAAATACATATATATATATTTAATTGATACTAATTTCCTTGCAGGGAAGGAAAGATTTTTTTTTTTTGAATAAACACTGGAATTCAATAGCTGCTAACAAGCAATACAAGACAGAAACCTAAAACAAGACAAACTATAAACATTCCTTTCATCAGCCACCGCCTCCAAAATAGGAAGGTGGTGGTTGATGAAGGAGAACAAAATTCTCTACCAGACTATGGGAAGATTTTGCTAAATGGTCAGTCAAAGTATTCTCCTCCCTCGGGATATGGTTAACAAGAACCTGCCACTCTTTACATAGCTAAAACTTAGCATCTACTATTACATCAGAAAAAGGATGAGACATGTGACATCCTCTTGACATCATATTAACCGCTTCAATAGAATCCGTGCTGACAAGGATCTTCCTGTACCCTTTACTCCAACATATCTGTAGGCCTTGAATAACTCCAATAATCTCTGCTATTGTCGGAGGAACTGTACTAAGCTTGGATATGAATCCACGGATCCATGATCCATCCTCCTCAAGAATAACACCACCACAACCACTCTGACCCGACACCAAAACAGATCCATCAACTTCCAGATTAACAAAGCATGTGTGACGCAATCTGCCCCCTCCATCAGAAGGCCCTCTCTGAGTGTAGAAGTGACAATGAGAAATGAGGTCCTGGTCCCAACTGGCCCGAAATACGCTTGAAAGTGCATCAGAGTTGGCCAAGTCTCCCTCCTCACCAAATAGCTTCCGACAGCGAATCACCCAAATATCCCAGCAAACATACCCAAACAAGGTAGACCATGGAACCTTCTTGGTGAACTCCCTACCCGCTTCATGCTTCAGATTCCAATATATCCACTCCTTTCCTTGTAGCGTAGAAAACGCCGGCCACAGAGCAGGTTTAACAATAGAGATCCACCGCTCCCTTGCATTGATACAATCCCTAAGTAAGTGCATTGAATCCTCCACTAGCTCACAGTCGAACAGACATTTACTGTTTTCACATAGTCCACGCCTCTGTCGCAACTGCGTTGTGTGTGCCCGATCGTGTGCAACCAACCACATGAAAGACTTGATCTTCTCCGGAACTGCCCATTTCCATAGGGATCTCCATAATGGCTCCACCTGCTGATAAATACCTACAAAAAGGAAATGATATGCAGAACTAATAGAAAAAAGACCATTAGACGAAGGTTTCCAATAGACTTTATCCTCTCCTCTCTCCTCACAGGGAGGGTGAGCAAGCATCATTCGATCAACCACCTGAGGATGGAACCACCTATCCAATCTTTCTTTATTCCACTCACCCCTCGGTGTGACAAAATCAGCTACCTTTTCGTCCCTATCAATAAATCCTTCATAACCAGGAATAAGATCCATAAGGGGTCTGTTTATCTCCGACCAATTATCACACTAAAAGGATGTAGCCAAGCCATTGCCAATTTTAACACCTATCCCCTTCTGACACTTTTCCCAAACCTTGCAAATCCCTCGCCACATCATCGATGATCCTTGTTTATTTTACACCTTGGGCATGAGGCCGTCACCACATTTATACCTGTCTCTGAGGGGGCACACCCATAAAATATCTTTATTATTCACAAGTTGCCATCACAACTTCATCAATAAAGCTTCATTATATTTTCCCAGGTTCTTTATTCCCAGACCCCTTTCCTTCTTGTCTTCCGTAATATGACTCCATGACATCAAGTGGATCTTTTTCTCATCCTCATTTTCACCCCATAAGAAGCTCCTACTTACCTTTTCAAGATCTTCCAAAATGCTTTTTGGGAGTAACATTGTTTGCATGTGATACGTAGGTAGCGCAGATAACACAGCTTTAATGAGAGTTGCTCGTCCGGCTAAACTAAGGCAGCCTCTCTTCCACCCTGACATCCTCATCTTGGCTTTATCCAGAATAGGCAGAAAGGTAACCCTAGAAGCTCTTTTATGAATCAGTGGGATACCTAGATATTTGCCCAAATCACTCGTCAGACCAACATCGAAAGCTCTGGAGAAGTGCACATTCTTGGAGAAGCATACCTTGGTTTTACTCCTATTCATTTTTTGCCCAGACACTGCACAAAACCTCTGTATATAACTCACCATCCCCTGAGCTTGGTATTCCGTTGCTTCTCCAAACAGAATGAGATCATCGGCAAAGAATAAATGAGAAAGCGGAGGGCCACCTCTGCTTATCCGAATTGGAGTCCAAACGCCATCTTTTATAGCATCCTGAATGATGTGACTCAGACATTCCATGCACAAAGTAAAAATATATGGAGAAATCGGGTCACCCTGCCGTATACCTCTTGTAGCTCTGAACGTCGTAGTTGGTTCCCCATTCCATAAGATCTGAAAAGAGGGAGTAGTAATACATGCCATAATTGCTTCACACAAACTATTGTCAATCCCAACCGCCATAAGAGTATCCCGAATGAAGGGCCACTTAAGACGATCATAAGCTTTCTCTAAATCAACTTTAACAGCCATCCAACCATTGCCTCCCACTCTATTCTTCATGGCGTGAATAATCTCCTGAGTGATGATAATATTATCACAACCCTGTCTCCCAGCTATAAAACTGCACTGATGATGGCCAACCACCTTCCCCATTAAAGTACGGAGTCTGCACGAGATAATTTTAGTAATGATTTTATAGCTCACATTGCATAGAGAAATTGGTCTAAAATCCATGATAGTCTGAGGATTATCCATCTTCGGGATAAGAACAATGTTTGTCTAATTTATGTCATCCACCACAGCAGGCCGAACAAAGAAATCCTTAACCATTTTACAAAAGGAAGCACCGATTACGGTCCAGTACTCATGATACAAAACAGCTTGGATTCCATCAGGCCCTGGCGCTTTAAAAGCACCCAGGTCAAAAGTCGCACTCTTGATTTCCTCATTGAAAACTTTCGATAGAAGATGATCCCTATCCAACTGATCCCAACCCGAGAATTGAGTCTGAGTTCTAAGGCCTTGATAAGCTGTACCACTACTATGAAACAAAAGATTATAGTAATCCAGAGCTAAGTGCTTCAGCTCTAAGGGGTCAAAGGTCCAATTACCATCCTCCTTTTTCAACCCCTCAATCCTGGTCTTCCTTCTCCTGATTAGTGCTGCAGCATGAAAAAATTTATTGCTTTTGTCTCCCCATTTTAACCAACTGCATCTGGACTTTTGATACCACAGGAGTTCCTCTTGGGCACTAACTAAATTATATTCCTTCCATAGCTCTTGCTTTGTTTAAACTAAATACTGGTTATCACGCCTCTTCCTCGCTCTTTCCACACCTTCTATTCTTTTGATGATCTTTTTCTTCCTAGCAGTAAGATTACCCACTTTATTTTTATTCCACTCACCTGCAACTTGAGCAAAATCAGAAACTTTCTCATTCCAATTTCCACGATCCTAGCATTTCTTAACCACCTCTTCAAATCCCTCCTCAAGAAACCAAGCCGCTTGGTATCTAAAGGGGGCTCTAGATCTCTGGTAAGGCAACTCCGGCACACTTCTAAGGAGAATGGGTTTATGATCATAACCGAATTTGTTGAGATGGTGAATCTTGGTAGAAGGGTAAACTCGGTTCCAATTTGAGTTGATAAAAGCCCAATCAATCCTTTCTTTTAGGAAACCCCACTCCCAAGTAAATTTTTCACCCACCACATCGGTTTGAATAAGCTGCAACCTATTAATACAATTACCAAACTATTGCATAGATCTAATATTCGGATTAGCACCTCCTTTCTTGTCCTCCCTTGCTAAGTAGGCATTAAAATCACCAATAATCAACCACGGATCTCTAACATGATCATTCAGGGCTTCCAGATCATCCCAAAGGTCTTACCGAAGATAAACATTAGGCTCCGCATAAATGCAAGTCAGAAAAATATTATCAGGTTTGTTCATGATCCCCACTTTTAAATGAATCAACTAAGTAGAAGAAAAAGGGTATTGAATTGACACCTCATCACTGTTCCAAAGAACCCAAATACCACCCGCATAACCAGTAGCTTCCAATCTAAGCCAATTATTAAATCCAAGTCTACGAATGACAAGGTCAGCTTTCCTACCACTAATATGAGTTTCACACAGGATAAGGACCTTGACATTGTTACCATAAAGAGCATCACGAATTCTACCAGGAAAAGTTTTTGAGGCAGCGCCCCTACAATTCCAAAAGAGAAAATTCATGGAGAAAATAATTAAAAGGAAAGAACACTGACCTGGAAGGGCCCCTACTATCCAGAATCCGTCAGCCCCATGGAGGTATCCTCCTCGAGCATGACACCACAATTCTGCTCATTTACTCCCTCACAATCAATGGCGTCTCCACTCACGTTCCCAACCCCACGATTTTCATGCTCCATAACACTGGGAATGAGAGGCTCAACTGGTTCTTCCATACGGTCAGCGTCATTCATCAAATGTTCCTGCTCTTTTATTTTCAATGGTCCATGCCTTCCTTTTATTTTAATCTTGGCTACCTCATTCAAATGACCCAGGTCAACCGGCCCTTTATTTTCTGTGATTGACCCAAAAATAATCTGGTGATTTCGGCACACTTGTTTTTTCTTAAACAAAGAACCCATACTGATTTGTTTCCCAAGGCCTTTTTTATTCTTAAGTGGCACTTTCTCCTTCCTTCCCATGGCAATATCTCCACGAGGCCCAGCTTCAATGAGGCCCAACTCCACTGATGCACGGCCCATGTCTTCTCCCTTCTTCCCTTTTCCCACACCAATTACACGTGATTCGAACATCATCCCCTGCGCTGTGGCATTTTTTGAGCCACTCGTCTACCCAATTTCATAGCCCGAGGATTTGCTCTGCTGAACTGCCTCACCCGATAGCCTACTCCCTTGAGAAATAGCCGTTAGTTCTTTCCTTCTCCATTGAGGAACATATCCCTTTCTCGTGTTAGATCCTACCGTCACCTTGAAGCTATCATCCTGAACGGTCGTCTGCAAAAGCTGGAACCGAGAACCCGAGGCATTTCCTGCTTCTTTACCCACTTCCCGGCTGTGATTTGACATTTTCAGTAATGGGTTTCTAGTTGATTCGTCTTTTTGGGGGCATTTCCTTGACGTGGTTCTGACTTTCATCCACACTCCATACTCCTCCTCTTCTGCTATGCCAGGTACACTCATTAATGGATGTCTCTCAGTGTCATTTCCTATTCCCTGTGTCGTCTCTGCGATTACTGACGTCATTGTTGTGTTTTCCGGTGACCTATCCTCCGATGCTTGTTCTTGTATAGTAGTCGGACAATGTTCTCTTGTATGACCATAAACACCACACTTGAAACATATAGCATCTAGGCCTTCATATTCAATTGTATAGATTCGGTTACGAAGCGAGAATCTCGATTGGAGCTGCTTATTAAGGTCAATTTCAATACTAACCCGAGTGAACTTAGCCCTCTCAACTATATGCCTGTTGTTCTGCTGTTGTGCTAAAGTGTGAAGGTCCACTTTCAGGGCTTTCCCTACCAGATTACCGATTTCTAGCATGCATTCTTCCGAATACATGTGTAAGGGAAGAGTTGGTACTCTAATCCATACTGCAACCTTTTTCACTCTGTTACAATAAGGATTAAAATTTGGGCTCCATCTTTGAACTGCAAGATAATGACCTTGGATGGTCCATGGTCCATAAAAAAGAAGCCTCATACATAGATCCTTTTCATTTGATCTGAACACAAAGTAATTGTTTGGTAAATCAATAAGTTCAAAGTTATCCGACCGCAACATTCATTTCACTCTGTCTTTCATCATAGATAAATTCGTTTGTTTGCCCAGAAGAGTTAGGATGAGGCCATCCTTCCAGGGTCGGCATAACTTTTTAAAACGTTCATCCGGAAGGTTTAGACACGACATGGAGTTCAACAAAATCTTTTATGCCTCCGTCAAGTCCGGAGCTGTTTCCTGTTCTTCCTGCAACCACTCTTGCATTTGTTCTTCAAAGCTTCGCTCAAACATCTTCTCTTCCTCACCCACTAGCTTTGCTTTGTATGAGATTAGCTTTCTGTCATTTGCATTCCTCAGTTGCTTCAAATTTGTTTTCTTTAGCGCTATTTCCGACTCACTAGCTTCCTCCATTCTAACATCCTTCTACTCCCCTATTTTCTCAGTACCACTAGGCTCCTGCACCATTCCCTTCAAGCCTTCCATCTTCTTGATATTACGCCCAAGCAGTTCATCCTCCTCCGGATTAGCTTCCCTTCCCTCATCCGATAATACCTGGGATATTGCTTGAACAGCATACACACCATTGCTCTCGCTAATCTTTCAAACCAGAATCGCGCGAATCGCGATTCCTTGAAGAATCGCACGATTCCCCTTTCTTTAGATTAGAGAACCAGACTAACACAGTAGAGGATGATGGACTCCCACACCCTATATATGAACTCGCGCAGCAACAGGAAAATGACAGTGTACTGACCGAAACGACGACGAGCGGTGGAATTAGCTGGCCGGAAAATACGGATCGGGAGCTGGTCGATCCTGCAGATCTGCCGGCGGGATCGGATCCTCCTGTCGGTAGGGTCTCGCAACTTGCAATCTTCTCTTTTCTTCACACCAGAACAATGATGCAACCAGAAACCTCAAATAAAATAAATCCCCGGCAAAACCCAGACCAAATGACAGATGATCAGTGAAAACAAAACAATACAGCAAAAGACTAGATCGGAGCTGATCCAGGCTCCGCCAGCCAAGATCCGAGTAAAGAAAATCCAAGCTCTGAAACTAAATCAGACGCAACAGACCAGATATCATCTTGTGGCTGGTCGGAAGATACAGAAACGAGAACGCAGAAACAACAAGCTGGTTAGCTTGGAGATGACCACTGTCGAGCAAACCAAGCTTCAATATCTGAACAGAGAAAAGTCGAGCACCTACCGAAGGAAAGATTTTAAGAGTAAGGTTAAGATTAATGATTGATTTTTGAGACTTAATTGATACTAATTTTCTTATATAGGTACTTATTTGTAATTTTTTGGGACCCTTCTTTATTTTTGGTACACTAATGGTGGAAAGTGTTGTGTCTAATAATAGAGGAGCAACATTATAAATTGCACCATTTTAATACTTTTACGGAGTGGCATTGCACCACATGATATAATTTATGATATGCAATTAGGGATGGAAATAGGTCAGGTTTTACCTAAATAGGCCTAGCCTACAACAGAAATTTAAAGTCTAAACCTGGGCTTGAACCTGTATGTAAACTTTATTTTAGGCCTAGGTTTTGGCCTTCAAGAGGCCAAAATCCTGTTTAAAAGCCTACTTAAAATATAGGCCTTTAAATAGCCTTTAAAACTAATGCATCTAAATTCATATATAACCGCATTCACACTTATTTAAAATATTACATTATGTGTTAAAAGCTTAGCATCCATTCTCATTATAATATAAAGGCTTAGTGAGGAAAAGAAAAGAATCTCTAGTGACAACAATTGTTTGAACAAATACGAATAAGAAAAACTAATGTCTGCTTATTAATGAGATATATTTTCTAAAATTGACCAAGCATAACAAGTAATATATAAAACTTGATTTTATCTTTTTTACGGTTCCCACATAAATTGGGACAAACTCATCCTACTAAGATTATAATATTTCATTTAGCGCTAAAATAAGCTTATATAAATTATTATGCTTTAGTGGATGACGCAAATCAAGGGAGAGGGAATGAGTTAGCATTGTCATGTCGAGCGATCGGAGAGAAGAGGGGGGTTTTAATGATTGATGTGAAAGTAAGGGTTGAAAGTAATAACAATAAAATGTGAAACTTAGAATTAAGGTTAAGTTGGTAAATTTATAAATAATTTATAAAATTATTTGGATGATATTATATATTCTTATATTATAGTATAAATTAAAAAAAAATTAAATAGGCCAGGCCTGTAGGCTAGGCCTTATAAAAATAGGCCTAGCCTGCTTATCTAAATAAGCTTGGCAACAGACGTGAGCCTGAGCCTAGCCTGTTTATCTAAATAGGCTTGGCAACAAGCGTGAGCCTGAGCCTAGCCTATTTACTAAATAGGCTAGGCTTTATGTAGGCTATTTCTTTAACCTCAAAATCAAGTTGAATCTTCTTTAATTTATATTCATTATATTCATGCACTGGACTTAGTTTAGTAAACGAATTATAATAATATCAATTGGATGAACATGCTTGCTTATGTGTCCTATCAGATTGATATTAACGTAGTGCTTGTGAATCGGCATCTTAATGAATAAAAAAATAATTCTATTGGATCCTCTCCGTTTATATAAAGAACTTAATTTAATTTAGTAAATAAATATTATAAATTATTCATAGGATAAGTATGAATAGTACATTAGCACTTATTGCATCAGATTTACGTTTGCCCCCATATTTAGTTTTATAAATGGACATGAAAGATTTGATTGGTAGAAAGTATCTATTGATTAATGATCACTGATTCTTCAGTAACCGAAATTCCTGTCGCCATATTTATTTTTATAAATGGACATGAAAGATTTGATTGGTACAAAGTATCTATTGATTAATGATCAATGATTCTTCTGTAACCGAAATTCCCGAATACTCAAGATCATCAATAACTATATATAACTTTTCTTTTTTCCAACAATAACTATGTATAACTGATGTAGCTAGATTTACTGCTTTTTGGTTTCGATCAAGGAAAAGGGGGTCTCCACTAACTTATCTTTCCAATTAATTTCTCCACTGTTAGGCTGGCTTTTAATGGTTGAGATTTATTCTGTAAAAATATTATTATCATTTAATATTTAATATTACAGTGATATGTTTTAATTTACTATAAAATCTCAACTATTAAAAGCCAATCTAATAGTGGAGAAATTAAGTGGAGAGATAAGTTAGAGAAGGCACCCTTTTTCTGGATCGAAAATATAAGACGTTAACTATTTTGCATGAATCAAGGAATGTTAGTTAATTTATTTGTTATATTTTAAATTGATAAAATTTACCTACTTTATTCTTATTAAAGAATACGATTTTCAAATATGCATATAATAGATGTGTCACATTTTTCTATCACAATGGATAAATGTGGAAGACTTCTTGTATTATGAATAAGAGGGAGTATGTGCCTTTGTATGACAGTGTAAAACGAAATCGGAATTAATCCTTCCTTCCCTTTCTGTTGGCCCACCATTTTTGTATATATATATAGCAGCTAGAAGGGTGTTGCTTCTCCACACCCAACATTTCTTACTATCATATCGTCGTCGCCCTTCACCCTCTGTGCTCAGTAGCTATGTCTGACACCGCTGGTCGTATCATCAAGTGTAAAGGTACGAAATTGCTCTCTTTGTATATAAACTTTTTTTTTCAATGCAATTTTTTTGTATATATACTCTTCGCCTTGAATTATTTTACTTTCGATGCGTATATATGCTAATTGTGAATATATGGTGGAATTGGTGAAATCAATGTAGCTACGATTACTTGGGAAGCAGGGAAGCCACTGGTGATTGAAGAGGTAGAGGTAGCGCCTCCATAGGCTGGAGAAGTGCGTCTCAAAATCCTGTTCACGTCCCTTTGTCATAGTGACATTTATTTCTGGGAAGCCAAGGTAATCTATATACTTTCATTAATTACCTATCACAAATTGTTCCTCCTTTTAATTCATTTATCCAATAACATTTATATATATATTACAGGGACATGCTCCACTGTTCCCTCACATACTTGGTCACAAAGCATCAGGGTATGTTCCTTAATTTTGATCCAATGTTTAAAATTCTGATAGTTATAGGTAGCTAGTTTCCTTCTACCATAGATATATAAATATATACAAGGGTATATACCCATATCTTCTCTCATTCTTATTTGTGACCTATTCAAAAAATGGGCTTGTGCCCTAATCAAGGCAGTAATGGGCTTCTAATACTCCACTCTCTAATGCTCTTTATAATGTCCTAACCTCTTAAATATTTTTTCTTCTTCTAATCATTAGATTTTACATGAAATAAGTAGCACTTTGACCCTTTAGGAACAAAATGATTTTTTCCAAAAAAAAGTAAATTAGAACTACACAATTTATTAGAGTCTCAAATTCCATTGCAAAATAGTTAAAAAAAATATTCAAAACTAGACTATTTTGTGCCCCTAAGATATCAAAGTGACTTCTATTATGTAAAATCCAACGATCAAGAGCAGAAAGAAAAATCTATTTGGGAAGTTGGGGTATTACAAAGGTCATACCAATCCAGTTGGTAATTATAGGCTCGTAATTATAAAGTTGTGAGTTCAAATCCTCTGATTTGAGATCTTTGTTAGCAGGCAATTTGTCAGTACTTCTGTCAGTGCAATTGGAGCCCGGAGGCAAGCACTAGCCCTAGTGAGCCTCCGGGAGCCAGCTCACCCAAACTCTTTGGTATAAAAAAGTATTACAAGGGGCATTAGAGAGTGGAGTGGGGGTACTATACACCCTAGGTATAAACCAACACAAGTAATAACAAGTTGTGATTATATCATTCAGGATAGTGGAGAGTGTAGGGGAGGGCGTGACGCAGATGAAAGTGGGAGACCATGCTGTTCCAGTATTCACAGGGGAGTGTGGAGAATGCAGGCATTGTAAGTCAGAAGAGAGCAACTTGTGCGACCTTCTAATGGTGGACCCTGACCAGGATGTTATGATCAATGGCGGCAAAAGCAGGTTCTCTAAGAATGGGCAGCAAATATACCACTTTCTTGGAACCTCCACATTCAGCGAGTACACCGTTGTCCATGCTGGTTGTGTTGCTAACATCAATCCTGCTGCCACTCTTGACAAAGTTTGTCTTCTCAGTTGTGGATTTTGCACTGGTTATGGTGCTACCGTAAATATTGCAAAACCAAAACCTGGCTCCACTGTTGCCATCTTTAGATTGGGAGCTGTTAGCCTTGCGGTATGAATTTGCGTGTTTGTGTTTATATCCTTGTTTGTGTTTAGTATATGACAATCAAATGGCTATATATATTAATTCTCTTGATCTATCCTTCTAAAATGATTTTTTAGGCTGCTGAGGGTGCGAGGCTTTCTGGTGCTGCCAGAATCATTGGGGTTGACTTGATTTCAAGCCGTTTTGAGCAAGGTAATTAGCATAACAAGTTTGGTTAGTGCCTCTAATGTGCCTCTTTTTAATGCCTTTTATAATGTCCCAACTAACTATTTTGTTTTTGTTTTTTATCATTACATTTTACATAAAATGCGTGATATTTTGATATCTTACGATGATGAAACATTGTGTGGTTTTAAATTATTTTATGATTTGTCAAAGAAAAGAAATCAAAACTAAACAATTTTGAGTGTTTTTAACAATTGTTTGAATTTTTTTATTTTTCATAAAAGATAATTTGGAATTGTTGATTCAATTTCATATATGTGTGTATATATTCATAATTCTTCTATTTCTATTGTTGGTGGCAGCCAAGAAATTTGGGGTTAACAAATTTGTGAACCCAAAAGATCATGACAGGCCTGTTCATGAGGTAAGTACATTGGTAGACAAACTAGTTGCGTCTATGAATAGATACAGCGCAGCAGCCTCATAAATGATGCCATTGTTACCTTTGTTTCAATTGTTGGCAGGTGATAACTGAGATGACAGATGGTGGTGTTGATCATGCTGTTGAATGCATTGGGAGTGTCCAAGCCATGATATCGGCATTTGAATGCGTCCATCATGTACCCCTCTTCCAAACTCATTCATCGGCTTGCTGTTGCTAATATTACCTCTGGTCCTAAATATAACAAGTTAGTTTAGAAGTGAATTTTGTTCCAAAATATAAGACATTTTTTTCATTTTATCTCTTATATTTATCATTTTTCTTCAAAATAATTTGTCTGACTTATAAACGAATACATAATCTACTGATACATACAAGTATTTCAAAAAGATAATGTAACACATGTTATAATTAAGTAGTTTATTTAACATCCTTAATTTTCAAATTAGTCAACTAGGTCTTATATAAGGACTGGAGGTAGTAATAAAAACACTTTTATACGCTAATTTCTATATGGATGGTTATGAGTAAATATTCAGGTTTGAGGGATACTTTCTATGGCAACTTCAAGCCACGATCAGATCTTCCATCTCTTGTGGAGAAATACATGAAAGGGGTAATTAAGCCTGCTGCTTAATTCTGCTTAATTGTGGAATGATGATAGAACTGTACTTGTGGTTTTGTGTATTTCATGCTTAATTACCTATATATATTTCCCTGCAGGAGCTGGAATTGGACAAGTTCATCACTCATTCTGTGCCATTTTGTGAGATTAACAAAGCATTTGAGTACATGTTGAGGGGAGAGTCCATCAGGTGTATCATTCGTATGCAATATTAATTAAAATGGTGATGCAATTAACTATTTAGTGTTTCTGGTAAGGATCCAGATTTCTTTGGGACTCTATAAAACAAAATTAAAGCTTCTACAATCTCCAGCGTGTACGTACGTAATTTATGTAATAAGTGCATTATTGTACATTGTACTTATCATAATAATTAATAAAAAGGGGATTGTATTTGAATCACTTGAAAAGTGATAGCACTATCATTTAATTTGCTTCCCTACTTTTGAGGAAGTCAGTTAGGATGGCGTTACATAAGTTTTTACACTTTCTCGTGAGTTTTTGATATTGATCCTCGCAACATGTCATGAAATTTCCTAGTGTTGCATAAGTTATCTCTCTATCATGATCACACACATCGATCAAACCCTTTATTCAAACTTTTTAAGTCCCTATAATTGATCCTTCAAGAACTGTCCTATATATGTTCTTGAGTGTGATGCTATATGACGTGTTTCTGGGCTTTCTTTATTGATCTTACAGCTCGTTCTTGATTAGGATGCTATATGTTCTTGTGACTTTGTTACACACATCACAAACATAAGACTTTCCTGATCTTAATTAAGTGCAATGTGTCTTGGTTTCTGAGCTAAATTAAATTTTATGTTGGATATATATCTTAAATCTATTAGTCAATGAGATGTTTCAATTGATTAATACACACAATAATATATTGGTTGAAGAGATTGAAATTGATGGCGGACATACTACTTGTGTCAGGAGACAATATAAATATAATGTTTCAGTTAGAGGAAACCAAAAGAATGACTGAAGATTACCTTGCTGAAACAAAGCTCTCATCAATATTCCGGTAACTATCAAACTCCCAATATCATTTATTCATCTTTACTTTTTGAAAAAAGATTGCTGAATAAGCAATGCAGTGTTTTGAAATAATTATGAGTTAAATTTGAGGAAAAATCTACTATAAGGTACTGTTAGGTACTTAAACTTATTTTTTCATCAAATCACACCACTACAAAAATATAATATTAATGTGACCTACCTTCATGAGCAATTAAGGAAATCCATGAAAAAACGATGATAGTAGTTTTAATTTGTAATTATTCTAGAAAAGAGTTAGATTATCTCTATGGCTTTTATACTTTAGCAAAGTAGTAAAGATATTTTACATCAGTCAGCTTAATAACCGAACATACAAGGCAAGTATTACTACATCATTCTAAAATAAAACGAATTAGTTAGTTAATGCTATGTTGATTTTTGGGTTAATAAAAAACGAAGATCATGTTTCTTTTTTCCAATTTTTGCAGATTTGAGGATTCATTTTTACCATTTGAAACCTAAATATAGCGATTAAACAGTTCCTTCACTATATGCTCTATCTAATATCTATGAAACTTAAAGAAACTATTTTATGATTAACAATTCACGAGCTAATTGGAGTAGAGAACCACGTGAAACTACGGACATACATATTCACTTATCCAAATACTTCGTTTAAGTTTAAGGAATGATGGATGACTAAATATAATGGAACCTTACCCATGTTGGGATGGGAAGAAAGAGTTAAAAGGAAAGAAAATAGAGTAGGATTGTGGTTTTTCCCGTGTTTAGACGCAGGGGAAGAAAAATGAGAGGAACGGTAAATAAGAGGGAAATTAAACTTTCCATCTAAATAAGGGGAGATTTTGAGAAGAAAATTCTTCTTTTCTCTGCCACCCTGCATTTACTTAAAACAGAAAGCGACTGCTTAGCTTACAATGATACAGCAATTTCAATTTTCTGATTGAATCTCAACTTTGAAATAATTATTTTTGTTTGAGTAATTTATGCTCCAAACATTTGCATTTGAGTTTAATACTGTTAAAGAAATCGAAAGTTATGTTTGGCGCTTTGTTCCTTCTTCCATATTTGTTTTGGAACTCAATGTTCTTTCTTTATTAAGAGAAACAGGAGAATGATGGGGCAAAGAATTCAAGGATCAAGAAATTTAAATCAGGCATACCCGAGAGGATACATGTGCCATTAAACCCCAAGACCAAACACTATTATTAGAAGTTAATGGTTGTGGCTTTTTGGCGAGGCTGGGTTGATTGACATCCAAGAAACATAGAGGGAAAATAGCAGATAATCTGACAAAACAAGAGAGAAATCGAGTTTTAGCTTTGCTCTTTCTTAGATAATCGTTTGACCTAACTAATGGTGGGTTAACTAGAGTTAAGTGATGATTTGCCTATTTAACAAACATGGCAGAATTTAATTGGTTTCTTGGAGCTACTGGACCTAATTAACTTGACTTAAGGTTGGCCCCATAATAAAATCAAGATATGGATGTTATTGCGACGGTGACATGTCTGTTTTTTAAAATTTTTTCCCTATTTTCTTTCCTCCATCCAAATAATTATAAATAAATCAGGATATGGATGTTATTATCATTGTGATATAAAAAAAGATACTCCCATAGTAGACTCTCCTATCAAAAAGCTCTCTAAGGACTCTAGTAATATAAATTATGAATGTAACTTGTCAATGGGTACTGTATAACTTGTCAAAATAGTCACATATACTTACCAATGTCTAACTTGCCATTATAGGCATATACACTTGCCAATATATAACCTGTCAAAATAGGCACAAAAAGTTGTCAATTACACTGTCAAAATAGGCATATACACTTATATATGTATAACTTATCAAAATAGGCACATATATATAGTTGCTAAAATAGGCACATACTCTTATCAATGTATAACTTGTCAAAATAAGCACATACATTTGCCAATATATAACTTGTCAGAATAGGCACAAAAAGTTGTCAAAATAGGCAAATACACTTGTCAAAATAGGTACCTACACTTGCCAATGTATAACTTGTCAAATAAGCACGTACACTTGTCAATATATAACTTGTCAAAATAGACACAAAGAGATATCAAAATAGGCACATACACTTATCAAAATAGGTACATGCACTTACTAATGTATAACTTGTCAAAATAGGCACATACACTTACCAATATATAACTTGTCAAAATAGGCATATACACTTGTCAAAATAAGCCCATACACTTGCCAATCTATAACTTGTTCAAATAGACACATACAATTGCCAATATATAACTTGTCAAAATAGGCTCATACACTTTCCAATGTATAACTTGTCAAAATAGATACATACACTTGTCAAAACAGGCACATACACTTGCCATTGTATAACTTGTCAGAATAGAAACATACACTTGTGAAAATAGGTACATACACTTGCCAATGTATAACTTGTCAAAATAGGCACATACACTTGTCAATATACAACTTGTCAAAATAGACACAAAAAGTTGTGAAAATAGGCATATACACTTATCAAAATAAGCACATATCATAACTTGTCAAAATAGGCGTATACAATTGCCAATGTATAACTTGTCAAAATAGGTATATACACTGTCAATATATCACTTGTCAAAATAGGCACACACACTTGCCAAAATAAGCGCATACACTTACCAATCTATAACTTGTCCAAATAGGCACATGCACTTGTCAATGTATAACTTGCCATTATAAGCTTATAAAATTGTCAAAACACATCATTGGAGTCTATTGCATTCGGAATTTATGATTGACAAGTGGATGTGCCTATTTTGACAAGTCATAGAGTGACGATTAACAAGTACGTGCATCTAATCATATATCACTGCTTCTCTTTTCCTTTTTTAATCAATGGGGCAACAAGGTAATTTCACATTTAGAATTTATATTGCTACATTCCCTAGGGAGTTTTTTGATTGGAGAATCTACTCTATGACTTTTTGGCTTTTTTTTTTGTCCTTGGGACCTGAGTTAGATTTTCCCAAAATTTTCCCCATTTTCCTTCCTCCATCCAAATAATTATAGATAAATCAGGATATGGATGTTATTGTCATTGTGACATTTGTCTATTTCGATAAATTTCTTCCCTATTTTCTCTCCTTTAGAGGGGATATTATTTGTCCTGTTTATTTTCTCTCTCTCTTTTCATTTTCTCTCCTAATATTTATTTTCCTTTCAATTTTCCTCTCCATCCAAGTGGCGCACTAGCTTAGCTGAAAGGGGCAAATCACATTAAATGTATGTTGCATTAAAGGATGTCCAACAAGTGTTATAAATAATAGGTAAAAATGATTTATTATATAACACATAGCCTCATCCCTTGAATTTAAATAAGCTCTATAATGAAGCTTAGTTAAGGATGTTTAAATGATTATTCGATGGTTAATTATAAAGCTGAAAATAATCATTAGTTTTTTTGGTGTTCCTAAATGTTAAACAGGTGGCTCAAGTGTTGGTGTTGAATTGATATAAGAATTAAGCCCCTTGTATTCTTTTATGTCTTCTGATTTTTTGTCAATATGATGCAAGGTTTTAGGTGCTTGAATTTGCTGATTAATGATTTTAGAATGAAATTGTGTGGGAAAATGCTAAGAGAATGCCAATTGTTACCTTACAGCTTAAGTTGGAATTTTTACATAATAAACACTAGTTGTTAGGCCTTCAGGAATTAATAGGAATAAGTTGAATTTTGTTTAATATAAGGATTAAAAACTGGATCTACATGCAAAATTATGATGGAGCAGTATATGGAATTGAATCCAAACCCATTTGGATTGGAAGTCCAAAAATTAGAGTTTAAAAGGTTAAGTAAGGAAGCATGTGATTTATGCATACTTTGGGCTTGAATTTTGAATAGAAAACAATGTGCAGTGTGCTGCATTATGTCTAGGCTTTGATATTACTAGGAGCATAAAGGGATTTATGTTTAAGAATTGTTCAAATGGTAGTTGAGAAGGAAAGAAAAGTTATTATGTATGAGATTTCAATGACTGATCGAGTTATAACTTGGTCTTGTGATTGAATTCCTTACCTTGTGAGAGGTATGTTATATTTCATGGATATATAGATGTTTAGAGTTTGATAACAACCTTACATGTTTGACATTTGAGTTGATATCTTAGCTCTTGAGATTTGGAATTTGAAATCTCACCCCTTTTTATCAGGTTGCTAAATGTTAAGTGGGGCACATGATATTGTTTAAATATGGAAAATTTCAGAACAAGACATTACGTTGTCCTAAGCTGGAAGAAGGGCCAAATGTTTAGATGGATTCAAATGTTGTTGTATAAGTTATGAACTAATGAATGGAAATGAAATATTGTTGGGCTGGATTCTTAGAAGTTGAAAAGGATTTAAATAGATGTATAGCAGTAGTTGCAAATGTATAGGTGTGTGATATATAGGCTGAATAAATTTGCCCGAGCTCAGAGAGGAAGCCAATTGAAGAAGGTAAATCATTGGAAAGGTTTCCAGGTAGTAACTCTTTCTCTCATATATTATGCAATTGTTCTACATATTTGTGTTTACCATCAATTATATTCGTTTTGTGTATATATGGTCTGAGATTTGGACTGTGTGTCCTCAGGTCGTAAGTTCAGAAAATGCATTATTGCATAGGGTGTATCCCTGGGTTGTAAGACTTGTTATACTAGCTGTGTTGTAATGGACTGTTATGTACTGTGAACGATGTTTGTGCTGCATCTTGATTGCCGAATGCTTATTGTATAATGATTGTTTTACATGCTTCTTAAACTTGCATATATTATGATTGACTGTTATTACTATTGAGATTCTCGCAATCTCACCCTTTCCATTAAAAGAGAAATTAGAGCTTATTTGAGCACATCCATACAAAAAGGAGAAATAGATTGGAGTATCAAAGGCTAAATAATTTGATTTATTCTAACTATAACTTGCAATTAAAGCATAGGTAACTTTAGATATTATGAAAAATGATTTTATTTCATATAATATGGATTTGTTTTTAAATTTTAACAGAAATTATTTGACATTTGAAAATTGAAGGAGTGAATTGAAGAAAAAGAAGACAAGTTATGATGCATTGACTATGAGTCTATTGATGAGGTGGATTTTTGGGTGACTGAAAAAGATCCTATTCCAGAATTTAATGATGAAGATGCAGAAATGTTGAAAGTGTTCTTAATAATGCAGGAATTGCACTTTCATCAACTCTGGATAAGATTAATGAAGGTTTATGTGTCCTATTAATATTCTGTTTCTAATTTATTATCCATCCATATAATTATTTTTTATAAACAACCATTGATATTAATTATTGACATGCATACGTATAGGTGATGAAGATATGGACATTCTTGAACCCCTGGCTTTGAATGATGATGTTGCTACCACTAACGCTTTCCCTAATCCAGCTCCTATTGACTCTTCTCCAACTCCATATAGATAACCTTGATGAGTTGTAGAGTTTGTTGTTAATGATTATTAGTGGGAAGAACTAGCTACGGATGCCTGATGAGTGATGATTAAAATTGCTATCTTTTAACTCTTTTGATGTTAGTTCTAGTAATGTTTGATGAATGATGATTGACATTATTATGTTTCAATTATATTTTGATGTAAGTTATGGGTTATATTTGAAGAAATAACTAGGTATGATTAGTGATGAATTATGAATGATGATTAATATTGTTATTTTGTTATTGTTAATTAAATTATAATATTTTAATATGATCAAGTTAAACTCTGATTAAACACTGATTTAACCATTGACCCTTAAATTTGTACAGCAACTGGTTCATTACCCTGTTCAGTTTTTTTTGTTCGTTGTTGAAAAGAGAGAAGATACGAATAAATTGATTGAACGAGCAACGAGCTTAATTGGGCCCCGTGTGCGTGAGAGAGAGACTGCCATCATGTTGATTTGTACGAATTATATCTCCTTGCATGCCCTTTGAATCTCCCAGTTACAAGGGGCCCTTTCCTCGCTTCTCTAGTTTTCTCCCACGTTGCATTTTTATTGTGCTTGTCATCTGATTTTCAGTAGTTTGCCAGCTAGCTTCTAGGTTACCATCAATTCTTCTGCTTCCTTGTTATTGCTTAAAAGAATGCAATTTACATATTTTTTTCCCTTTCTTTTTTTTGGACCTAAATCTATTTTAAATAGTGTCTTCAAAATTGAGCTAAACAAAACTGGTGCGTTTGATGAATTGGTAATTCGAGTTAATTTTCTTTGGATTTAGAAAGCTAAATTAATATTTTAAAAGTTTATAATTGAATTAATATATGTCATGTCACTTCCTAATTACATTTGACTCGTTCTAGCTGTATATAGCTTCTCCGTGAGATTAATTATATTTGAATGCATCATCAATAACTTTTTACCTAATTTATGTTTATATTCACAGGTTAAGAGAGTTTTGTCGACACAAGTCTTGATCTGGTATCCTTATCTTGCCTGTAGAAGGTCAAAATTTATAAATTCATTTATAGTTGAAGCTATGTAATACACTTAAGAGATGTAAAAAATTTTCAGAATATGCAACAAGCAGTAATGTTCAAAATTAGGTCCTGTAATATCCTAAGATGCACTCAAGTGCTAAATGTACAAAATAGATGGTGGGATTAATGACATAATTACCTTTGGAAAATTTTGTTATGACTTTAGTCAAGTTTCATATACAAAATTGGTAATATAATATTATATTGTAAGATGATATTTTACAAGATCATCTTCTTCTTTAAAGGGCCATGACTTACTCATGACAAGAGGAAAAGTAAGAGTAAATATATATTGGCTACTAAATATGACCAATTAAAAGGAGAAGACTTGGTCAACAATTTCATCTAAAAAGCAACATATGTGAGGAGGTAAACTAAGATAATTGAAAAAGGGTTTTTTTTAGCTCTTTTTGGTCATTATTTTTGGTCCACAATTGTAGGCCAAATAAAAGATGATAACTTGAATAAAAAGGGGCCACATATTCGTATGTCATCAAGAAAGAAAGAGAAAAGATGAAGCCAAGATTTCTTGGCACATTTTGGACGTCCAATACATGAGCAAAGAAAAGACTTGATGAAAGGAAAAAAAAAAACTCAAGTTGAATTGTTACAAGGATTTGACCAAGATGAATCAATTTTGACCACAACTTTTTACCATCTTTGTACCACAATTTCGGCTGCCTCTTTAAGTGACAAGGGAAAGCAAAATCTGATCATTTATTACTCTCTCTCTCCATCTTTAAGTCGGTTTGCAGAAGCCCAAAACGTGGAGGAAGAAAAGCAAGGTTTCAAGGTGAGTTTAATCTTGATTTTTCACCTCCTTAACCTCATCTATGGCTCAAGTGTCCTTCATAAATATTGTTCCTCTTGATGAGGGCTTCATTTCTATGGTTTTAGAATTTCAAGAGGTGTTTTGATCCATCATCCAAGAATACAAGCTGAAAAACCAAAGAAAGGAGCTAAGGAGAAGCAAGAGGTGAGAATTGGCTTCAATTTGAGCTATTGGTTGTATAGGTTGAATGAGTATTTTGGCATATATAATTCTGCCCTGATTTTGCTCAAACATGGGTTTGGGTAATTCATGATGTTTTGGTTATGTTATTGGTGGTTTATGATGATTGGGAACCATTTGACATAAGTTTGATGCTGAAATTGAAAGTTGGTAATTGTTGAGATTTATCTTGAATTTTCTGCCAAAACAGGACATGGATAACAAGTGGGAATTTATTAATTTTGATGTTACCATTGTGTTCTACATGAAATATTATGTGGGAATAGCCCCGGGTTGTGAATTTTGGGTCATTGAAACTTAAAATGTAAATCTGGGTTTTCAGCCTAAACAGAATTCCAGTGAGGTACTCTACTTGTGTGGTGTTTTTGGATAACCAAATGATCTCTAAAAATTATAAAACTTTCCAGTCTTAAATTTCACATTCCAAGCTTCAAAATGGATATATAATTTGTGTCATTTCGTTTTTTGAACTGGGTGTTTTGGTTGCCCAAAGTTTGATGTCGAAACAGGACTTAATTCTGAAGTAGTGTGGGATTTTGTGTAATTCTGGAATTGTGTGGTGATTTCCGGTAATAATTCATATTTTTCCTATGAAGAGGACTTCAATAGATTTCCATAGGACTTAGGATCACATCATTTTCATTTTTGTAGAATTAGTTATGATTTTTCAAAATCTGGAGAAAATTCTAACAGATTTGGTCCCTTATGCAAAAATTGAAGATGTAATGGCATAATGTAGTATTGTTGAACTTTTAGGTTAGGAATTAGTCTTTTAGGTTAATTGACCACTTTGACTCCTTAGTTTATTTGATTAAATGTCCCTAATGATAACCAACTTGAGTGTTTGAATTAAAGAATTGGATTAAGTAATAACCTGTCGTTGAAATTCTAAATATAGGATTTGTCATTTGCCCTGCACGTGATAAACCAGTGCCAGTGCAAGAGCGGAAAGAACAAGGCAGTGACTTTCTCTCTTATTCTGTGTATGATGCCTTGCATGCATGTCATTCCATTGAATATGCCGTGATGTAACATTGCCGTTGTGAAATGTCGTTGTTGTGCTGTTGTGAGACATGCTGTTGGGAAATATGTCATTGTGAATGCAGCAAAAGCTGTTGCAGAAATGCCGTTTTGTTGTTGTTGTGATTTGCTTACATGCTTTGTGATTGTACATGTTATAAGTGAATTGTTACAACTGGGATTCTTTTGAATCTCATTCTTTCCAATGATTAACCTATAGCAAGGGCAAGTGGTTCAAAGGAAAAGCAAGTGACGAAGGGCGGTTAGAGCTCCTAGCTAGGAGTTTTAATTTTGGTAGTTGGTTGCCATATTTTGTTGGGGATTAGTTGCATATGTTGTATATATTGAATAGTGTTGTGTAATCCCCTGTATAGGAAACTAAGCGTTGTAAACCCTTTATTAAGTAATGAAACCTGAGTGTTGTCGGGAATTTTTGGTTGCACTCTGATATGTATGAATGAAACCGAACTGGTCAGACCAATTATATTCTAGATGTGTACGTGAGACCGCATTAAACAAGTTTTGGAAACGTTTTAAATTAACCACTGGTCTCTATTTCAACTTAATGACGCATTCTCGAACTATAAATATGGTTATTAAGGTAAGGGGTTACAGGTCCCTCACCCAAGGTTCACAATTGCACTAGCTAGCACAAGTATACTCCCTTACTAATTATATATGTGGATTTCGAAGATTAATTGTTGTTTTGTAAATTGAAAAATGGAATGTTTATAAAAATATGTTAAAATAAACTCTACAAACTTAAACCATACTTGTCCGTCTAGCTAGTATGGTTAATTAAAAATACTCGGAAGATGCTTGAATATATATGAAAACATAAATGCATCAGATCTGTCTATATATCACACCTATGCAAGGTTCATATACAGCCCCAACTACCAATCAATTGATAAATAATTAAATAAACCCAAGTTTCTTTAAATTTTATTTAAAAATGTATGAATTAATTCCATTTTATTCTAATCAAACCACTATTGATGGCTTACATTATTTACTTTTACCTTGTTGGGCGTAGGGGTGTCCAATTCTGTCACATCCTAGTCGTCACATCCTAATCCCAATCATTTTGGGACAGGATGGTCTAATACTGAAAAAATTTAGGACAGGACAAAATTATTACCAGATGGGATTGGACATGGGATAGGCTTTGTCCCAATCCCGTCCCAGCCTTTTGTCCTATCCCGAAATCTTCTTGTTATTAGTTTTTCTTTTGAAATATATAGTTTTTTATTCCCTTTTGAGTTTGAAGATTTCAATTTAAATTCAAGTAGTTTTTCTGTTGAATATTTAGTTTTTTATTTCCAATATTACAATCAGGTTCAATTTTTTTTTTCCATTTATGATTATGGCTCTTATTAAGTTCTAAGTTTTATTTTTTATCTACAATCTGGTGTAAGCTTTATTTTTTTTAATTTATGATCATCATTCTTATTAAGTTCAAGTTTTAATTATTCCTTATTTTTTATTATGCTTTCATTCTAAAAAAAAAAAAAAAAGAGGATGATTACATATTTTCAATCATCCACCAACCAGTACCCATACATTTTAGCTTTTATATGTCAAGAAAAAAAAAAGAAAAAGAAAACCCATAAGCAAATCAAGGTCCTAAAAAAACTAAACAGGACGTCCTGTAAAAAAACTAAACAGGACGTCCTGTAAAAAAACTAAACAGGACGTCCTGTTATCGTCTAGATCCCGATTTCATCCCAATCCCAACAGGAACGGGACGGGACATGGAATAGCTTTGCTGTCCCAGTCCTTTTGTGGGATGAGACGCGGAATAGGCCTGTCCTGTTCCTGCCCCATCCTATGAACACCCCTAATTGAATGCAACCGATACATTGTCACCTACATTCCTCAAAGCTGAGAGAAAGGGAAAAAATCAGAGACTCATAATTAGGAGTAGGCCTCGCATTTTCATGCATCCCATATATTATTCAAAAGTAGTTGAACAACCATATTTTATCAAAGTGAAAGGCAAATTAAATTCTCTACCATATTCATGTACAAGAGGTGGTTGATCTGCTCTCAAAAACTTGCCTCTTTGATTTCTTCTTTCCCTCGTTACGGTAACAAAGCTGACCCAGCTACAAAGTTGGCAGTTCTTACTTAACACCAAGTGATCTTACATGAATCCAAATATTTCTTCGTCCCAGTAAATATATTATGACTACGTAATTATTGTGTTTGCTGGTTGTCCCGGTAAAGTCAGTTTGAAGGAAGGTGTAAGAAACTTGATAATAGGAATTTAGAAAACTTTTGTAACCCAAAAAAGTTGTATGTGGTAGAGAAAATAATTGTGGACATGGTAAGATTTAGGTCGGGTCATTCTGAGTGAAATGCATGAAAATCTTTAAATTTTGGTTGAAATTGCACTACATTTTCTAAGGTGTTAGAAGTTGTCCTTTTCGTATAGACAATAAGCACATTAAAAGACTAATAAGTGATGTGTTAATTGTTAAGAGAAAAATATATAACAGCCACAAACTGCACGATTTTGTATGAATAATGTGAATGGTATGCTATCACTCGTCATATACCTGACTCATCCGAATTGCATGCGGGGATTACTAAGCCACTGTTTTCAGCAGATTCAACCAGTTTCCTTAATCAATAATATTATTACGATCATATGGTATATGGTTTTCTTAAAAAATAAATTATATAATCATAAAAAACGGTGCGGTATTCATTACTATACTGATCTTTTGTGTTCTTAAATGCACACATCACAAGTACACTTTCATATGATTTTTTTTCCGCCAGAATATACACTATCATATACAACAAAAGGGATGGCTTATTAATTACTTTTTTTTTATACAAGGCTTATTAATTACTTTGATTCGCTGTTAATTCTGAATGATCTTGTTTGCTGATAGATGTTTTAGCCTTAACTCAAAAGGTAAACTCAGTTTCACTCTACTATCATAGTTATAAAGGGTAAATGTGTAAAAATACCCTTGAGATTTTTCCCAAATTGCACCTGAAAAGATAGAGAAGTGGCGTTAAGAGGTTTTAATTATTTTTTCTTATTTTTTTATTTTATATATTCTTTTTATTAAAATTTTATAACCTTATTAAAGCTGGTAATATGAGTTTTAACAGTGGGTCGAATCCACCCAACCCAAAAAAATGGGTAGTTTGGGTTCTGCAAAAATATGACTGTTTTTATTTATTTTATTTTTTTAAAAAAACTTTGACTTCTCTAAGTGTGTTGGGTAAGCTAACACCATTACTATCAACTAATTATTAATTGTATTGGATATTAATAATGGCTTTTGGATTTAGGTTTATTTGTAATGTGTGGGCTTGTGATTAACTAATTAAATTTGATGTTTTAGTATCGGTTTATGATTTTCTAATGTGTTTTTTGTTTTGGTTTAGGTTTGTAGGAAACAAAATTCAATATAATGTTAAAAAAAAACGTTTAAAAACATAGTCTAAAAAATTTTTTAAAAAACAATATGGGTTGGGTAGGCTAACCTGCTAACCCAAAAGTTATGGTTTGAGTTGGCTATATTTTAACCCATATTGATTTAATTCTTTTTGGTCTGAACCTATATAATACCAACCCGTAATAAATTAGCCCGAACCTAGTGGTCTGACTCATAATACCAACTCTAAATCTTACTTTTCCAATTTTTTTAAATTCAGCTAACTCATAAATATTTTCCTTCCCTAATCCCTCCCATCCTCTCCAATCTCTCATACCAAACATCCCCTTACTCTGCAAGATACAAGACATTATTGAGAATATCAAGGCGAATAATTTTTAGAAAAGCAAAATTTATTTAACCATAAGAAACAAATAATGACAACTTGAGCACGAGGGGAGACACGAGGATTGGAACTTGGAAGTCCCAACCTCGGACTACGGTTCGGCCCAATGTCCATATTGCTTATGAAATATTATTTTAGGCCATGAAAGACCATATTATTATAGCCCAATGATTTAAAAACATGAAGCCCTTATTGTTTTGCAAAAAGATGTCCCCGAGTACACAATTGTAGCCTTCCCTTCAAAATTCCCCATGCGATATCACACATTCAAATTCATTCAGATACGGACCACACTTGAGATCATGGGGTTTTTTTTTTTGACCTGGGAGATCATGGGTTTCAGTGATATGAGCACTACGATGCACATCAAAGTGAGATTTGCACCGTCTAATTTCAGTTCCAAATAGTTTAGATTTAAAATTTAGTTGATGATATTAAAATGAAAAGACATTTTTGAAAAATTGATTACAATTAAAATATCATCTCTATTTTAAATTTCGTACGCATTAAAATAAATATAAACTTAAAAATAAAAGTAAAAAGATAACTAAATCTATATCGTCAAGATCTATATTTAGTGCTACTCAATCCCTCTTGACACCATTGCTAATCCACCTCTAATATCGCATCATTGTTTACTACTTTATTATATGGGATGTAATTTAATTTTAATTACCATTATTGAGATATAATATCTTTTTTTAATTAGATAAAGGGTTTCTCTCTCAAGGCTTAAAGGGCAAAGGGTTCTCACCTCTCTCAAAAAGTGTGTTTCCTATGATTTGAACTTGTGTTCTCCTCCTTATAGGGATGAGGCCCCTTAGCACCTCAACTAATATCCTTTTGGTTTTTTATATAATATCTTGAACTTATATTATTTATACTATATGACATTGTTCTTAAACTCGGACTAGAAACCGGCCAATCAGGCGGTAATTTATAAATTATAAATAATAGTTGACCTAACTAATGGTGGGTTAACTAGAGTTAAGTGATGATTTTCCTATTTAATAAACATGGCAGAATTTAATTGGTTTCTTGGACCTACTTGACCTAATTAACTTGACTTAAGTTTGGCCCTATAATAAAATCAAGATATGGACGTTATTGCCACGGTGACATGTCTGTTTTTTAAAATTTTTTCCCTATTTTCTTTCCTCCATCCAAATAATTATAAATAAATCAGGATATGGATGTTATTATCATTGTGATATTAAAAAAAGATATTCCCATAGTAGACTCTCCTATCAAAAAGCTCTCTAGGGACTCTAGTGATATAAATTCTGAATGTAAAATTACCATCTTACCCCCGTTGTTTAAAAAAGGAAAGGGAAGCAATAATATATGTTAGCTGCATGTACTTGTCAATCATCACTCTATGACTTATCAAAATAGGCACATCCACTTGTCAACGGGAGCTGTTTTAGTTAACATAGATGGGTTTGTCAATGGGTACTGTATAACTTGTCAAAATAGCCATATACACTTACCAATGTTTAACTTGCCATTATAGGCATGTACACTTGCCAATATATAACCTGTCAAAATAGGCACAAAAAGTTGTCAATTACACTGTCAAAATAGGCATATACACTTATAAATATATAACTTATCAAAATAGGCAAATATATATAGTTGCTAAAATAGGCACATACTCTTATCAATGTATAACTTGTCAAAATAAGCACATACACTTGCCAATATATAACTTGTCGGAAGAGGCACAAAAAGTTGTCAAAATAGGCACATACACTTGTCAAAATAGGTACCTACACTTGCCAATGTATAACTTGTCAAATTATAACTTGTCAAAATAGACACAAAGAGATGTCAAAATAGACACAAAGAGATGTCAAAATAGGCACATACACTTATCAAAATAGGTACATGCACTTATTAATGTATAACTTGTCAAAATAGGCATATACACTTACCAATATATAACTTGTCAAAATAGGCACATACACTTGTCAAAATAAGCACATACACTTGCCAATTTATAACTTGTCAAAATAGACACATACACTTGCCAATACATAACTTGTCAAAATAAGCACATACACTTTCCAATGTATAACTTATCAAAATAGGTATATACACTTGTCAAAATAGGCACATACACTTGCCATTGTATAACTTGTTAGAATAGACACATACACTTATGAAAATAGGTACATACACTTGCCAATGTATAACTTGTCAAAATAGGCACATACACTTGCCATTAAATAACTTGTCAAAATAGGCACAAAAAGTTGTGAAAATAGGCATATACACTTATCAAAATAAGCACATATCATAACTTGTCAAAATAGGTGTATACAATTGCCAATGTATAACTTGTCAAAATAGGCATATACACTGTCAATATATCACTTGTCAAAATAGGCGCACACACTTGCCAAAATAAGCGCATACACTTGCCAATCTATAACTTGTCCAAATAGGCACATGCACTTGTCAATGTATAACTTGCCATTATAAGCTTATAAAATTGTCAAAACACATCATTGGAGTCTATTGCATTCGGAATTTATGATTGACAAGTGGATGTGCCTATTTTGACAAGTCATAGAGTGACGATTAACAAGTACTCGCATTTAATCATATATCACTGCTTCTCTTTTCCTTTTTTAATCAATGGGGCAACAAGGTAATGTCACATTTAGAATTTATATCGTTACATTCCCTAGGGAGTTTTTTGATAGGAGAATCTACTCTGTGACTTTTTGGCTTTTTTTTTTTTACCTTGGGACTTGAGTTAGATTTTCCCAAAATTTTCCCCATTTTCCTTCCTCCATCCAAATAATTATAGATAAATCAGGATATGGATGTTATTGTCATTGTGACATTTGTCTATTTCGATAAATTTCTTCCCTATTTTCTCTCCTCCAAAGGGGATATTATTTGTCCTGTTTATTTTCTCTCTCTCTTTTCATTTTCTCTCCTAATATTTCTTTTCCTTTCAATTTTCCTCTCCATCCAAGTGGCGCACTAGCTTAGCTGAAAGGGGCAAATCACATTAAATGCATGTTGGATTAAAGGATGTCCAACAAATGTTATAAATAATAGGTGAAAATGATTTAGATAGCAAAATTTATTAGAAATAAGTTAACGTAATTTTGTTTGATCATTTTCCTTTTAAGTACTCAGAGCTGTGGAGAAAAAAAAATCAACTTCGAAGAATAGTTGAGATCTTTATCAGTGTTTGTTGTGGTTTAGAACTCACCACAGATATTAGATACTAGTATTAGACTAGGAGAATAGAAAAATGAGTTACAAAATATACAAGAGCTTCTTGAGACAAGCATGTAATCCAAGAAGACAATAAACCAAAAATGAGTTACAAAATATATAAGTGCTTCTTGAAATGTAGAAAGAGAGTCAAGAATATTATACCTACCTCAGTGAATATATCGAGAGGTTTCTCATTGAGAATAGTGAAATGTTCTTACAAAAACAAAGACAAGTTGAGGTAGTACCACTTTAATCCTATTTATAAGTTTAATTGGGGAAAAAAATTTGGTCATTACTATAAGTGCACTTTCAGAGTTAAAAAATGAGAGTGTTATAGTTTTAAAATAAAGGTGTATATGGAGAAATTGTTTTCCAAAAAGAGTTGTTATTGGTCACTGTAAATGTATTTTTTGAATTAAGGGTCCATTTTCTTAAAAATAATTCAAGAAAAATAGTTAGAGATTTTCTTCTGGACAGAAAATTCTAGGGCAATTACTTTTTGTCTTAAAGAAGCAATTTAATAAAGAAAATACTTACAAAGTGTTAAGTATTTATTTCTGAAATTTTTTCAGGAATGTACTGTTAAAACAAAGTAAAATAGTAAATTCCTTACCTTAAGCCCAAAAATTCATTTTGACAAGATTGGGCCCACTTAAGAAGAGGAAGAGTGTGCCATATCCTTGTTTTATGAAGAGGATAAGTTAAAAGTCATTTGGTTCCATAAATCAATAGAAAAAGACAAAGAATAAGAGGTAAATTATTAATATGCGTCCCATAAGAATTAAATTATCATTTTTCTATCACATAAACACACCTAAACACTCATCTTCCTCCATTCATTTTTTTTTTGGAATTCCTAAACCAAAAGTTTTTTTTTTTTGATTTAGGAACACCAATCAGGCGCCACAGCTGATCCATTTTTTAATTTTTTTTGAATTACTACAACAAATTTTTTTTTTATTTAATAACATGAGCTGTGGCGCCTGGATTTCCAGGGGCCACAGCTGATCCATTTTTTAATTTTTTTTTAATTTTTTTGGAATACCTGCGCCAA